>JAMZAV010000988.1:0-189418 GCA_024449915.1 Sweltsa coloradensis
AAATTGTTATTTCCGGGACATCCGAGAAAATAAAAATATGCTTAACATTCTATTTTCAATCCTCACACGAATCTAAAGCTAAAAATAGATTTTGTAAACGATTTGGCTTTAAAAAAAAAAAACAGATAAAAATCACCCCAAAATTTACTTTTTGGACGCCCTGTACGCCGCACCACCACTGGCCAACGGGCCCAAAAAGTGTATTTTCTACTAAAAAATATTCACCCAAACATAATTTTATCAGTTTTTACCAAACGGCAATTTGGGACCTTTTTTGACTTTGATTTTGGAAAACTCAAAATTGTTATTTTCCGGGACATACGGAAAATAAAAATATGTTAAAATTTTATTTTTTATTCCTTAAGCGAATCAAAAGTCAAAAATAGATTTCGTTCAACGGTTTGGCCCTAAAAAAATTAAAAAAATTTACAAAAAACAGCACAATTGCCCCTTTGGGCATCCCTGTACCCCGCACCCACCACTGGCCAACTCCCAAACAAGTGGATTTCTACTCCAAAATACCACTCTAACATATATATGGGTCTCCATTTCTCCGCAGGGGGGGGGGTGGGGGGGGGGGGAAGGGTCCCTACCTGGGTTCTGGTCTATAAGTGACATAAACCAACAAAAAAAAAATATGGGCAATTTTCGACAGTTTTGACAGAATCTTTGCCAAATGTAAATGTAGTGTTGCAAAATTTCATAAGGACTTACTTTGATGTGTGTTTTAAGCTGTTAATGCCTAAATGTAAATTGTTTTGATTAGTATTTACCTTGCATACAAAGAAAAATCAGATTTTATCTATTCAACTCATTTCTATGGATAAATAACAATGTTACAATCAATCATTCAAATACACTTATTTCAGGTTACACAGTTGATACTACCATTGTAAGAAAAACGACTACTTGAACCAAATGACAACCAACTTAGATGGCCACTATTATCACATTGCTTTTCCTTAAAAAAGCAAAATAAATATTATACTCTGTATCTATTCATGAATTCATAATATGACAGACCATATTTATATAACATAGGAGGCAAATATTAAGTAAATATATTTTTATTTAAGTCAGTAAGATCTTGTTTTAAATGGGTTGTACACTCGCTGGAAAGACTTTAATAGATTATAACTTGTATCATCAGTTTGTGAGTATGGCATAGGGAACCTAAGGGGCGTTTCTGGTTCTCCCGTCAGCGTGGTATAGGCGATTAACCGTGCTAAAAGTTTCGTAAGCGATAAGGGGCCGGGGGAACCTCCCCCGGACCGGATTATATCGTAGAAACTATAAACTTTCTCTTTGCGTGATATATAACTCTGCTCTATCACAAAATTAATGCCATTTGTTTTTTTGAAGTGAAAATCTTTCATTTACACTTTGCCAAACCCTTTCCAAAATGCTCTTGAAAAAGCACGTAAAAACATTTTGTCCGTGCATCAGATAAAAATTTGGTACCACTTGCTTTTTGGTATTAGGTCACTGGGTTTGACTAGATTAACATTACTAATAAAATATCCTTAATGTGCCAACAAAATCTTTAAAAGCGAAGTACTTTACAACCATGGACAGGCGCCTGGGATCGAGGGTGCCACAGCTGCCCAACGCGGCTGCGTTCGCTTAGGTTGCCGCTCAGTCAGAGTACTTTCGACAGCGCGCAAACAGGGGTCCATTTAACTCAAAATATTTGAATTTGGGAACGTCATCGAGCAAAGTAGAATGCCATCATCTTCTTCCAAATTAGCATCTTGTGATGTTTTTGGGTTTGATTTTTTTTCGCGAGTCAAAAATAGGCGGTTACTTTTTTCGTACCATGCTAATTCTTATGGGCGCTGAGACCAGAGAAAACCCAAATTTCCCTTTCCCGCCTTAAAACTTGGGTTCCCCTTTGGGCATTTATCTCCGAGGCCTTTCCGTGGGGCCGGCAAAATGACGTACAAAAGCTTATATTACGTCATTGGGCCGGCATGCTCAGGCCACAGCCTGCTAGATGTAAATCAGCAAATGGAAGCTGAAGAACAAATTAAATCTTTTTGTAGTACTCAAAGAGCCCCGTCAAGCCTTTTTCTTGTAATTTTAGCTTGTTGGTTGCGTTCGAGATTCTTATAATTTGATCAGTTGGGAGTTGGAACACTTGACGAAAACAAAACTCTATTTTTTATATGTTGGGATCTGGATCCTGGCACCCACCCCCAAAGAAACCTCCCCTCAATGTCATGATTTTGTGTTCAAAATAATAATAATGCTTTAAGTCACACCGTACTTTTTTAAATCCTGGTCACCTAAAACTTATATTTTTCCCCTTTAAAGAACACCCGCCACAGCCCAGGCTGGTCGTCGCTGGGAAGGGGTGGGGCGGGGCGCCTCCTACTAACGACTCTGGAATTCTACATTGGGGCAACTCGAACGATTCGTCACCTACGAACTTATTCACCGCAACGAAAAAAACATTTCCGTGGAAAGTCCAACAACCGCTCGCTGAGGCAGAGTAGAAACGGTTACTGGAGCAAAAACAAAACGCTATGATTTCTATAGAGAAATGGCTTATGAGGTTAGTTGCCCCCAGAATTTCACTAACTCTTTTTTTAAAGACAAACCCACCACGACATCATTGAAACCAAAATAACTTTTTTAAAATTAGGGATATTTGGACTGGTTTAAAACTAATTTTCCCCCCAGAACGCTGAACCATCGGGTTTTTCCACAGTTGTCTGGATGTTAAAAAAATTCAAATTTCAACAACATCCATATGCGGTCCCGTATTGTTGGTAGTCTGGCAGGAACCAAATGCCAAGACTAAGGGCCCTTTGCCCAAACCCCGATCATCAAACCCTGGCGGAAATCGTAGGGACACAGTTTCACATTGCCGCTTTTGTGATTCCAAAAAAATAATTGTGAAAAAAATATGTGCTTAAATTTTCTTTTGATTATTTTTTGGGCCCCGGGTTTTTTCAAGCCCATTTAAAGTGAAATAAAATTTAACTGACACAAACTTGTTTCTCTATGGCCCCCCCCAAATAGAAGCCTTGTAAATATTTACTGAGAGGATAACGAGATAAATTTTAACTAGACATTAAAATTCGGCCCTTAGCGGGCCGGAGACATTTAGAACCCCAAGCTTTCATTTTTTTCTAGGGGAAAATGTTTTCCAAACATGGTATCATAATTCACAAAAACGTTAATAAAGGATTTATCTGAAATAAAGTACGCGATTTTTAGAATAATTCATCAGTTTTGAAGAAAAATATCGGATTCCATAATTTACACAATTTTTGAATTGAACGCAATGTAGATCTTTTTTTAATTTTTTAAATCATTGTAAAAGGCAGGTTAATTTGGTTTTATCGAAAGATAAACGTTTGTGAAGTTTCCTGAATTAAATTCAATTTTTTCGATTTTCCTTTTTTAAAAACTTTTATTAAAAATTTTTTTAATGCTTATTCTTGGCCAAATTGGGAATCATCACATATAAAAATAAGGAACTAAATTAACTTCATGCACTTTGGTAAGATATTATACCCAACCGTTCAGCTAAATCGTCAACTCCGAGCCTGGAAATTTGACTGTCCCAAGCTAGCGAATATATTAATATATAATATTAGTACATTAGCAAAAATTTAAAAAAAAAATTTTTAATTGTTGCTTCTCAGTTGGTCAGAGCTAACAGGGAAAGCTAAGGTCCGGGGTTTCGACCCCCGGTGTAGTCCTTTTTCAACAGAAGACGGCAATGTAGCTGTAAATTTGAAAGATTGCTGGAAAAATTCAATCACATCTCATCCCCCATGATTGGGGTGTATGAATTATGTCTTCTGGGTTTTATGTCTTAAAGTAAAACAGCAAAACAAATAGATTTTTCCTAAGGTTTTTTCTGTGGTCCCGGTAGTTTAAATTTGGTAAGCTATGGCACTTAACCGGAGGTTCGGGTTTCGAACCCAGTGGGGGCAAACATTTCGACAACTGCTATGGATCAATAACTATGTCCTTCAAGGGGGCTTATGTTTAAAAAACCCCTATTTCATAAATATTTTTAAAAGTACTTTAGACAAAAATTTTAAAAAAAATGACTACACCGGGTTGAATATATATTTTAAATTATATATATATAATATTATAAAAAATTAATAGGCCTGCTGAATGGTAACAAGAATCACACTCAAAATGAAAACCAAGTGATTTGTTTTGGGTTTCCCTGCAATTGGATTTTTGAAATTTTTTTCTATTTTTGAAAGGGTATGTGTTTTTGTTTCTATTTGTTTTTTTTTTATAATGCTGTTGTTGTTTTATTGAATTTTTTTTTTTAACCTTCCCTTAAAAAGGGGAAACATGTTTTTTCTAAAACGGGGGGTTTTTAAATTTTTTTTTTATAATACTGTGCGTGTTTATTTACCGTAAAGATACTTAAATTTTAAACCAAGGGATCACGAAGTTTAAGACAAAACAATATAATAATATTTTAATATAATTATAATTATAATATATTATATATTATATATATTAAATATACAAATATATGTGGATTCCCGTAAAAGTGACCAACAACGAAAACCCTGAAAACGTCCCAAGAGTGGAAGCCTTACTAGTCCCCGCGTCGTGGTAACTATTCATGCCCCGCACTTGGGGCCACTTTGGACTTGCCAAAGTGCCAACAACGATCTCCCCTGACGTCTCGAGACTTGGGTGGTGACCCTTACTAGTCCTTTAGGGGTAACATTCATCCCCCCGACGTTGGGCTCCATTTTGTGACTTCCGTTCCAAAAAGGGACCAACAACGATCTACCCTGTACGTCTGAGACTGGTGACCTTACTAGTTGCGTGTGGTTTTACTATTCATCCCCCGCACGTTGGGGGCCCCACTCTGTGATTTCCCCGTCCAAAGTGACCAACAACGACTACCCTGTACGTCCGAGACTGGTGAGCCCTTACTAGTCTGTGTCGCTTTGGGGAAACTATATCCCGCACGTTGGGCGCCACTTTGTCTTCCCCGCCCAAAAGTTCCCAAACAAAATCTACCCTGTACGTCTCGAAACGTGGTGACCTTACTAGTCTGTGCTGGTAACTTTTCTGCCCCGCCGCACTTTTGGGCGCCACTTTGTGACTTCCCGTCCAAAGGGGCCCAAACAACGATCTACCTGTACGTCTCGAGACGGGGTGAGCCTTACTGTCCCGCGTGGGTAACTATTCATGCCCGCACTTTTGGGCGCCACTTTTGACTCCCCCCAAGGGGACCAAAAACGATCCCCCCTGTACGTCTCGAGACGTGGGGGCCCTTAAAAGTCCGCGTCGGGGTAACAATTCATGCCCCGCACGTTGGGCGCCCTTTGGATTCCCGTCCAAAGTGACCAAAACGATCTACCCTTTACGTCTCGAGACGGGGAGCCTTACAGTCTCGCGTCGTGGAAACTATTCGCCCCCGACGTTGGGCCCCATTTGTGACTCCCGTCCAAAGTGACCAAACAACGATCTACCCTTACTCTCGAGACGTGGTGACCTTACTAGCCCGTCGGGGTAACTAATCATGCCCCGCACTGGGCTCCCTTTTGACTTCCCCCCAAAATTGACCAACAACGACCCCTGTACGTTGGAACGTGGGACCCTTTCACTCGGTCGGGTTACTATTCTGCCCCCCCTTTGGGTTCCACTTTGTAAATTCCCCGTCCAAGTGCAACAACGATTTCCCGTACGTCTCAGACGTGTGAGCCTTTACTAGCCCCGCGTCGGGAAACTATTCATCCCCCGCACGTTGGGCGCCACTTTGTGATTCCCCGTCCAAAGTGACCAACAACGATCTACCCTGTACGTCTCAAGGGGTTTGAGCCTACTAGTCTCGGTCGGGAAAACTATTCATGCCCCGCACTTTGGGGCTCCACTTTGTGATTTCCCCACCCTGCTAGCTAATTACCTCTAGGCTACCCGGGCTTTAACCGGCTTCTACAACCCTACCCCCCTAGTTGGTAAAGTCACGTCTAACTCTTTTCCAACCCCCAAAGCCCGTACAAAACCCCCCGCCAGAGTGTAGTCACTCTGATTCACTGAGTTTAATCCTTTGGTGGGGGGGTGGTGGGGGGCAAAATTACCCTACACTGTCCTATGGCTACCTCGAACTTGCCTGCCACTAGCTCAAGGAGAGACGAAACTTAAAAAAAAAAAAAGGTAAATAAAAAGTGGAACCGCAAACCTTTAACACCTTGCCAGAGTAAACCCCAGGGCGGCTCAGCACCCCCTACACCCTACCCTTGGGGGAGATTGCAGCCTTACCATGCGTGCTAGCGGCGAGCCACGCCGATCGCTGGACCGCTCCTGCTCGTCCGGGGGGCCCGGGGCCCCCTGCTTAAAACTAGGTCAATAGCCCTGATTTGGCTTGGCGCGGGCTGAAGGTCCTTGGGAAATTAAAATTGCATCGAGTTGTGGGGAAGCAAAGGGGCAAAAAATGCACTAAGTTGATTAAGAACGAGTATTTTTGGGCATTTTCTTATTTTAAACAAAAGAATTTAAATTTCAAAATGAATTAAGTTACTGGGGAAGTTAAGGGGACAGGACCTCGGGATAGTGGGCCCATGTGGTGGAAGGGAAGTTGAGAGAGGCCCCGAGGTGGGACTTTACAAATACGCTCAAAATATTCGAAAAAGACCCTCCAATACACAGTTTGCAGTTGCCTCATTGGCTGTGATACACAATGTACGCAGAGCTCGAAAGCGCGCGTCTCAGTCACGTGCGCCAGATCGTTCACACACGCCCGCCCCTCGGCTTTGGGGTCCCCCCTCCCAAAGAGTTAGAAAAAAGATTATGTTAGCTGTTCTAGGAGGGGAGGGTGGGTGAGTTAATAACACAAACCCTATTTTTTTTTCACTCATATTTATATTAAAGGAAAAACTAATCATCACATTATAGGAAAAACCAAAAAGTAATTGTATGGTGAATGAAGAAAAATTCATAAAACTTCCGGGCTAAAAACTAATGGATTTAAACCCCGTCCCAAAAGGTACCCGGGACCATACCCCCGTACCGGGATGTAAAGTAAAAAAAAAGTTCTGAAAAAACCATGAGTCCCGGGAACTGCATTTGGGGAAAAAAGGGTTGTATTTTAAATTTCTTTTTAAGTATTATTTTATCACTCAATTGTAGCGTTTATTGAGTTAGTTACTGAATCCATTTTTTGCATGATGTATCCATTTTTAATTGGGCGATCGGCAAATCCACCTTTTTGGTGTAAATTTAAAACCAGTGCCTTGCCCCCCCCCCCCCAAAAAAAATCCAGCTTAAATATCAATTTGTAAAATCATCTATTCATTCTTTTTTTTTTACGCTAATACATAAAAACCACTTTAAAAATACGATTTTCAAAAAATTTTTCGTGGTCTTATGTCCCGATTAATTTTAAGGAAACTTTGCAATTAGGTTTGATATCGTTTAAAGTTTTTTATTTCATTCTTTCACAATTGGAAATGGTAATGATATTCAACAGTTCGATGCAACATCAAAACATGATGCACGTTGCGCCGCACGTCGCGTTAAATTTACGACTCGGGAAATCCCCGAAAAATTACATTTTTCACAGATTCGTTTTCAGGATATTTATTTTTAAACCTTTTTGAAGTTTTATCAAAACCTGTAACTGTAAAATAGGTAAAACCCAGTAGCCATATTATAATCATGCTTTCTATAAATCGTCCCAAACCTTAAAATTCCCCATAATATAGTAGATTTATATGCCCCTTTAAAAAATTACGTAAAATTTCCCCGCTTGGGGTTTCCCGATTTGGACTGGGGAAAAGCAAAGAATCAAAAAAACATACAAACACAAATAAAAAAACAGTCAATCTTTCTTCTCCACTCAGCAAATTGAGTTTCGCTTCACACGTTACGCACTTTCCATTTAGCAGGTCATGGGGTGGTTTCTCCCCCGCTCCCAAACCGCCATATTCGCAGTCTTTGATGTATTCTCTGGGTATGTTGGGCCCCGCAGACCGCTGAGTCTAGTCTAAAAGGAGAAAAAAAAACGGGATGGCCATTTTTGGGCCCGACAGTTTACACAGACATAATATGGACCTATGGACACAAGGGAAAAAAAAAACGCATGGGGAAATGTTTTGGCTATAAATAGCAACACTCGACTACAAAAATGAAACAAATAAACGAAACTAGGATAAACCACCCACAGGTTTTCAGGGCGCAAACAAACTAAAAAAAATGCAAAATTTTTGAACATTGGGTTTTGGGGCAATTGGCAAAAGCTTTTTAATGGACCGATTTACCGTTGTTTGTTCACATACAATTATTATTTAGCTCGCATCAACCGAGCACTAGTACACTCGGTCGGGGACCTGTAAAACTGAGCGTTGGGGTGTTTTCGAAATATCACCCCCTGTAAAAAAAGTAAAAATGATAGAAAACTGTCATAATCGAGGGGGGATGAACATTCTTTCGGTAAAAACGGGGGGTTTAAACCGCTAAAAAAAGTTTTTCCGGTGTTTTCTAGGGGCCTCAGGGCCCGCCAGCCCCCAAGCAGCGGTGTTTCTAACATCGGGTCTATAACTAACTAATAGCCCTAATTTACACCCGACGGGTTTTGGGGCTCACCTAAACTTCAAATTTAAAAACACGAAAGTGATATGGTGCAATTTGAAACAAAAACTGAAAAAGTTCCTGGAATCGTTGAATCAAAAAAGGTTTTTTTAAATTTAACTGAGAAACTAAAAGACAATTATACAACAAATTAGTAAACCAAAAAAAAAAATCCCTCCTAGTGGGGGGGTCGAACCCTGGGGCTCCCCATTGCCGGGTTTTTAAATGCTTTTCCCCCAACTACCCGGGCGGTTTTTCTTCAAAATACTGGATTTTTTGGTTTCATTGTAGTTGAAAAAAAGGAAAAAGTACTGTGACGATTCTGCTGCCTTTAACTGACCATCTAAACACGATTTAAATGTCATGAGCGAGGGTTTTTTTTCTCAATTGGGGAAACACTCCTTTGGGGTAATCAATTTTCAGAAAAACAATCCAGAAATCTATTTAGATCTATACAATTAAAAGTACCCCAAACCCGGATGTTATGAATTTTCCCTCTGGTAGCTTTGGGTAAAACACTCACCGGGAATGGGGGAACCGCGTTACGGACCTCGCTGGGGAAAGGGTTTTTTTTTTTTCTGGATTGATTTCTTAAAAGCACATAGATTTTTTATATAGCTCCATTTTTTGTGTTTTGAAAACCAAGGTTGGGTGGGTGTTTGTTTTTTTAATTGATTCTCGCATTTTTCTAAATCACGCTATAAAAAATACTAAATTTACTTTGCCCCGTGACCCCATCGTTGCATATTGCCCCGTCTAATAAATTTGCACGCACTATTCAGAGGGTAGGAACCTGGGGAGCGGGCCGGGGGGGGGGGGGGTAAAACCAAGTGAGGAAAATATTAAACCCGAATTTCCGTAGTAAATAACCAAACCCTTATACAATTTGACAGCCCCTTGCCTTGGTAAAACAATATGTTTGCCCGTAGTTTCGTTTTACATAAAAAAATTAGGTTAAAAAATTTACTGAATGGAGCATCACATTTCGTTTCGGAATTCGTTTTTTTTAATGTATATTTTCGTTTAGAGATTTTTATCTAATAATATCTGAATGGATACTTTTGAAAATGACAATATATGGAACTTTATTTCGAAAGGTTAACAACACCACTCACAAGGTCAAAGTATTAAAAAGCCTAAAATTTGCTTCATATACCTACCGATGAGGGGTCAAACAAAGTGAAATTTGTATAACATAACAACGCCCTGCAATGCACAACCCGCCACTGCTGACGTATAGTGGAGGGAAAAACCATTTCAAGAGTTAGAGGCATCAAAAAATTGTATTTTCAAGTTTTTATATTTAGATCCAAATATTTTACGTTGTCTTTGTCTGTTTCTTCTAGAATTAGGCTGAATAGATTTAAAATGTATTCTAATGAAAATACAGAACGGACAGAGTTTTTTGTTCTTATTAGGGTTTTTGTTACGAATTTGCTATGTATAAATTTCATGACCAACTAACTTATAAACACTTAATAAATTTTTGGGTGATTGGAAAAAAACCAAAAAAGTAAGCAAAGATTTGTCATTTACACAGTCGGGGTGTTAAAAAAGCGCGATGCACGCCTTGGGGCAGTTCATCGGCGAGATTTTGGGCCCAGTCGTGGGAGGGGGACTATTAGATTCATGCGTTTTTCGTGATTTATCTGTGATTTACGCAGCGATCATTGCTTTTTTAAAACTAGAAATAGGGGGTCAGTGAATAAGTAAAGCGAATACTGTTTCAGTGACGATTTTTAATTTTATAGCCTAGATTTCCCTTTTTTATAGATTTTATTTTCGGGTATGCACACAGTCCCGCCTGTTTTTTTACTGTTTGTCTATGTTTTTTGATTAAATCAACGCTATACACACAATAATAAAATAGAAGTACTAGTAGCCCCAATTAAAAAGCCATATCCAAAACTCAGTTGGTTGGAGCTCAGCTCAGACAGCGGGGGATGGGGTTCTTCCTCATTGATACATTTTTATATTATGCTCCCAAAATTTTCAAAGCCCTTTAAAATAGGAAATTTAAAACGATTATAAAAAGACTTGTTACAAAAAAACATATCATATTATTTCTCGATTTGGTTAATCGGGAAACATGCCGTAGGTGTAATTGTTATATTAAAACAATCCCGAAAAAAAGTTTTTTTTGGTTTTGTGGGGGTCTAGGGTTAGCCGCTCACCTGGAAAAGTGGGAGTCCGTGGTTCGAGTCCCGGGCGGGGCGAACTTTTTTAATTTTTGGATTGTATTAAAAAATAACAATTACATATTATCCACCCCGGAACAATATTTACATTTTTTTGATTGCCTTTCGCTCTGCGCATAAAAAAAACGAGTTGTTTGTGACGTGGCTCTCCAATAGAAATAAAGAAAAGCTCCTATAGAACCAAAAGATCCGGGTTCGAGCCAAAAAGAGGGTTTTTTCCATTCGAATTTCAAATAGTTTTAAATTTTTTTAGTACCATGTTCCAAAGATTGCGATACATTCTTTTAAATAACTAAATTTTTTACACTGTGTGCGGGGTGATATAATATGAACGATGGCCATTGTAAAACAACTACCCTATTTTAGCATTGCTTTTCATCGAAGATATGTAGCCTATTAGATTTTGCTATGTACGTGTTCTCATTGGGTCATCTTAACAAAAATTAAATTAACCGTTGTTTTAAGCAAAAAATTTCCACATCCAAAAATGTCTTATACTGTTACCGGTTCCCCAACAAAAACGTTTTTTAGGCAATGCATTTTGTGGGTTCTGTATTTGTTAAAAATTTTAAATCATGGCCAATGAAATCGTTTTTTTTTGAACATAAATAACCCCCCTGTCACTCAAAAAATCGTTCGCCAGAGTGCGCCATTTTGGGCTGAAAAGCCTAAAAAAGCGGCAAAAAATGCATTTGTAGTTCAGAAGTTTTGCGAAACTACTCACACGATTTTGGTAATTTTATTTTTTTTTTTGAAGATAAATGGTTGAAATTTAGGACTTTTGTGATGTACATTTTCCATAAAAAGCTTTGGAATTTTTTTATAAAGCTCTAAAGTGAAGGTAAATTTTCAAATATTGTCCAAGTTCGAAATTTTTTATAAGCCCATTTTATATACAATTTCGAAAATCGACATCACACAAGTTCTTGTAAATTTTATCGTGAAAAGATTTAAAAAAAAATTATGCCGATATGACAATTGTGGGCCGAGTTCCGACTGAAATGCGGGACACTGCATCGCGCCGATATTATAGCTACTCCTGTGCAGCCTTAATACGGATCCGATTTCTAGCAAAACAATGACACAAAATACAGATACAAGGTTACACAATAAAAATACAATGAAATACCAGTGCTCTACTCAACACTATCCTCTCCTCTCTCTTTCCAAAGTCCCATCCTGTTCCTTGGTCTTCCACGTAGTCGAAGGTGGGGGGGGGGGGGGTTTGGTGATGCGGTAAGCGGCGTCTCTCGTTCCGTCGCGAGGGTGGCCTACTGAGAAGGCGTCCAGTGGCGGACGCGGGCCTTGGTGCCCTAGCTGCGTACTTCTCGGCTGCTCGTTCGGAATATGTAAATTGTCTTACCACCGCTCCAGAAGATCTCGTAGAGGGAGAGATGCTGTACTGGCTAGCATCGTGGTATTTACTCACCACGTGGTTGTATGTTTTACTGGCACCAACACGTGCACCCTATCTCGTCACCGCAAAGCCAGCCCGAAGACAGGAACTAAAAACTTTAGTCGAGCACATGCTCCCCGCAACTGATTAGTGATTAGAATAGACCGTGTGATCGCTGGTTCGTCATCACAGGACGAATTTTTAGTGGCTACCACCTAACAAAGGGATCACCGAAAATTCGCACTGTTATCGCAAGATAAAGTTGAAAAGGTATAAAAATTAAACACAAACCACCTCCCTAGGCCTGAGTACCCACTCTCTGGTATTGGGAGGTCTAGTGGTGCTCATGGCTCTCGAAGTCGTGGGCTTCGGCATTCAAAATCAGAGAGTGACCCTAGCCTCGACTGCTCTGCTCGAAAAGATTGCCCACAGTGAACGAGCGATGACGCTCTCCTCACCCTCTCAGGCTCGATCGGGGCACGCATTTGTCCTTCGTTGGCCCGGTCACGTGTCTCGGTCTTGACCCTGCCATTGGTCAGTTCCCCAAATTCGTAATTCCGCGGCCCGATGGGGCCTGCCATTCGTCGACTACCAGAACGCAAAATCCACGTTCTAGGTGTGGTTTCACACCGACGTTGCCAGCTTAGACTTGCGAATTCCTGGATTCTGTGCAAACTTTCCAGTGCGGTACCGATTTAACATCACTTTTAGGCCTCTCTGGTAAACCCGAAACCGAAAACATGAGCCGCAGCTCCACAGACACGAATTCCACACTCTCGTAGGCGAGATATTCCTACAAGCGACCTAGTGTAGGGCGAGGGGGGCCAACTGACCGACTAGGTATTCGATGAGGGGGGGGGAGGGGGTTGTTAGTGGACTGTATTATAGGATTTTGGAATCGAGATTACCGTGAGAGGCGGAGAGTTTGAGGGAAACCGAGCTGCGAAATATACTGAAATCACTTACCGACTTGCTGTAAGAGCTGGGCAAGGTAGCAGGGCGGTGGGCGTGTAGTTTACTCAGCTGGGCGGCGGCGGCGGAGGCGTCGGGGGCGTCGGCGTCGAGAGCGATTATAATGGTGAAATATATACACTAAATAATGTTAACACAATAGAAATAGTTACCAGGTACACTGTATACGTATACACTGGCGAGGTGCGAGTACAGTGCGTAGAAACACACACGCGTTCTCTACGAGCGAGAGACTTGAGCTTCTTTCCGACGGAGCGGCTGAGAGTACACTGAGTAGCGAGTTGCCAGCATAGTGCTGACAGACCGCAATTGCGGGCTGTGATACAGAATACATCACAGCCGTGGGAAAGGATGGCATTAATAGGAAATCTAATATTGGCGTAAACATGCCGGCCACCAAAATGAGCCAACATTTTAGGATAATTCTGCACATTACTCAGAATTGAGGAACATGAAGAATCCACAGTCTGAGAAGACTTTCGATAGAGCAAGAAATTAAGCGATCAAGCGAACTAAGAAGCAAATATATGAAACACTGTACAAGGAGCTTCTGTGCAATTATGCGACAGGAAGACTGATGAGCTTGTTCACGGGCCTGGTGTAAGAGCCTGACGGCGTACGTATAGAGGCAACGCGAACAATGCCATCGCGACCGGGATGCAGGTGCGTTACTCGTCCGATCGGCCAGGAGAGAGGTGTGCTTGAGGCTTCAAGCAAGAAGACCACGTCTCCGACTTGGAGGTTCGGGTTATTCCTGGTCCATTTACCACGCTGCATCTGAGTATGTAGATACTCGCGAGACCAACGGGTCCAGAATGCCTGGTGTAGTTGTCTCACCCGATGCCAGCGTGACAAATGCGATGTGTTTTCGGGCTCGAGGTGCTCGGCGGCGGAGCTAGTAGCGGCGCACCGATCAGAAAATGACCTGGGCTCAGGTAGTCGGATCCATCAGCCGGGTCTTGAGGCGTAGCGCAGAGCGGGCAGCTATTCAAAACAGCCTCGATGCGCGAGAATAGCGTAGCGTATTCTTCGTGAGTATGAGGGTATCGGAGATGAGACGGCGGAGAAGAGACTTGGCTGATTTCACCCCTGCTTCCCACAGGCCACCAAAATTAGGAGCATAGGGAGGATTGAAGTGCCAGGTTATTTTACGACTTGCAAGGGAGTCGGAAATTGGAGGTGTTAGACTTGGCGAGGAAGTCTTGGATTTCACGAATGTGACGAGCGGCACCGACATAGTTGCGGCCACAATCGGAGTAGATGTGAGAGGGCAGGCCTCTCCGCGAGTGAATCTATCAAATGCTGCTGCCATGAAGACTTCTGTAGAGAGCTCAGACACCATTTCCAGGTGTACGGCTTTGGTCGCCATACATACAAAGAGGCATAAGTAACCCTTTGTACTGGGAGCATTTCTTTGGTTGCTGGTTTTTCACTGCAAATGGACCAGCGTAGTCTGTTCCGACGTGAGAGAAAGGGCGAGAGGGTTGTACACGAGCTGCTGGAGGTCAGCCATTTTGGGCTGCAGAGTTTTGCGCGGAACTTGTGACATGTCAGACATCTATGGATGCGCTGTCTGAGCAGACTACGAAGCGAGACGATCCAGTACTGTTTTTGTATTAGTGCTTGAACGGTGGCCAGGTCCGGAATGGAGAGAAATCTTGTGAAACGAGTCACAGATGAGAGACGAGAGATGAGCTTGCTTTGGAAGCAAAATTGGTGAGCGTGATGCTTCAGGTAGCAGGGATGGCGAATCCTGCCGGCCACCCTGATATTCCCCACTTGGTCGATGAATGATTCAGGGACGCGAGACGAGACGATCCAGCTTGACTGCGGGACAATCTGCGGAGTTCATCTGCGTAGTAGTGCTTTTGAGTAACTCGAATCAACAGATTGAGAGCGTCCTGCAACTCAGACGGTTGCAGAGGCCCTGAGGGAGGTGGAGTGCGATTGCGTTTGGCCAACAGGAGTCGCGTGAACCGTATGACTTGGCCAAATACACGTTGAGCGCGGAGCAGTGTGGAGAACTTCTCCAGACACGTGAGCAGAGGATCGACTGCAGCGTTTGTGACGAGGGTAGTGGCTGAAGTCTTCACTTCGGGCAGATCGATCAGAGCGTCTAGAGTGTGGCCGGAGCGTGGCCACGTTTCAGCTGGTGAACGCAGGAACGGAGGTCCAGCCAGCCACAGAGGGTGCGCCATCAGCTCGGATGGGAGTAAACCACGAGACGCACAGTCTGCGGGGTTCTGTTCTGAGGCGACATGAGCCCAGTTGGTAGGGCTTGAGGTCTCCAAAACTTCAACAACACGATTTGCCACAAAAGTTTTGAGACGGTGGGGTGGAGTGGCGAGCCAGGCAAGGACGATCATGGAGTCCGTGTATAGAGCCACGGAATCCAGAGTGAGAGTAGAGAGGGATGGCAAGGTCGTCTGAACGAGCCGAGACAACAAGAGCGCGGATGACAATTCCAGCTTGGGTATTGTCAGTGGCTTGATTGGAGATACCTTGCTTCTTGCACGCAATAGCGTGACTGAGATGTGGATCCGCGTTTGTGTGGTGCAGTAGAGCACTGCAGCAAAACCCTTCTCTGAGGCGTCACAGAATCCAACCAGCTTGTGGACACACACGACTGTCTGGAAAAGCTCGTGAATCCGAAGCGAGGAGAGCTGAGAAACGTCGGAAACTGCGGACAGCCAACTCTGAGTGAGCTGGTCGGGGAGCGGGTCATCCCATTGAGTGGGTGTAACCAGAGTTGTTGCAGGAACATCTTCATCCAGCACACGAGGAGTGAGGAAGCCGAGCGGATCGAAGATCTTGGCTATGTAGGAGAGAGTCGACCGCTTGGTGACAGATCCGGAAAAGGATTCCGTATGGAAGGAGAAGCAGTCGGAATGAGGATCCCACAACAAGCCCAGTATCTTGATACCTTGTTCCTCGTTGGAGAAAACAAGGGGCGTTTCTAGGTGCTCGTGAGGAAGCGTTGTTAGAGCGTCAGAAACATTACTGGCCCATTTCCTGAATTCGAATCCTCCAAGGGCAACTAGGGCTTGCAATTCAGATTGCAAGGAGCGAGCGTGAGCGAGATCACTTGCGCCAGAGACGAGATCATCTATGTACATTTGACACTTTATTGCTTGAGCAGCAAGTGGGAAGCGATCTCCTTCGTCGGCTACTAGTTGAGAGAGCACGCGTTGTGCTAAGAACGCAGAGGACGTGAGGCCATACGTGACCGTGTTGAGTTGGTACTCGACTACAGGAGAGTCAGGTGATGGGCGCCAGAAGATGTGTTGGTGAATTCGATCTTCCGGATGAACGAGGATCTGCCGGTACATTTGTCGTATGTCCGCGCAGATGGCAACAGCGTGTGTCCTGAAGGCTGTCAGGACGGAGGGAAGATCTGCTTGCAGCTTTGGTCCGCTGAGAAGGTTGTGGTTGAGTGAAACGCCGTTCTTATCTTGATAAGAGGCGTTGAAGACGACGCGGAGTTTTGTGCTCGAACTAGTCAGTTTTGTGAACACAGTGGTGAGGAATTACATAATCTGCTGGCTGTGGTGCAAGTTTGCATGTGTTGAGATGCAGCGTAATCCTTCATGAAGAGATGGTATGCGTCCTCCTGCTCGGGGGTTTCGTTTGAGGCGTCGTTCTAAGCGTAAATAACTTTGTGTAGAGCGGCCGAGCGGTTGGAGCAGAGAGGAGAAGTCGCGGGCTTGAAGGCAGAGCGACGGAGTAGCGTCCGTTCTCATAACGAGTGTGTGAGGACATGAAGTGTTCTTCACATAACTGATGATTTGGATCCTTATGTTGAGGGCGTGCTATCTCTTCTGTTTCCCAGAAGAGACGCAGAGTGCGGTCTAAGCTTGAGGAGCTCGCGAGCAGAGATAGCGGGGTGTGAGAGGGAGCTTCCGATGTTTGAACAGGACCCATGATGACCCAACCAAAGACTGTATTCAGAGCAGAGGGACTGCCTCTGATTATTATGTCTCCATCCTTTTGGAGGACGTCGAGGTAGAGATCGGCTCCAAGGAGGAAGTCGATTTGGTCAGGGAGGTTGAATCTATCGTCAGCTAGAGAGAGGCCTCGGTATTTCTCGACAACATCGAGAGGCACTGACCTGGCGGGCATGATGGTGGATAGAACCAGAGCTTGAACAGCAAAGGTTTGATGAGGTTTGAAGCGCGAGGCTATCTCACAATCGACGATACCGTGAACTC
Organism: Sweltsa coloradensis; assembly: GCA_024449915.1. Lineage (NCBI taxonomy): Eukaryota > Metazoa > Arthropoda > Insecta > Plecoptera > Chloroperlidae > Sweltsa > Sweltsa coloradensis. The sequence continues at coordinate 17,340 of JAMZAV010000988.1, forward strand.
GGCGGAAGCGTGTCCAATGCCGGACAATTCCATGACGTGGAATGGAGTTTTGGCCGGACGTCTTGCGAGAGAGAGTGTGATTGCAGAAATTTGCGAGCCTGAATCGATGATCGCGCGAAAAGGGTTGATATCTACCAGAATTGTCCTGGATCAGAGCTCGCAGCGTGCCAAGCATGGCAGAGCGCTTGAGGGGCTGACTGACCTGTAGTTGGCAAGCCAGTCTAGTCCCACTGTAGTTTGTTACCCTGCAGTGGGCGAGTGTCAGCTGGGGCGCTGACAGTGGGGAGGTCGACGTCGCGGAGTGGAGCAACGTGTGATGATGCTTACTGTGGCACTCGCGACACGAGCCTAGAGAGATACAGTGTTGTTTTTTCATGATTGCCAAGACAATTAACGCATCGCTTTAGATTGCGCAGAGTTTGGTACTTCTCCTCCACGGACTGCTTGAGGAATGTTGAGCAGTTGTAGAGTGTGTGATCGCCGTCACAAGATGGACACGAGCGTGTTTGCGCGGGCGATCGTGGCTGTGGCTGAGTAGGAGGAGAAGGTTTCGCGACAAGCAGCGAATTAATTTTTCGAGTGGTAGTGAAGGGCTGAGAAGCGCCTGTAGGCTTGAGCTTAGTTGAGCTTGCAGCGGAAATATGGTCAAGTCCGCAAAGCTCGTAAGTGCGGCTTTGTTCCTCGAGGAAATCGATAACCTGTTAGTAAGTGGGCGTGCTATGCGATGAGCATTTGAATTCAAACTGCTTACGTGTGTTTAGATCCAAGTGCGCGAGGGTGATCGATAATAAGAGGAAATCGGCGAGATCACCAATTTCCAACCCTTTGAGAGCGTCGATAGAACTTCTATGAACGTTCAAAAAGTGCTGAAGGGAAGCGTGGTTTCCAGATTTGAGAGGGATGAAGTACCTGCTGTATGTACATAGCAGCCAATAGGCGTTTATTTTGATACCTGTTGATCAAAGTTGCGTATGCGATTGCATAATTCTCATTTGATATTATGAAGCTGGAGATCGTTGAAAGGGCGGCGTCTTGGAGGGATGATCTCAAGTAGTGAAACTTTTGCACTGCATTGAGACTAGTATTTTGATCCACTAGAGAGTGGTACAATGCGTAATATTCCGGCCACCGTGCGAGGTCACCATTGAAATTAGGTAATTTAATGGTGGGGAGCGAATATTGTTGAATTAACAACAGCTGGTTGTGGGGTCCTGCTGGAGTAGTGACAATTAACTGTGAGGCTGCGATGTAACGTTTTTTGTGCCGAGAATATTAGATCATCGAAACTTATTCTGACCTTTCTCACTTCAAGTGGTTTGACGTTTTTCTTCCAATTTGGAATTGAACACGATGATCGATTCTTGTACTTTATCAAATTTATTTTGTAGAAACAAGAGCTCGTCATAGCGAGGCTTGAAGAGTGGTACGTCGTCGGGCTTTAGATTATTAAAAGCTTCATATATGCGTTGCGCAGATGCAAACAGTTCTTCGCGAGTTTTGAGAAAAGCGTTGGCTTGCTGTTTCTGCTGTTCAGACATGTTGTATGTAAATAAGTGCAACGTGAAAGTAAGACGAAGTGACAAGTAAGTCGACAAGTAGAAATAAGCAGACGAAAATCAAGGACAGACAGTGAATTATAATTTGCAAATTATAAAATGAAATAACAAACAAGTTTTGAGAAAGCAATGTTGCGAGCTTAAGAAAGCCGAGAAAGAGCGAAGAAAATAATTATAAACAATTATTGCAGTTGTGTGTGAACGAAATCTGAGAGTGCGATTACAATTCCAGATAGAAAATGCAATGTGAGAGAAGAACACGAGATAGCGCTGAACAATGTTCAACAATGTTCAGATGAGCGCCGAGGTGGATTACAAGCACGTACGACTACGAGCCGAGGTGCTGACGCAGATATAAGCGTCGAGTGCGGACAGGCGATGATCATGTATCATGTACTAAGGCGTGTGACTGCGATAAGAGACACGTGGGAGATTAGATTTTACATGAAAGTAAAACTGGACAATTGATGATATGAGAATCAATGAAAACTGGCTGAAGATCCGGCGCCAGGAGGACCAACTTTGTTAGCGCGTACGCGAGATATTCCTACAAGCGACCTAGTGTAGGGCGAGGGGGGCCAACTGACGACTAGGTATTCGATGAGGGGGGGGGAGGGGGTTGTAAGTGGACTGTATTATAGGAGTTTGGAATCGAGATTACCGTGAGAGGCGAGAGAGTTTTGAGGGAAACCGAGCTGCGAAATATACTGAAATCACTTACCGACTTGCTGTATGAGCTGGCAAGGTAGCAGGGCGGTGGGCGTGTAGTTTACTCAGCTGGCGGCAGGCGGCGGAGGCGTCGGGGGCGTCGGCGGCGGAGAGCGATTATAATGGTGAAATATATACACCTAATATAATGTTAACACAATAGAAATAGTTACCAGGTACACTGTATACGTATACACTGGCGAGGTGCGAGTACAGTGCGTAGAAACACACACGCGTTCTCTACGAGCGAGAGACTTGAGCTTCTTTCCGACGGAGCGGCTGAGAGTACACTGAGTAGTGAGTTGCCAGCATAGTGCTGACAGACGCAATTGCGGGCTGTGATACAGAATACATCACAGCCGGTGGGAAAGGATGGCATTAATAGGAAATCTAATATTGGCGTAAACACTAGGGTTGGTAAGCAGCCTAGCTGCCTTGAATTTGCATGGCTGTATGCAAATGAGCACTGATTTAGACACTTGTTAATATATGAATTAAAGTCCAGAAATTTGTATTAAAAGTTCCATAAGACATGAGGTATATATGACAGATTTAAAAGCAAAAATTAAAAATATTACAGGGGATTGGGCTGCAATGTCACATATGTTTGTATTATATAATATGTAAATTTTTAATTGTAACTTGGGATGAATTAAATGTCTGTTGTACTTTCGTCTCAAGCAACAGTGAACTCAAATAATGTTTGCTTTTCACAAATTTTTATCAGATATATTTAAATAAGTTATATAACTAAATTTTGTCCATTATTGGTACTTCCTTGATTTACAAGATTGAGCATTATATGTAACATGTAACTGGAATTGCTTTGGTTTTAATAATAATGACTTTGCTTATGTTTATCAACGATCCAAGGAACTTGAAGGAACCAAGTGTCATTCGAGGAACATATCTATTATTGGAAAAGTAGCTGGCATTCCATTGGGTTTCTATATTTTTTCAACAAAGAAACTTCAGTTATCGTTGTCTTCTTCCTTTGGATGCTTGCCCAAGACCAATCCTGGTATAATAACTTCTTACCAACAATCATATCTAATAATTTCTAACATGATTGACAGTCTATCGATCAACGACTTACAAGTTAGTCTAACCTACCAAACGTTGCAGATTGTCAGCAGAAGTTCAGCTCAATTCTGGTCCAGTTCTAAACTCATTGTTGAGGCCGATATGGAATCAATGCGGGATCCACTTCATTTTGGAACAAATATGTTGGAGATCGATGTACAAGTATGTTGAAGAAAAGTTATTTTCATTATAAATCAATCTCAAATCAATTAATCTTATGTTGCCAAATGGGGGCTTATCAGGTGTTTTACAAACTGGTTCTGCAATGATCACATAAAACTTCGTAGATGGAACTTGCTGTTAAAGGGAAAGGAATTGCATGTGACGCTTGTTCAGTCCATCACATTCACGAATTCGTATTGAGGTAAGAAATCTTTCCAGGAACAAGCAAACAAAATAGGGACGTAGTTTTACCGTCCATATATCTAATATTCCAGCATTTATCTACGCTCGGGTTGCGGATTAACTAAGCTAAAAGAACCAGGAAACCGACGGGTTCCCGGGCTCGAGCGTTTCAACGCGCGACTCTGATTCAAGAAGTTTCCGAGTTCAAATCCCATATAGATCGGCAATTTTTAGGTTTTCCTCGGTCGTTAATGCAAATGTAAGAGATTAAGTCCTCTTAAACAGCCTTCTGATTATCCCTTCAAAATTGTCCTCACTCCAATATACCTAGTTAGACACCTGAAGGGTGGCATGCGTTGAACCCTGGGCAGGTTTCCTAGGTAAAAAAAAAAAATGTAATACACCCATGATAATAATTGCATCCCTGGTTCTTTATCTCTAACATTATTATATTTGTGAGGTCTTTAATATTGATGTATCCTGTATTTCACCCTGAAGAAAAATGTTTATTTCTAATTTGAATTGTGAAAAATGTAACCCATTGTGCTTCATCAATCAAAGAGACCTCCAATAGTCCAAAGGGTCGAGATTGGGGCAGCAGTATAATAATTTAGCAGCTAATTAACATGCCGTATATTTTTTAATGGTAACATTGCCAATACATAAATTTTATAGCCCCGATGCTCTAAGCCCCTTAAATATCTTTGAATACATCGGATTACCATAAAGGTAACTTAAAATACAGATAGGGTTTTATTGTTTTCTTCTACCTTTCAGTGGTCTTACTGTGATTATTATGGGGGTATGGAAGAAGGTCAGATCGGTTTTCTGGCATTCATTGCTTATACCTACACCCCACTCATCACGGAGGCGAACAACAGCCCGGACAAGACCCCCACATCCTGGTGACGTCACTGGCCAAGCTCGGCCCCCATCATGGCTTACTTCTTCCTGTCGACCGGGCTGACTTCTTCCGGGGGGAGAGAGAACAAACTTTCTCCTATAGTAACTTCTTTCTACCGCTCGGCTGCTTCTTAGCGCTCGGGCTGGTATTCACCAAAAAAAGCAAACACTCCCACGTTCTAAACAGGGACCAGACGGATGAGTGGAAAGGTGAGAACTTATTCATATTAAACATTTCAAACGAATATTGTATTCGTTCCAAGATTCTTTGAACGAACACAATGTTTAACACTAACATTATTAAACGACTCTTGATTGTTTCCCTAGGCTGGATGATGCTAGTTATCTTGGTCTACAATATTACGGGGGCGAGTCGGGTTATGTCAATCTACAAGAAAATTCGAACGACCACGTCTGCTTATATCTTCCTCTATGGCTACAACCACATGAGTCATTTCTGGCGCACGGGTGAAGCGAGCGCTCTACGATTACAACAGGTGAGGGTAAAAAATTATCTTTCTTTTCAATGTCCATTTAGAATTAATTGGTTTCGGATGATAAGGTGTCCATATATTTAACATTTTGTGCACGTGCCAATGAGGAACTTAATTGCACTGTGTAGGCTAATATGGAAATAGCTCCCAGCAAATTGAAGTATTACAAATATTGATCACAACATTTTGTTGATAAAGTTGTAAAGCGACGGCCACATAGTGTTGGATGATACATTCAGCTTGTGTATTCTTACTTTCATTCTTCAATACATTTCTGTTCCAGGTTATGTTCCGACTGAACTTCATGGCAGTCGTGCTGTGTCTCTGCATGGACCGACCCTACCACCTCTACTACTTTGTGCCCCTCATATCGGTCTGTAACCTGACTGTCTACATCGTAGTCGTGATTTCACCCCTTTAAACCAAGGCCACTACCAACAACGACCATTTACTTTACCAAAAGCTGTTGGTGAAATTCGTTGTACTCTTCTCTGTCGTGAACATCCTCTACTATTCACAATTGTTCTTGGATACGAGGGTCTTTACTTCGCCGCTCAACGTCTGTTTCGTCACAGCCGACGGTGTTGATCTAGAGTGGTGGATGCAGTGGAAGCTACAGCGATACAGGTATTATTACGTGTTAATAGTGGTGTACTCGTATCTAGAGAAACATAAAGCCTTCTTGATAGCTTGTTAACCTTCCTTTCAAAGCGATATTTTTTTGTTAACTTCAGCCTTTAAAATAACTGATTCTAACGTACAAACTTCAACTCAACACAAATTTTTGAATAGTATTGGCACTGTTGTTGAATGTAAAATAATGATTCTTAAAAGTCTGTTATATTCATCAATATTACAACAGCATGCATCAACTCTTTGTCATTGTTTAAGCTAATAAATTGTACCGTAGATAATATTGAAACAATGTAACCTAAAAATGTAGTCCAAAATGATAATGGTGAGATTCGAAGAACTTCATGTTAAGTGAATTTAATTATTAGGCTTTTCTTATTACTATACTTATTTTGAAAAAAATAAATACTTACCTAACGTGAGGTAGATAATTTGGGACAGTTTTAACTGATAAATGAAGTAATGTTTTTTAATGTCTTCAGCTTCATCTTCGGCATGGTGATTACGAGCGTGGTAGTAACCGCCAAACAATGTTCGTTGCCTTCCAACAACTTCCGCAATAACAGCGTGGAATTCATCATGTTTGTGGCAGGTGTCAATTCCTTGAGGATCTACTTATCCTATCCTAGAGAATGCAGCAGCCAGGACGACTGTTTTGATATTTCTCATCACGGCTTCCTTCTCGTAAGAATATGTTGTTTATAGTACGTTATATCCATGACTCTTACCCAATGTGAATCTACTGCACAATTTTTAGTTTAACGTAATGTAAAAGAAATTGTTTAAGCAACATCACCATTCAAATCTTACGAATGTTACGAAAATGGGTTAACAGAGTATTTCTTATTGATAACAGATATGTTGTGTCCATGTTGTTTGTTTATAGTACATGTTATCACAAGATTTAAGTTAAAATAATCGTTCAAACAACCTTTTTTCACGGTGACTTTTATTTTCAATGGGATTTTGTTAACTCTCTTGGGATGCCATTTGGCCTGATGAGTGCACCAGACACATATAAGACATGTGAGATTTATAGTTTCGGCTATTTTAGTGCAGTTTTTTTTGGGCCTGACCTAAGTCTTTGCATTAATAGCAGCTTCGATCTCCACACTTGCCCTCTGTTTGTTTACAGATTGTTTCATACATCCTCCTTCGCAATCTAAGCGACTTTCTTCGTTCTCGCTACTCTAGCTTCTTCGCATGGTTCGGTCGCATCTGGTTGGAGTTGTTGATCGGTCAGTATCACATCTGGCTGGCGGCCGACTCACAAGGAGTCCTGATCCTCATAACTGGTTACCCTGTTCTAAACACCGCGGTAACAACCTTCATCTTCGTCTGTGTCGCGCATGAGATGCACGAGATCACAGCCACACTTCAACACTTTGCCGTTCCGAACAACTCTAAACTTGCTCTGAGGCACTTCATCATGTTCAATGTAGTGCTTGGCTTGATTTATGTTCACAAGTTCCACATCCAAAGTACCTCTTACGTAATCATGTAATGAATTGAATTCTCTGCCAATGTCCTTACAAACAACTGATGAAAAGATTGAGATATTGTAGGATTTCACGACCCATTGATGAGTTCTGGATGATCATTGAACTGTTGCGTCGTGTCGATGATGAGACACTGCTCGAAGTTGTGCCATCCATGTTGAAGAGTGATTCTGACTAGGTCTTGAAGAGGCCACTGGCCACCAACATTGGTGCCAAAACGTCTGGCAGTTACTCATCATCAAAACGACCCCACAGCCCAAACATCATCCCCCAAAAAGAACTTTTTTAACTTTAAAAACAGTTATCTTAAACTGTTGGTTGAGTTTATTTATTGTAAATTTTTATTTATGATATACTTGGTGTTCAGTGTTATAAATTTGGTTAAAATGTAGATAATTGTTTGCTAAAGTAGTGATATCGTATCCAAACTTTTGAAAATGAGGTGAGAGAGCTAAGTGAATTTCAAACCTATACTTTGAGAAATTATATTATGTTGGAGTAAAAACAACACACATAACTGTAGTGTTTGGAGATTGGCAGCCCTGACGGGACACGGAACTAGGGACCCGTGAGTGGATGTATGTATTAGAGTGATCGTAATAAACAATAGATTAACAGTAAAGTGTCTCTTGTGATTACCGGTACCTTACATCCTACATTTTGGCGACGTGGTAAACTCTAACGCTTAGCAGTTGATTAAATTCCCTGAGTTTTAAATACACGGAATAAGAAACAATGGAGTGAAGACCTGAGAGCCTAGACCTATGCCTAGGCCGAAAGGGGGCCCCCCCCCCCCCCCCCCCCTTACCCCGTCCGTTGCGCACGCCCATGGCGATGACGCCAGCAGTTGCGAAAGTTTGCGCAAGGTGGTAAGAGTTTTTACATTTTCATTAGGCTTCCAAGGGCGTCACATGATAATACATTAAAAAAATTTTAGTTATTTCAATCATGCTGGCGACGAGAGTCCATAACATCTGGTACACAGTGCCTGTCTCTCTTTGGTGCCGGCAATCCTAGGCGTAGCGAGGCCAGACGTCAACTAGTACTACGTAAGGTTTGAGGGCGCTAAAACGTGCGATTTCAAGTGTAATAGCTAGCTCTTTGACGTTGCGTTATAATTTTCCGGAAATGGAAATGAGAGAAATGAGACGTTCATCAGTTTATCACTAGGCTTAAGGGAAAAGCGCGAACTCGGAATTTCTCCTACTTATCCACGAGGAAAAGGCTTTTACCTTCTCCGACCCGGCTATGACCACATATTAATCGAGTGAGCTACGAACTAACCTACTTGAAAGGTGACAACCTAACCTACAAATGGCCAAAGGATTGCCGAAGTCTAAAACTCACAGCAACATGCCGCCCATAATGGAAGGTAGGGAGGTGGAGACAGGCAGTGTTTGGCCAAACTTAAAGGTTTAATGCTAACTGACGGCAGCGAAAATTCAAAGGTAATGATCCAGATTTACAAGTGGTTTTCGTTGTGGCTACACAAGTACACACAGCCCTAGTATGAGAGATGCCCCTGCGAAAACCAAGGTAATGTAACAAATGTAAATTCACCTAAGGCCATTTTGAGAAAGCTGTAAATCCAGGAATCAAGGTGGAGGTGAGATTCAGAAAAACTTCTACAAAAGAAAAAAAAAACACAAAATTTTCCACAGCTCAACGGCTGATTGATGATGGACTTGAGAGTGATTGGTTTATTCCTTCACAGGTAAAACGCACTTTTGGTTTTTTTTTCCTTTGGATGATGATGTCATTATCAAGGCAGAAGGTTGGAGGGGTCAATCTTAACTTTAGAATAGATTCTGGACGCTCATGCAATAGTTTAGAGCAAGGTAAGATCTTGGAACCGTTGCAAGAAACAGAGATAACCGGAACCTGTTATGGAGACTTCTAAGAAGATTTTTGCATAAGAAGCGAAGACAACCGCGCCTCAAAGTCCTTGGAAGTTCTCACATCGTCCGTGTTTGAACACGGTCCCCAAACGATCCACTTGTTTTTTACGTTGGTGCGGGTAGTAGGATCCGCCTATTTTAGGTAAAATCAAACATCAATATGTCTCGGGGGTTCTGATCTTGGGTTTAGAGAACAATGAGGTCAAGAGTGTAGCTCAGGGAAGGGAATGCCCTGCCCTAACCCTAATGACCTGGAAAAAAAATACATGGACAAGTACCCACAGAAAAAAGTTTTTCAGTGGATAGCAAACTCAAAGACTTTTCCAGCTGGAGCTACGCATGCAAAAGGAACGTGCAGCCTGTGGCTCGCCTGCAGAGGAGGGTTCCCACCACCATTGAGAAAAAGCTTGACGAAAATGGTTGCTGCTGAACGAGGTAATAATTGAAAAAAGTCAATGACGCCCCACGCCATGGATATCCTCCACTAGTGTTTAGCCAAAGAACTCTGGTGAACTGCGACCATGTGTTAGATAATGCGAAGGGCAAACACACAATTGTGCCGATCGACACCCGATCCCAGAATTGAAGACACGTGTCGGCCATCCGCCTGGGCAGCACCAATAGGGCGGATGGTTGACCTCAAAAGTGCTTTTTACAGGTACCACTTCATGAAAACTCCAGGGATAGTAACCACATTTGGACCCATAATGCTGTTTTACAGATTTACCAGACTTTTTTACGGAATTAGCTGTGCATCCAAGACATTTCATCGGATTTATGGAACCACGTTGGTGGAAGACTGTGAAGGGGTCGAGTTTTATATTGATGACTTTGATTGTTTCTGAAAAACCAAACAGAACATGACGACCGCCTAGAAGAACTAATGCAGGTGTTGAACAACAAGGTTTAACACTTAATCGCGACAAGTGTGTTATCTGAAGTCTAGGTGACCTACAGAGGTCACATATTCTCTAAGGAGGGAGTGCGAACCCTTAAAGATAGAGTACAATCTATTCTGATTGCAGGGCCTCCAGAAAATCGTGCAGAGTTTGGAAAGTTTCCTGGGGCTGGTTGGGGTACAACTCGAGATTATCTTCCCGACTACTCCACCGCTGAATCACCCGCTCCTAAGCTAACAAACTGCGGGGACCGACTACCTTTTTTTGGGACCAGAGCAAGAGCGTGGTTCAAACCCTCAAGACAGCGTTTTGGCCAATGCCTCAGGATTGGCCTATTACAGCCCCATGTCAAGCACAACAATATTCACGACGCAAGCCCGTTTGGACTGGGGGGTCGTTGATTCAAACAACTCCGGCAGTACCTCGAGTCATCGATACGCGAGTCGAGCTGTTTTTACGTGACGCGAGACGATATACAGTACAAGTTGGAAAAAAGAGGCCCTTGCCCTGGTTTGGGGCATGTGAACGCGATTTCCAATTCACATTCCTGGAAGGCCCATTTTCACTGGTTTTCTTGACCAACCGCCCGTATTGGAATTCATATTCTCCAGAGTCTAGGCGCGTGCGCTAGGATTGAAGAGATGATTCTCCCGCTTCAGGGTTATGGAATCACTACCGTCTTATATCCGGCCCGGTAAAAACCAAATATTGCTGACCCACTTTCATTGCTACCCGTAGGCCTAGCAACCACCCACAAGATGACATGATGACCTATATGTCAAATGGATTACAAAAAAGCCATTCCTAAGGCCTTTTACATGAAAAGTTTGAAGAGAGTCGGCTGAAAGATCCCAGAGTTGGTTTCGCCTCCAAGGGCATCTCGAGGGATATTGCCTTGCCGACTACGGCGTATTAGATAAATTAAGTATGAGCCCTGGGCGTGGTGGACACCATTGTCCTCAGGGGCAAACCGAGTCATCCTACCCCAAGTACTCGCAAGAAAACCCTTGAAATAGGCCCATGAGGGCACCCATGGCATTGTTTAAAATGAGCATCGAATGCGTTCGAAGGTATGGTGGCCCAGACATTGACGCTTCAGCCGAGACACCATTAAAAGAACTGCCACGGATGTCAACTTGTTGGATATCCTGATTCCATGTGAAACCCGTCACCATAACTGAACTCCCAACCCGCCCTTGGCCCAAGCATTTGGCCATTGACTTCCTTGGTCCACGACGATTAAACCTTGCTTGTTGTAGTCGATTATTACAGTCATAATATTGAAGTGGAAGTCATGGGGAAGATCACGGCACCCAAGGATGATTACCTTTATAGAAAAATGTTTTGCCAGGCATGCCTGCCATGTCGCATCAAGTCAGACAACCGGCCCCCATTTTTTTATCAGCGATACCTATAAGCATGTTCCTTGAATCCAACGTTTGCCGAACACCACTCGACCACCACTGGTTGCCCCAAGCGAAAATGGAGAATTCGAGAGGCAAAACCGGGACTCCTGAAGCTATGCGCATTGCATATGCAGAGGGAAGAGATTGTAAAGAGAACTTCAAAAGTACCTACTTATGTTACCCGGGCTAACCCACGACCTCACCCATGAGTGACCGCAGAACTGCTTTTTTCACCGAAACTAATGACCAAAACTTCCCTGAGGTGAAGACGCCCTAGAACGACGAAGAGATAAGATACCGTGACCGCCGAGCGCAAGGCCAAGGTATGCGTAAACGAGCCAAGAGGTGGAGCCCGTGAGTCCCAAATTCACGTGGGGGACACTGTTCTGCTCCACAGAAACGATAACCTACACATAAAGCTGGCTTCTCGCTTCGGGATGAGCCCCATCAAGTTTTTTTTGAGATAGACTGGCAACAGTTGTGGTCCCGTTCAGTTCCGCCTGGCCGCGTAAATATCGACGGAACTCCTCCTCATTCGTGAAAGTTTCTGAGGACCTACATTCTCCGATTCCGGGCGTTCCCGATAGTGAACAACAATCCCAATGGCAGTACCAGAGACCCGAGGACGTCGAAAGACCCCCTACCCCCGGTTTGCTCCGCCCTATCCATGGCATACCTGAGGCGAGGACGCACAGACGCCGGACCCATAGGTTGCTTTGGCCAAGTAATGAAGTATCGCCAGGGAGGCCTCCGACGCTCGATCCGGGATAAGAAGCAGCCCTAAGATTGGACGGGCTATACTGTGACTTAAACCCACTGTCCTAAGGTACTTCTTACTATTGATTGGGTGTATTGTTTTTTTGGGATACTATGTTTAATGAGGGGAGATGTTGTAGTGTTTTTGAAAGATAAAAAAACTAATGGCAGCCCTGACGAGGACACGGAACTAGGACCCCGTGAGTGGATGTATGTATTATAGTGATCGTAATAAACAATAGATTAACAGTAAAGTTTGTCCCCCTCTTGTATTACGGTACCTTAACATCCTAACAATAATCAAAAACTTTGTAGAAATACATGCCAAACCTTACAACACTGCAAAAGAAATGAAATCTAAAACTTGCCAACTCATCTACCCTTCCCATTTTTGCGCATTTCCTTTAATTCATAAATGTTAGCAGTGTCCCCATACACATCCTCAAAAAGCTTGGGCAAAAATAGATTTGCGCTTATTAATTTAAACGTATAGTTCAAACCAGAAGTTCTTTTTTGGTCTAAAAATTAATTTAAAAGCGTAATAACATTCAAAGTTTATTTTGCCAAGCTTTTTCGAGGATGCTTGTTTATGGGACACTGTACGATTTATGAATTATGCGCCAATGTGGAAGGGTTATATGAGCTTGGCACTTTTTTGATCTCCATTTCTTTTGAAGTGTGTAAGTTTGGGCTGTATTTCTACAAGTTTTTTTATGTGTGTGAGGATCTCATTACTTTTTTTCCCAGTTCCTTGTAAAATTTATTTTTGTTTTAAAATATAATTAGTTTTTAGCAAGAGTTGATTTAATTTCTATGGTTTTCGCAATAACAATAGGATGGTAAAATATCTTAACCCGATTCATGTACATCCTGTGTATAGTGGTATAACCATGGTAGATATAAACGACGGTATAAGGACTGGACCATTTCTTGAGTCGTGGGGAATGAGTTGAAACGCAAGTTGAAAACGAAGTCGTTTTCGTTTTCGAAGGAATTGGTATTTCTTTGAACGGTATCGTGGAAAACGTCATGGTTTTGTAGATTTGAAAGTGAGTATTCTGTTATTCACTGTGGGTGAAGTTTTCACGAAATACAACACTTTAAAAAGATTTGCGTAGCACAGAGCTCGAAAACGTTCTATATGTATTCTAGATGCAGCTGCAGGAAAAGATTTGATGGATGCAATTATATAAACAAACGAAGTGAGCACGCTCATATTTGACACCTCCTTTCTTCGACCATTGTGTGTAGCAGCAGCTGACCTTTGATCATGGCTCAATATGGCTAAAAATAATAAGACATATGTGTTTATATTTTCCGAACATTTTTTTTTTATAGCCCCCCCCCACCCCCCCACCCCCCCCCCCTAGGTTGGACAATCATACTATTAGTTTATCTGCATTAGCTTTTAGTTAATCAAAACTAGTTATTTTTGTGCTCGGCAAGTGTGTCAGAACAAGGTTGTTCTGGCCTAGGGGTTTGGCTAGGTTTTGTCAAATTTATGTAATATTAATTTTTCTAGTCCTATAGCTAAATGGAACTTTGACCTACACTTTTTGTATTAGAAATAATTGTTTTTCTACATCTGGCCTAGGTCAGGGACGGTATTTCTGATTTGTTTTATGAGTAGTATAATTACAACTTTTCTCGTTTTCACACATAGAAGCAAAATTTAAAAATGTCCGCCCATTTGGTTTTCAACGTATCGCACTTATCCCGCCTTATCTTCTTGTACCGTCAACATTGTCCAAGTACTATATTTACTTGTTGATTGTATGCCTAGTGTTAAGGATAAAAACCTTTCTTTGGAATCCTTCCAGCAACTTTTTCACTTTTTTTTTTCAAAAGAGACTATATTACTTAACCCTATTCCATTGTACAAATATGGAACTTGTAGCCCCACCCTCTGGTCAGAATCGCGGGCCGATTTAAACTGACTAAAGAGAATGTTAGCAGTAGTCAGTAGTGCAGTATCATTACCTAACATCCGTTAAAGGTGATATTTGAAGCATGTTTCAAGCCATTTTTTTCAACCAACAGAAATGGTCGTACCCTAATGAAAATTTTGGCATGTGTTGTAAGGTAACCTAAATCCCCGGTCGATTGTGGATAGGTTTTCAATTCACATCCTTACTGACGGCCTTGGTACACACCTCGAAATCACCCAACTCTGCCTTGGCTGTATAAGGTTCCTTGATTGTTTTAGCGCCCCGCGCTTGGCTGCGGCGCCCCCAACGGCACCTAGACAAAGTAAAACACATGAGATATATCCAGAGGCTACCAGATTTTGTCCAATTCAGGTTTGTCTTCTGAAAAAGAGTTTGAGACAAGTTGAACTTTCTCACTAAGGAAGTGTAAGATGGCAAAAAGTGAAGTGAAAGAAAAAAGAATAATGGATTTTTTTAATGGAATTACCTTTGTCGTGAGTCGAACTAAGAATGAACTGTAAATAGGGTGGAGGAAAATGGGAAAATCAAAAGTACTCTAAAAGCGTTTTAAAAAAAGTGCTGATTAAATCAAGAAATGAAAATCAGCGAAATGATGTGATGTCAGTGCCCAAGGGGTAGCCCTAGCCTTGATCTTGTTCAATCCACAACAACTCAAGAAGTGCGAGGTGAGGGAAGGCTTGGACACAAAGAGAGATCTCGAAATGGAGCTGGCATTAAAACTTGTAGATGGAAATGCAGAAGATACGGAGCTGAAGAGGAAAAGAGTTGAGGGGCCTAAGAAAAGGAGACTATGAAGTGAAATAAAGTGAGGTTGGAGTAACCCTTGGCCAGGTCCAACATCTCTTTGCTTTTATAGGAGCCATTACCAGATAGCGGCACAAAGGGTATCCACGGAACATATTGGCAAGACAGGTATCGTGGGGAAAAAAATGTTTGCAGGCTTGTCTGAGATAGTGAAGCGCTTCGCCTTCGGGTGCTAGTGATAGTTCATCAGCATGTTTCAATCCAAGGAAACATGTCTATTGGCAGAGCAAAATCTAGTGAACCTGGAGGAATACATGTCAAGTAAAACAAGATACAACAACTGGTAAACACAAGCCTAAGTATAGCCATGTAATTTACAAAATAAGAAGTGATGGTATAGATAACTAATATAACTAAAACCGAAAAATAGTTCTGAAATGAAACAAGACACACTGAAAACATTAAAAAAACAGTTTAACCCCATAGCGCTCAACTGAGAATAACATCATTAACAGTTGGGCAAGGAAAATCTAATTTAGGATGTGACATAAAGGAAATGTGATAATCAATTGAAGAAACAAGAACAGAATTTGGGAGAAAACTATGTAGTCAAGAACATGTCCTCCCGAACTGTGCAAGCTACTAGTCATGATCACTTATGATGAGCAAACTTAACTCAAATCAATTTCTTTATATTTTCAAATCAAATCTATTTTAACAACTCCAAATGACGTAAAAATATTCGAAAAAGTGACAAAATTAAAATAAATAGTAAAAAATATTATAAAATTTGAAATTATATAACAGGTATTAACGTTTACACATATTATAGCATTGACTTTTTCACTGATAATGACTGATTATCATCAGTCATGTTTTAATCAGTAATTAACGTAGGAAAAGTCTAATAATTCGAATTATTAAAAAAAAAAAAAAAAAAAAATTCAGTATTAACATGAAAGTCTATGGGTTTATGTGTAAAATACAGTAAAAGATATCTTCTTAAACAATAGTAGGGGGGCGAACAGGTGCACCTGCATCTTCTGGAAGAGTTTTGCCGGTACCGTTGTATTCTATTAGGTAGTAGGATGCAAGTTTTTTTGCACTTTCCTTGCAGCCCAATGCATGCGCAGAGGGGCGTCGGGGGCGTCCGCGACGCCCTTTTACACGTTTTTTTAAGAGGGATGATTTTTTTATCTCGTGTGCTTATTGCGGATAGGTGTTGCGTAAACTATATTATTATTAAGTAGAGCAAACAAATTTTTTTTCATCTATTTTGCAGTTCCTGGTATGCTTGAAGGTGCGTCGGGATCGTCGCGACGCCCCTATAACGTTTTTTTAAAGAGGATAATTATTTTTTTATCTCATGTGCCTTTTGTGATAAGTATTGGGTACACTTATTTCCTATTTAAGTAATGTAACAATACAAGGTTTTTTCACCTAACCTTGGCAGGTCCTGGCGACGCTTTCAGAAGGGCGTCCCGGGGGCCGGTCGCGACGCCCTAAAACGGTTTTCCTGAAAAGAGGATGAATTTTTGATCTCGTGTACCTTTCTTGGCTAGAGTGTTGCGGTGAATTGTTAATTTCTATTAAGAAATACATACAGTTTTTAGCACCTACTTTTTGGCCCGGTCCCTTGGTACGCTTCAAGAGGGCGTTCCGGGGCGTCACGACGCCCTATACGCTTTTTTAAAGAAGGATTATCTTTTTACCGAGTGCCTTTTATGTGATACCAGTATTGCGGTGAATTGTAATTCTATTAAGTAATAGTCATACCAAGTTTTTCGAACCTAGCCTGTGCAGCCTGTAGCTCAGAGGCGTCCGGGGGCGTCTCCGACGCCCTTTACGTTATAAGGATGCTTGCAGTTTTTTTTAATCACGTGTGCCTTTCTTATTGCGTAAACTGATTACTTTAAGTAATATCATTCAAGTCCCCTTTGAAACCCTTCTTGGCAGGAGCACTGGTAAATATTCAGAGGGCGTCGGGGACCCCAACCCGCACCACCCGATCGCGACGCCCTATAACGTGTTGTTTAGAGTGATGTTTTTTATCTTCGTGTACCTTTCGTGATAGAGTGTTTCGGTACACTATATTTTTATTAAGTAAAAAGAGCAAACAATTTTTTTTCACCTATTTTGCAGGTCCGGGTATGGCTTGAAAGGGCGTCCGGGAGCGTCGGACGCCCTATAACGTTTATTTTAAGAGGGAATTATTTTTTTATCTCATGTGCCTTTGCGTGATAGAGTATTGCGTAAACCTGTATTCAATTGCAACGTAATGATCATTCAAGTTTTTTGATCTACCTTGCAGGTCCTGTACGCTTTCAGAGAGGCGTTCGTGGGCGTCGCGTCGCCCGATAAGGTTTTTAAGAGTGGATTTTTACGAGTCCTTGCGCTAAACTAAGCCCCAGGCAAGGAAGGTGATAAAAACACTTAAACTATTACTTAATAAAATACAGATTACCGCAATACTCTAGTCACGAAAGGTACACTAGATGAAAAAAAAAATTCCCCCCAAAGAATACAGTTTATCAATCGTTTTTAAGAGGGGCGTAATCCCGTGACGCCCCCCGGACTCCCCCTCTGAACGTGCCAAGACCTGCAAGTCATGTTTCTAAAAACTTGTATGCTATTATTTAATAGGAATACAATTCACCGCAACACTTCAGCACGAAATGTAAACGAGAATAAAAAATCCTTACTCCTTGTTCAGAAAACCATTTTTTTAGGGGCGTCGCGGACGCCCCCTGACGCCCTTTCAATCATACCGGACTGCAAGGTTAGGTTCTAAAAACTTGGTATGCTAATTACGTTAATAGAATATAGTCTTACCGAAACTTAGCTCTAATCATAAAGGCACACGAGATATAAAACTGTAAATAATCTTGTATTATAAAAAACCATTATAGGCGTTTTGGCGACGCCCCCCGAACGCCCTTTTCCAAGCCATACCAGGACCTGCAAAATAGGTGAAAAAAATTTGTTTGCTCCGTACTTAATTAAATATATTTACCGCAACACTCTATCAGCGAAGTACACGAGATAAAAAAACATCAACTCTAAAAAACGTTATAGGGCGTCGCGACGCCCCCGACGCCCCTCTGAAATCGTACCAGGACCCGTTTGCAAGGTATGTTCAACAAGACTTGAATGCTATTACTTAAAAGATCCAAAGTTTTTACCGCAATACTCTATCGAAAGGCCCACTGAAATTACAAAAGCAAGCATCTTTATCAACGTTAAAGGGCGTCGCGACGCCCCCACGCCCTCTGAAAGCCTACCGAGGACCTGCAAGGGTGGATTCCCTATAAAACTATGTATGCTATTACTTAATAGGAATACATTCACCGGCGAATACTGTATCACAAAAGGCATCATGCGATAGAACAAATAATCCCTCTTTAAAAAAGCGTTAATTGGGGCGCCGTGACGCCGCCCGACGCGCCCTTTGAGAGCGTACCAGACCTGCAAGGTGGTGGCTAAAAAACTTGGTATGCTTATTTTTCTTGAATAGACTACAATTCACCGCACAACTCTAAAGGCACGAAAGGTACAGGCGAGATAAGAATTCTCCCTCTTTTCAAAAAAAAAACCGTTTTTGTAAGGGCTACGAGCCCCGCCAGGGGGGGGGGGGGGGGGCCGCCCTCTTGAAGCGGGATAAACCGGGGACCTGCATGGTTGGTGAAAAAAACCTTGTAGGTCATTACTTATAGAATAGTCACAGTTTTACCTGCAATACTCTATCACGAAAGGCGGCCAATGAGAATAAAAACTAAATGCTTCCTCTTTAAAAAAAAAAAAACGTTATAGGGCTCGCGACGCTCACCGACGCCCTTTACAAGCATAACCAGGACCTGCAAAATAGATGCAGGGAAACAGTTTTGTTTTGCTCTTCCTTAACAAAATATCTGTTTACCGGCAACCACTCATATCCCGAAATGCACACGAGAATTAAAAATCTTGCACACCACACAAACAACAAACACAACCCTCTTAGAGAAAAACGTGTTAGGGTACGCGACGCCCCCGAAGACGGGCCCTTCTGCTAGCATAGCAGGGCCCTAGCAGCGGAAAGTGCAAAAACTTTTAATCCTACTACATAATACGAATACAACTTACCGCAAAACCTCTTCCACTAAAAGAATGCACGGAGAATATAAAATCACAACCTCGAGGTTGCTCCTCTCTACAAGCATATTATTTAGCTCCCGGATTCAAGATTATTTGGATGAGCCACTAAGGCGTTATAATGAAAATTATTATAATTTTACTTTGATGCACACACCCATCCTATTTAGTGGTAATTGTGGGTAGAGGTAGATTAACTGTATTAGTATGGTAAACTTTGTTTCTTATTCTAGTTGAATAATTATTTTAAATGTGTTTGATCCTCATTAAATTTATACATGTTATATTTAATCCATGGCAATAAACATCTTGAATCTGGAAATAATCGGAGTCCCAGACTGCCGTAAAAGATTAGAGGAAAAAGAGTTGGGAGGAAAGACATAGCAAGACAAAATGACTACCCAAGTAAGGATAGTACACCAGAAAAACAACTTCTATGGAGACTCGGTTAACATAGTGGTGGAAGTTATGAACCAAGATAAAGAGAAACTATTGATAATCCGAATGCGAATGGAATGGAAAAAATGTAAGGTAGTTGAAAGTATATGGATAAAAAGGTGATACAAGTGTTGTGGTTACGGACATATGAGTAAAGACTGTAGACATGAGCAAGCATGCGGATACTGCGGAGGTATCCACTCGTATGCACAGTATGAAGCAGATGTAAAAGCATGCACTTGTCTAAGAGAAAATAGCAGATATAACTCGAACAAAAATACAGACCATGACTCAAGGGACAGAGAGTGTCCAAGCTATAAGCGTGTTCTACGCAATGCACAGTACACTGACAGTGTTGGCTCGGGCGCTAAGCGCTCGACTCTGTCGGGAGGTCCCGGGTTCGATTCCCGTCGAGACCGGCAATCCTGAATGAAGGTTTTTTCCGAAGTTTTCCTCAGTCGTTAAGGCGAATGCAAGGGATTGAGTCCTCTTAAACAGCCCTCGGACATCCCTTCACAATTTCCTATCCGCACATACCTAGTTCACCTGAAGAGGGGCTAATTGCACCCTATAACAGGTTTCCCACGATAAAAAAAAAAAAAAAATGCACAGTACAGAGCGGATATAGGATACAATAGTGAAAATGTGAATACCGGTAATGTTATAAATATAAATTAAAAATTAGGTAGACTTAATGGGAGCGGAAGCAGAGGAAATTGCAATGCATATACAGGAAGTCGGTGGCATCCCATAGCTAGAAACCAGTGAGAAAGTGCATGCCAAAATGATACACCTAAATGCACAGTCTTGTTAAAAATATAGTTGAAACTAGGGAACTTAAAAGCCGAACTAAACCGTATTTGATAGGAGTATCAGAAACTCATGTAAATAGTACTTGGAAAACGCTAAAGTCCCGTCACGTTGTTGAGCGAGCACCGGTACGTGCAACACGACCCGAGTACGACATTCCCATAATGTTACATAATGTTACCGATTTTCTTCTTTATCAGAGAAAATGCATTATTAATTAGCTTTCATTAAATTCTTTTGTTTTTGACTGGTTAATAACCCATCAACAAAGGTGATGAAATTGCATCAGTGCAATTTTCAGGAGACGAACAATACTCAATAAAATATTGTTCTTGATGCCAAAAAGAGCTGGAGTTATTTTAATTTTGAAGTGAACACTTCTTTGTAAAACTTATGCGTTTGCAAACTAATTAACCTTAAACCTAAAATATTCATGCTCAGTACTCGGCTTTGTCAATCATTTGCAATTATGTGGCTAGAAAACTTTTGACGTTACTCAAGAGAAATATTCAAAGAAGACTTAAATTTGGGAAGAAATATTTATAATCAGATTTGTCGGTTTCAGTGTAAAAAAAATATTTTGGAAAGATTATCTTCCAAAATCATGGATCATCACAATGGTATAAATAGCACTAAAAGTGGTAACTTATATTGCTAAATAGACGCACAGATATTGTATTATTACACTTAATTAGAAATTTTGTAATTTTGCAAATAATAAAATTTTCACCGAGCACAATAAACTATGTTTCCTCAATGTTTATGTCAATTCTATGTCACTGTTAATAATTATTTATGATTAAAATTAAAAGTCTTTAATTTTCAAACAAGTATATTATTTTGGGGGGCATATTTTTTATTATAAATTATCATGTGCAACAAAAATGTAAACAATAAAATGTAATGTACCACTTGAATTCAAGGTTGCATGAAAATTAAGCTAACAGACAATCCCGATTGGAATTAAATCCAATTTAATCAATCAATCAATCAATAATTCAATCAATCAATCAATCAATCAACATAAGAATCAAAAATCAATCAATCAATAAACCAATCAATCAACCAACAACAACAATAACAATCAAATCAATCAATCAAAACAAACAATCAATCAACAACAACCAATAACCCAAAAAAAGCAATAAAACTGTGAAAAATATCGAAGTAATACAAGTTATAATTCATTTATGATATAGTTTTGAGGGTTATCAACTGTTTTGAAAGTTGTGAAAATATCAGCACCTAGAAATGTTAGTGAAAATGCGGCAACTCTCGGAAGGTAGTGAAATAGTCAGCACCCTCGGAATGGGACTAAAAATGTCAGCCACACCTCATAATTTAAATGAAATAGTCAGCACCTCGGAATGTTAGTGAAATAGTCAGCACACCTCGGAATGTTAGTGAAAATGTCAGCACCTAGGAATGTTTGTTGAAATAGTCAGCACCCCGATGTTGTAAATATGTCAGAACCCCCCGAAATGTAATGAAAAATGTTTAGCACCCCCGGAAAAAGGTAGTGAAAATTTGTAAGACTCCTCTGAATGTTAGGAAATATGGGTTCAGCACCCCTCGGAATGGTAGTGCAATATGTCAGCTCTCCTCGATATGTTTGGAAAAAATGTCAGCACCCTCAGAATGTTAGTGAAATATGTCAGCCACTCCTCGGAATGTTAGTGAATATGTCAGCAACCGGATTGTTAGTGAAATATTCAGCACTCCTCAGAATGTTAGTGTAATATGTCAGCACTCTCAGAATGTAGTGAAATATGTCAGCCACTCCTCGGAATGTTAGTGAAATATGTCAAGCACTCCTCGATTTTGGGGAAATTGTCAGCACTCTCGAATGTTTGTGAAATATGGGCAGACTCCTCAGAAGTTATGAAAAAATTTTCAGCACCCCCGGGAAGTAAGTGAAAATATCAGCAACCCTGAATGTTGGAAATATGTCAGCACCCTCGGAATGTTAGTGAAAATATGTCAGCACCCTGGATTGTAGTGAAATATGTCAGCACCCCCCGGGAAGTTTGGAAATTGTCAGCAACCCTCGGAATGTTAGTGAAAATTTTTCAGCCCCCCCCTCGGAATTTTTAGTGGAAAAAAGGGCGGGCAACCCTCGAAGGTAGTGAAAAAATGTCCCGCAAAAATCGGGAAATTTAGGAAAAATGTCAGGGAACCCTCGGAATGTTTGTGGGAAAAATGTCCCGTTTCCCCTCGGGAAAAGTTAGTTTAAAATATGTCAGCAAAACCCCCGGGAATGTTAGTGAAATATGTCAGCAACCCCCGGAATGTTAGTGAAATTTTGTCAGCAACCTGGGGAAAGTTTGGGAAAAAATGCAGCAAACCCCCGGAAAAAGGTAGTTTTAAAAAAATGTCAGTAACCCCCCTGGAATTGTTTGGGAAATATGTCCCGAAACCCTCGGAAAGTTGTTGAAATAGTAAACAACCCTCGGAAGGGAGTGGGAAAAATGTCAAACAACCCCTCGGAAAAGTTTGTGGAAAAATATCAGCAACCCCGGAAAAGTTAGTGAAAATGTCAGCAACCCTTTGGAAGTTAGTGAAATATGTCAGTTTTTCCCCCCGGAATTTTTAGGAAAATGTCAGCACCCCTCGGAATGTTTGTGAAAATAGTCAGCAACCCTCGGAATGTAGTGAAATATGTAAACAACCCCCGGGGGAAAGTTTGTGAAAAAATGTCGTAAACCCCCCGGAATGTTAGTGAAATAGTAAAACCCCCCGGAATGTTAGTTTAAATATGTCAGCAACCCCTTGGGGAAAGTTTGGGGGAAAAATTTCCCCCCCAACCCCCGGAATGGTAGTGAAATATGTCAGCCCAAACCCCCGGAAAGTTGTGAAATATGTTCCCGGGAAAAAATCGGGGAAAAAGTTTGTGAAATTATGTCAGTACCCCCCGGAAGTTAGGGAAAATTTTGTCAGCAACCCTTTGGGAAAGTTAGTGGGAAAAATGTAAATTTCCCCTCGGGGAAAGTTAGGGGAAATATGGCAGCAAAAAAAATCGGAAATTTTTTTAAAAAATGTCAGCAAAAACCCCCGGAAGTTTGTGAAATATGTCAGGGAAAACCCCCGGAATGTTAGTGGGAAAAATTTTCGTATAGCCCTCGGGGGAAAGTTAGTGAAATAGTCAGAAACCCCCCCGGAATGTAGTGAAAAAAATGTCAGGGAAAACCCCCGGGGAATTTTTTAGTGAAATATGTCAGCAAAACCCCCGGGGAAAGTTAGTGAAATATGTCAGCAACCCTCGGGAAAGTTTGTGAAAAAATGTCCCCGGGAACCCCCCCGGAATTTTTTAGTGAAAAATTGTCAGTACCCTCGGAATGTTAAATGAAAAAAAATTTTCCCGCACCCCCCGAAATGGTTTTGTGAAAATATGTCAGCACCCCCCGGAATGTTAGTGGAAAAAATGTCGGCAAAACCCCCGGAAAAAGGTTTGTTTAAAAAATGTCAAACCAACCCCCGGAATGTTAGTGAAATATGTCAGAACCCTCGGAAAAGTTAGTGAAAATATGTCAGTACCCCCCGGGAAAGTTTTGTGAAATATGTCAGCAACCCTCGGAATGTTTTGTTTAAATATGTCAGCAACCCCGGAATGTTATTTAAATTTTGTTCCCGCAACCCCGGAAAAGTTTGTGAAAAATGTCAGCAAAAACCAAAGGAGTTATTTGTATTTTTTTTTAAAAATTTTTTAAATTTTTTTTTGTGAAAAAAATGTAAGAACCCCCCGGAATGGGAGTGAAAAAAAAAAAAAAATAATTTAGCAACCCTCGGAATGTTAGTGAAATTGTTTAAACAAAAACCCCGGGGAAAGGTTTGTGGAAAAAATGTCAGGAAAAATCGGTGTTAGTGAAATATTCAGGGACCCTCGGGAAGTTAGTGAAAAATTCAAGGCCAACCCTCGGAATGTTAGTGAATATGTCAGAACCCCCCGGAATTTTTAGTGAAAAATGTAGAACCCCCGGAAATTTTTAGTGAAATATCAGAACCCTCGGGGAAGTTAGGGGAAATTTTGGGCAGCAAAACCCCCGGAATGTTAGTGAAAAAATGTCGGAACCCCCCGGAATGTTTGTGAAAAAATGTCAGCAACCCCAACCCGGGAAAGTTAGTTTAAATATGTCAGCAACCCCCCGGAAAAGTTAGTGAAAAAATTCAGAAACCCTCCCGGGAAAGGTAGTGAAATATGTCAAACAACCCTCGGAATGTTAAATTAAAAAAATGTCAGCAACCCCGGGGAAAGTTAGTGAAATAGGGCAGCAACCCTCGGAAAATGGTTTGTGAAAAAATTTTCAGAAACCCTGGAAAAGTTTGTGAAAATATGTCAGCAAAACCCCCGGAAAAGTTAGTGAAAAAAATTTCCCGCAAACCCCCGGAAAAGTTAGTGAAATATGTTTAGGAAACCCTTTGGAATGTTAAAGGAAAAAAATGTCAGCAACCCTTTGGAAAATGTTAGGGGAAATTGTCAAACAACCCCCGGAAAAGGTTTGTGAAATATGTAGAAACCCCCCCCGGTTTTTTAAGTTGGGAAAATGTCAGCAACCCCCGGAATGTTTGTTTAAAAAATGTTCAATCGGAAAAAAAATTCCGGAATAATGGTTTGTGAAAATGTCAGAAAACCCTCGGAAATTAGTGAAATATGTTTAGCAACCCTCGGAATGTTAGTGAAAATTTTTTCAGCAACCTCGGAATGGGTTTGTTAAAATAAAAAGTTAGTACAAACCCCCGGAATGTTAGTGAAATATGCGAAAACCCCCGGAATGTTTGGGAAATATGTTGCAAAACCCCGGAAAAGTTAAATGAAATATGTCAGCAAACCCCCGGAAAAAGTTAGTGAAATATGTCAGCAACCCTCGGAATGTAGTGAAAATATGTCAGAAACCCCCGGATGTTTGTGAAAATTGAAATAATTTGGTAGCAACCCTCCCGGTGGTGTGAAAATTTCAGCAAAACCCTCGGAAAGTTAGGAAAAAATTCCCGCAACCCCCCGGGAATGTTAGTTTAAATATGTCGGGAAACCCTCGGAAATGTTAGTGAAATATGTCAGTTTCCCCCGGATTTTTAGTGAAAAAATGTCAGCAACCCTCGGAAATGTAGTGAAAAAAATGTCAAATACCCCCGGATTGTTGGAAATATGTCAGCAACCCCCGGGAAAGTTAGTGGGAAAAAGGGAAAAATTTCAGCCAAAACCCCCGGAATGTTTTGGAAAATGTCAGGCCCAAACCCCGGAAAAGTTAGGAAATATGTCAGACCCCTCGGAAGGGTTTGTGGAAAAATGTCAAACAACCCTCGGAAAAGTTAAATGAAATATGTTTAAATACCCCCCCGGATTTTTAGTGAAATATGTCAGCAAACCCCCGGAAATTTTGTGAAATATGTCAGAACCCCCCGGAAAGTTAGTGAAATATGTTCCCGCCCAAACCCCCGGAAGTTAAATGAAAATATGTCAGCCCCTTTGGAATGTTTGTGAAAAATGCGCCAAACCCTCGGAAAATGTTAGTGAAATATGTCAGGGAACCCTCGGAATTTTTTAGGGGGAAATATGTCAGACCCCCCCGAATTTTTAAGGGGAAAATATGTCAAACAACCCCCGGAAAAGGTTGGTGAAATTTTGTAAAACAACCCCCCGGAAAGTTTAGTGAAATATGTCAGCAACCCCCCGGGAAAGTTTGTTAAATATTCCCCCCGGGCCCCTCGGGGAAAGTTAAGGGTGAAAAATGTCCCGCAAACCCCCGGAAAGTTAGTGAAATATGTCAGCAACCTCGGAATGTTAGTGAAAAAGCCGCCCCCTCGGAAAAGTTAGTGAAATTTTGTCCCCACCCCTCCCGGAATGTTAGTGGGAAAAATGTCCCCGCAAACCCCCCCGGGAATTTTGTGGAAAATATGTTCCCCCCCCAACCCCTCAAAGGAAAAGAGGAATTGGTTAGGAAATATGCCAGCACCCCTTTTTAATGTTAGGTTTGAAAATGTTTTGGTATTTCCCCCCCCCCCCCTCGGGAAATTTAGTGAAATATGTCAGCAAACCCCCGGAATGTTGTGAAATATGTCAGCACCACCCCCGGGAAAGTTTGTGAAAAAATGTCAGCACCCCCCCGGGGAATTTTTAGTAAAAAAATTTTCAGCACCCCTCGGAAGTTAGGAAATAGGGGCGGGAAACCCCCGGAATGGTTTGTGAAAATATGCGGAAACCCCCGGAATTGTTAAATGAAAAAATGTCAGCAACCCCCCGGGAAAGTTAGTGAAATATGTCAGCAACCCCCCGGAATGGGTTTTGTGAAAATGTTCCAAACACCCTGGAAAAGTTAGGAAAAAATGTCAGCACCCCTCGGGAATTTTTAGTGAAAAAATGTCAGAAAACCCCCCGGGGGTGTTAATTTAAATATGTCGGGCCCCCCCTCGGGGGGTTTGTGAAAAAGGGCAGCCCCTCGAATGTTAGTGAAATATGTCAGCAAACCCCCAAATGTTAGTGGAAAATATGTCAAAGCACCCCCCGGGAAAGGGAGTTAAAATGTCAGAACCCCCCGGAATGTAGTGGGAAAAATGTCAGCAAACCCCTCGGAATGGTTTTTGAAAAAAGTCCGCCCTTGGGAAAGTTAAATGAAAATGTCAGCACCCCTCGAATTGGTTTGTGGGAAAAATTCCCGAAACCCCCGAAATTATGAAATATGTCAGAACCCCCCCCCGGGAAAGGTTTGTGAAATATGTCAGGGACCCCTCGGAAAATGTTAGTGAAATTTGGGCCAAACCCCCCTGGTTTTTTAGTTTAAAAAATGTCAGCCCCCCCTCGGGAAGTTAGGAAAAATTTTCAGCACCCCTCGGAATGTTAAATGAAATATGTCCCGCACCCTCGGATTTGGGGGGTGAAAAATTGTCAGCCCCCTCGGGGGAAAAGTTAGTGAAATATGTCGCACCCCCCGGAAAAGTTAGTGAAAAAAATGTCAGCACCCCTTTTGGAATTTTTGTGAAATATGTCAGCACCCCCCGGGAAAGTTAATAAAATATGTCAGCCCCCGCTCGGAATGTTTTGTGAAAATGGTGAGCAGCAATCGGTTTTTTAGTGAAAAAATGTCAGCCCCCCCCTCGGGGAAAGTTTGTGAAATATGTCAGGGACCCCCCGGAAATGTTAAATGAAAAAAATGTCAGCACCCCTCGGAGTTATGAAAATGTCCCGCACCCCTCGGAATGTTTGTTTAAAAAAAATTTAGCACCCTCGGAATGTTAGTGGGAAAAAGTCAGCACCCTCGGAATTTGGTTAAATGAAATATGTCAGCACCCCTCGGAAGTTAAAAAATTTTTGTTTAAAAATGTCAGTAACCCCCTCGGGGTTTTTAGTGAAATATTTTTAGCAAACCCCCGGAATGTTAGTTTAAATATGTCAGTCCCCCCCGGAATTTTTAGTGAAATATGTCAGCAACCCTCGGAAAAGTTTGTGAAATATGTCAGGGACCCCTCGGAAAAGTTAGTGAAAAAGGCAGAACCCCCCGGGGAAGGTTTGTTTAAAAATTTAGAACCTCCCGGGAAAGTTAGTGAAATATGTCAGCACCCCCCGGAAAGTTAGGGGAAAAATGTCACACCCTCCGGGGAAAGTTAGTGAAAAAATGTCAGCAACCCCGGAATGTTTGTGAAAAAAGGGCAGAAAAGAGGTTACCCCTCGGAAAGGGTTTGTGAAATATGTCAGCCACCCCCGGAAATGTTAGTGAAATATGTTAGAACCCCCCGGAATTTTTTAGTGAAAATTTTCAGCAAAACCCCCGGGGGAAAAGTTAGTGAAATATGTTCCCCCAAGGTTTTTGCACACCTCGGAAAAGTTAGTGAAAAATGGGGGCAACCCCCGGAATGTTTGTGAAAAATGTCAGCAAAACCCCCGGAATGTTAGGGAAAATATGTCAGGGACCCCTCGGAATGTTAGTGAAATATGTTTTAGCACCCCCCCGGAATGTTAAAGGGAAAAAATGTCGGGAACCTCGGAAGTTAGTGAAAATATGTCAGCACCCCTCGGGTGTTAGTGAAATATCAGAAACCCCCGGAATGTTTGTGAAATAGTCAGCACCCCTCGGGAAAAGTTAGTGAAATATGGGCGGGAAAACCCCCGGAAAAGGTTTTGGTGAAAATATGTCAGCCAAACCCTCGGAAATGTTAGTGGGAAAAAGGGCACACCCCTCGGAAAGTTAGTGAAATATGTCAGCAAACCCCCGGAATGTTAGTTTTAAAAATGTCGGGAACCTGGAATGTTTGTGAAATATGTCAGCACAAACCCCCGGGAAAGTTAGTGAAAAATGTCGAAACCCCGGGAAAGTTAAGGGAAAAATGTCAGCACCCCTCGGGGAAAGGTTAAATGGAAAAAATGTCAGGGCCCCTCGGGAAAGTTAGTGAAATATGTTTAGCACCCCCCGGGAAAGTTAGTGAAATATGTCGGGGAAACCCCGGGGAAAGGGTTTGTTTTTAAAAGTCAGAACCCCCCGGAAAGGGTTTGTGAAATATGTAAAACCAAACCCCCGGGAAAGGTTTGTTTAATAAATTGTCCCGCCCCCTCGGAAAGTTAGGAAATATGTCAGCACCCCTCGGAAAAATTTAGTGAAATATGTCAGCCCCCCCCTCCGGAAGTTAGTGGGAAAATGTCAGCACCCCTCGGAATGTTAGTGGAAAAAAATCAGCACCCTGGTTTTTTAGTGAAATATGTCAGCCACCCCGAAATTGGGAGTGAAAAAATGTCAGCCCCTCGGAAAAGTAATTTAAAAAATGTCAACACCCCGGGGGTGGTTTTGTGAAAAAATGTCAGCCCCTCGGAAAGTTTGTGGAAAAAATGGGTTAGCCCCCTCCGGGAAAGTTAGTGGGGAAAAAAGTAGCACCCCTCGGGTTTTTAGTTAAAAAAAGTTTTAGAAACCCCCCGGAAGTTTTTAAAAAATTCAGCACCCTCGGGGAAAGTTAGTGAATATGTAGCCCTCCTCGAATGTTAGTGAAATATGTCAGCACCCCTCGGAAAGTTAGGAAAAATGTCAGCACCCCTCGGAAAAGTTAGTGAAATAGTCAGCACCCTCGGGGAAGTTAGTGAAAAAATTTTTCCCGCAAACCCCGGTTTTTTTGTTTAAAAAATTCAGCACCCTCGGAATGTTAGTGAAATATGTCAGCCCCCTCGGAATGGGAAATGAAATATGTCAGCACTCCTCGGGTTGTTAGTGAAAAAAGGGCAGCACCGTCGGAACTGTTTTGTGGAAAAATGGTCAGCAAAAACCCGGAAGTTAGTGGGAAAATGTCAGCAAACCCTCGGGGGTTTTTAGGAAAAATGTAGCCCCCGCTCGGGGAAATTTTTAAAATAATTTTAGCACCCCTCGGGGAATGGTTTTGTGAAAAAAAAAGTAGCAAAACCCCGGAATGTTTTGGGGAAATATGTCAGGCCCCCCCGGAAAAATTTGTGGAAAAAATTCAGCAAAACCCGTTTAATGTTAGTGAAAAAATGTAGGAACCCCCGGAAGTTTGTGAAAAATGTCAGCAACCCCTTTTGAAAACAGAAAGGAATGTTATGAAATTTTTCAAGGGAAACCCCCGGAATTGTTAGTGGAAAAAATGTCAAACAAACCCCCGGAATGGTTGTGAAATATGAGCCCCTCGGGAAAGTTAGTGGGAAAAATTTTCAGCAAAACCCCCGGGGGAAAAATGGTTTTAGTGAAATATGTAGCACCCTCGGAAAAGTTAGTGAAATAAAGTCAGAACCCCCCGGAATGTTAGTTAAAAAAGTCAGCAAAACCCTCGGAAGTTTTGTGAAATTTCAGCACCCCTCGGAATGGTTTGTGAAAATGTCAGAAAACCCCCGGAATGTTAGTGAAATATGGGCAGCCCCCCCGGGTTTTTAGTGAAAAATATTTAGCAACCCCCGGAAGTTTTGTTTAAAAAGTCAGCAAAAACCCCGGGAAAGTTAGTGAAAAAATTCAGCAACCCCCCGGAATGGGTTTTGAAAATATCAGAAACCCCCGGAAAAGTTTGTGAAATATGTCAGCAAACCCTCGGAATGTTAGTGAAATAGGGCAGCAACCCCCGGAATTTGGGAAATGTTAAGTGGAAAAAATATGTCAGCCCCGCTCGGAATGTTAGGGAAATATGTTCCCGCAACCCCGGATGTTAGTGAAAAATTCAAACAAACCCCCCGGGAAAGTTTGTAAAAAATTCCAGCACCCCCCGGAATGTTAGTGAAAAAATTCAGAACCCTCGGATTTTTAGTGAAAAATGTCAGCAAACCCCCCCGGAATGTTAGTGAAATATGTCAGCAACCCCGGAAGTTAGTTTAAAAAATGTCAGGGAAACCCCTAAATGTTAGTAAAAAATGGGCAGCAAACCCTTTGGAATGTTAGTGAAAATATCCCGCACCCCTTTGGAAAGTTAGGGGAAATAGTCAGAACCCCCCCGGGAAGTTGGTGAAATATTCAGCACCCCCCGGGGGTTTTTAGTGAAAAAATTCAGCAAACCCCCGGGAAAGTTTTTTGAAAAAATGGCAGCACCCCCTCCGGGAAAAATGGGTTTGTGAAATATGTCAGAAAACCCTCGGAATGTTAGTTTAAAAAAATGGGCAGAAACCCCTCGGAAAAGTTAGGGAAATATTCAGCAACCCCCCCGGAAATTTGGAAAAATGTAGTGGGGAAAAATGGCCAAAGCAACCCTCGGAAAAGTTAGTGAAATATGTCAGCAAACCCCCCAGAATGTTTGTGAAAAAATATAGCACCCCCCGGGGAAAGTTAGTGAAAATATATCCCGCACCGCTCGGATTGTTAGTGAAAAATGTCAGCACCCCTCGGAATGTTAGGAAATTGTCAGAACCCCCGGAATGTTAGTGAAATATGTTTAGCCCCCCCTAAAAATGTTAGGGGGAAAAAATGTCAAACAACCCTCGGGGGAAGTTGTGAAAAAATACCCGCACCCCCCGGATTTTTAGGAAAAAAATGTCAAACAAACCCCCGGAATGTTAGTGGGAAAAATGTCAGCACCCCCCGGATTGTTAGTGAAAAAATGTCAGCAACCCCCGGAAGTAATTTTAAATATGTCAGCAAACCCCCCGGAAAAGTTTGTGAAATATGTTTAGCAACCCTCGGAATGTTAGGGGGAAAATGTAAAACCCCTCGGGGGTGTTAAAATTTAAAAATGTCAGCCACCCCTCGGGAATTTTTAGTGAAATATGTCAGCAAACCCTCGGAAATTTTTAGGAAATAGGGCAGCCCCTGGAATTTAATTGAAAATGTAGCACCCCTCGGAATGTTTGTGAAAAAAGTCAGCACCCCTCGGGAAAGTTAGTGAAATATTCAGCACCCCTTGGGAAAAGTTAAGTTGATTTAAATATTCCGAAACCCTCGGATTGTTAGTGAAAAATGTCAGCACCCCTCGGAATGTTATGAAATATGTAAACAAACCCCCCGGGGGTTTTAGTGAAAAAATGTCAGCAAAAACCCGGAAAGTTAGTGAAATATGCAGGGAAACCCCCGGAATGTTAGTGAAAAATTCAGGCAACCCCCCGGAATTTTTAGGGGAAAAATGCAGGGAAACCCCGGGGAAAATGTTAGTGGGAAAATAAAAGCAGCACCCCTCGGGGTGTTAGTGAAATATGTCAGGAAACCCTTCCCGGGAAGTTAATTTAAAAATGTCAGCCCCCCCTGGAATTTAGTGAAAAAATGTCAGCAACCCCCCGGAAGGGTTTGGGGAAATATGTCACCCCCCTCGGAATGTTAAATGGGAAAATTTCAGGGAAAAACCCCGGAAAATTTTAGTTGGAAAAAATGTCAGCAAACCCCGGAATTTGGGGAAAATCGTGCCCCCTCGGAATGAATTTTTTTAAATATGTCAGCACCCCTCGGGGGAAATTAAATGAAAAAAAAGGGCAGCACCCCCGGGAAAGTTAGTGAAAAAAATGTCAGCACCCTCGGAAATTTTTAGTGAAATATGTCAGGGACCCCTCGGAAAATGAAAAATTGAAATATTTTCGCAACCCCCCGGATGTTAGGAAATATGCAGCACCCCTCGGAAGTTAAATTTAAATATGTCAGACCCCCCGGATTATTAGTGAAATATGTCAGAAAACCCCGGAATTTTTGTGGGAAAAATTTCGCACCCCTCGGGGTTTTAGGGGGAAAATTTTTCCCCAACCCCCCGGAATTTTTAGGGGAAATATGTCAGCAAACCCCCGGATTATTAAAGGAAAAAAATGTCAAAACAACCCCCGGATTATTTGTAAATATGTCAGCACCCCCCCCGGGAAGGTTTGTTGGGAAAATGCGCAACCCCCCGGAAAAGTTTGTGAAAAAATGTCAGCACCCCCCGGATTATTTGTGAAATATTTTCAGCACCCCTCGGAAATTTTAGTGAAAAATGTCAGCAACCCCCGGGGTTTTTTAGTGAAAAATGGTCAGCAAAAACCCCCGGATTTTTTAGTGCAAGGATGTTTAGCAACCCCCGGAATTAGTGAAAAAATTCAGAAAACCCTGGGAAGTTAGTTTAAAATAGCACCCCTCGGTTATTATTGTGAAATATGTCCCGTCCCCCCGGGAAAGTTTTAAAAATGTCAGCACCCCTCGGGAAATTAGTGAAATATGTCAAAACCCCCCGGAAATTAATTTTGAAAATGTCAGCCCCCTCGGAATTTTAGTGAAAATGTCCGCACCCCCCGGAATTTTTAGTGAAATAGTCCCGCCCCCCCTCGGGAAATTTTTAATTTAAAAAATGCCCCGCAACCCCCCCCGGGTTTTAGGTTTAAATTTTGTCAGCCCCCCCTCGGAATTTTTGTTTAAATATGTCCCGCACCCCTCGGGAAAGGTAATTTAAAATTTCAGCAAACCCCCGGGGAAATTGTGAAATATTCAGCCCAAACCCTCGGAATTTTTAGTGAAATATGTCAGCAACCCCCCGGGAAAAATTAGTGAAAATGTCAGCCCCCCGGATTTTAGGTGTGGAAAATTTTTGTTTCAAACAACCCCCCGGAATGTTTTGAAAATATGTCAACAAACCCTGGATTATTTGTGAAATATGTCAGCACCCCCCGGAATTTTAGTGAAATATGTCAGCACCCCTCGGAAAAGTTATGAAAAAATGTCAGCACCCTCGGAAAATTTTGTGAAATAGTCAGCAAACCCCCGGAATGTTAGTGAAATTATGTCAGAAAAACCTTTGGGAATTTTAGTGAAATATGTCAGCAACCCCCCGGGGAAAGTAAGGGAAAAATGTCCCGAAACCCCCCGGATTATTGTGGGAAAAATGTCAGGGAACCCCCCGAAGTTAGGAAAAAAAATTTTTAAAAATGTCAAACACCCCCAATTTGGGTATTATTTTGTTGGGGAAAAAATGTCAGCAACCCCCCGGAATGGGAATTTAAAAAGGCAGAACCCCCCCGGATTTTAGTGAAAAAATGTCAAGGCCCCCCCTCGGGAATGTTTGGGAAAATTGGCGAAACCCCTTTGGAAAATGTTAATTAAAAAAATTTTTAGCACCCCCCCGGAAATTTAGTGAAATATGTCAGGGAAACCCCCGGAATTTTTAGTGGAAAAATGTTTAGGACCCCTCGGAATTTTTAGTGAAATATGTCAGCAACCCCCCCGGGAAAGTTAGTAAAAAAATGTCAGCAAACCCCCGGGTTTTTAGTGGAAAAAATGTCAAAACACCCCCCGGAATGTTTGTGAAAAAATGTCAGGAAAAAATCGGAATGTTAGTAAATATGTCAGCCCCCCTTTCCCGGGAAATTTGTGAAAAAGTCAGCCAAACCCCCCGGATTTTAGTGAAAATATGTCAGGAAAACCCCCCGGGTTTTTAGTGAAATATGTTTAGCACCCCTCAAAAATTTTGTGAAATATGCCCCCCAACCCCCCGGAATGTTGTGAAATATTCAGCACCCCTCGGAATGTTTGTGAAAAAATGTTAGCAAAAAACCCGGAAATTTAGTGAAATATGTCAGAAACCCCCCGGATTATTAGTAAAAAATGTCAACACCCCTCGGAATGTTTTGGAAATATGTCAGGGACCCCTCAGGAAAGTTAGTGAAAAATGTCAGCACCCCCCGGAATTGTGGAAATATGTCAGCCCCCTCGGAATGTTTTTTGAAATATGTCAGCAACCCCCCGGGGTTTAGTGAAATAGGGCAGCAACCCCCCCGGAATTTTAGTGAAATATGTCAGCCAAACCCTCGGGGAAAGGGGTTTGTGAAAAGGCAAACACCCCCCGGAATTAGTTGAAATATGTAGCAAAACCCCCCCGGGAAAGTTGTTGGGAAAAATGTCAAACAAACCCCGGAATGTTTGTGAAAAAATGTCAGCAACCCCGGATTTGTTTGAAATATGTCAGCACCCCTCGGAAAAGGTTTGGAAAAAGAAAAATTTTTGTCAGCAACCCCCTGGAATTTTTAGTGAAATATGTCAAACAACCCCCGGAAAATTAGTGAAATATGTCGGCAAACCCCCCGGAAAAATTTTGTGAAATATTCAGCAACCCCCGGGAAAGTTAGTGAAAAAAAATGTCCAGCCAAACCCCTCGGAAAAGTTAGTGAAATATGTTAGCCACCCCCGGAATTTTAGGGAAAAAAAATTCAAGCAAAAACCCCGGAAATTTTTTGAAAAAATGTCAGCACCCTCGGAAAAATTAGTGAAATATTTTCCCGCACCCCCGGAATGGTTTGTGAAATATGTCAGCAACCCCCCGGAATTTTAGGGGAAATATTCCCCCGCAAACCCCCGGAAAAAGTTAGTGAAAATATTCAGCAACCCCCGGAAAAAAATTTTGGGGAAAAATGTCAGCCAAACCCTCGGAATGGTTTTTGGAAATATGTCAGACCCCTCGGATTTTAGTGAAAAAATGTTTAAACAAACCCCGGAATGTTAGTGAAATATTCAGGGAACCCCCGGAAGTTTGTGAAAAATTTCAGCAACCCTCGGAATGGGAGTGAAAAATTCAGCCAAACCCCCGGAATGTTAGTGAAATATGTTTAGCAACCCCCCGGAAAAGTTTGTTGGAAAATATGTCAAACAAAACCCCCGGAAAATGGTTTGTTTAAATATGTCAGCAAAACCCCGGAATTTTAGTGAAAAAATTCAGCACCCCCCGGAATGTTAGTGAAATATTCAGCACCCCTCGGAAAAGTTAGTGAAAACATGTCGCAACCCCCCCCGGAATGTTATGAAATATATCAGCAACCCCGGGAGGAAAATTGTTTAAATTTGGGAAAAATGTCAGCCCCCCCTCGGGGAAAAATTTGGTTATGAAAAATTTTTGTTTCCCGCAACCCCCCCGGAAAAGTTAGTTTTAAATATGTCAGCAACCCTCGGAAGTTTGTAAATATATCAGGGGAACCCTCGGAATGTTAAATGAAATTTTATCAGCAAACCTCGGAATGTTTGTGAAAAAATTTTCCCGCAAACCCTCGGAATGGTTTGTGAAAAAAATGTCGAAACCCCCGGAATTTTAGTGAAAAAAATTTTCAGAAACCCCCGGAAGGGTTTGTGAAAAAATTAAAAAACCCCGGAATTTTTAGTGAAATATTCCAGCAACACTCGGAATGTTAGTGAAAATTCAGCAAAAAAATCGGAAAAAGGTTTTGAAAATATGTAAGGGGAACCCTCCGGAAAGTTAGTGAAAATGTCAGCAAAACCCTCGGGAAAAGTTTGTGAAATATGCAGAACCCCCGGAATTTTTAGTGAAAATGTCAGGGAACCCCCGGAATGTTAGTGAAAAAATGTCAGAACCCCCGGAATGTTAGTGAAAATTTCAGCAACCCCCGGAAAAGTTTTGTGAAAAAATGTCAGCCAAACCCCCGGAATTTAGTGGGAAAAATTCAGCCCCCCCCCCCGGAAAAATTAGTGAAAAAATGTCCCGGGAACCCCCGGAAAAGTTTGTGGGAAATTTTATCAGGAACCCCGGAATTAGTGAAAAAAATGTCAGCAAACCCCCCAATGTTAGGAAAAATTCAGCAACCCTTTGGAATGTTAGTTTAAATATGTCAGCAAAACCCCCCGGTTTTTAGGAAAAAAGTCAGCACCCCTCGGGAAAGTTAGTGAAATTTCAGCAAAAACCCCGGAATGTTTGTTTAAATATATCAGCAACCCTCGGAATGTTAGTGAAAATATGTGCAACCCTTTGGAATGTTTGTTTAAATTAAAATTTAAAAAACCCCCCGGAAAAGTTAGTGAAAAAATTCAGCCCAACCCTTTGGAAAATTTTTAGTGAAAAAATTCAGCAACCCTCGGGGAAAGTTTGTGAAATAGTCAGCAAAACCCCCGGAATTTTTGTGAAAAAATGTCAGAACCTCGGAAATTTTAGTGAAATATGTCCCGCAAACCCCCCCGGGTTTTTAGTGAAAAATGTCCCGCAAACCCTCGGAAAGTTAGTGAAATAATTTAGCAACCCTCGGAATGTTAGTTGGGAAAAATTCAGAAAACCCCCCCGGGAAAGTTAGTGGAAAAAATGTCAGCAACCCTCGGGATTTTTAGTGAAATATGTCAGAACCCCCGGAATGTTTGTGAAATATGGGGCAGCAACCCTCGGGGAAAGTTAGTGAAATATTATCCCGGAACCCTCGGAAAGTTAAATGAAATATGCAGCACCCCCGGTGGGGTTTTAAATGAAAAAAGTTTAGCAACCCTCGGGTTTAGTGAAATAGTCCCGCAACCTCGGGAAAAGTTAGTGAAAAAATTAAGGGAACCCTCGGAATTTTAGTGAAATATGTCCGGGAACCCCCCGGAAAAGTTAGTGGAAAAAAATGCAGCAACCCCCGGATTGTTTGGGGAAATATGTTCCAAACAACCCTCGGAATTTTTAGTGAAAAAAATGTCCCAAACAACCCCCCCGGAAAGTTTGGAAATATTCACCCCCCCAAAACCCGGAATGTTAGTGAAATATTCAGCACCCCTGGAATTTAGTGAAAATGTCAGCAAACCCCCTTTTTCCGGATTTTTAGTGAAATATGTCAGCAACCCCCCGGAAAATTAGTGAAATATGTCAGCAAAACCCCCGGAAAGTTAGTGAATAAAAAGTCAAACAACCCCCCGGAAAGTTTGTGAAATATGTCCAAACCAAACCCCCGGAATTGTTTAGGAAATTTTTTAAAAAAGCAACCCTCGGAATTTTAGTGAAATATGTCGCAACCCTCGGAAAAGTTAGTGAAAAAGCAGCAACCCTCGGTTTTTAGGAAATATTCAGCACCCCTCGGGGGTTTTTAGTGAAATATGTCAGCAACCCCCCGGAATTTTTAGTGAAAATTTTTCCCCGCCCAACCCCATTTTTTTTCGGAATGGTTTAGGAAATTTTTCGCAAACCCCCGGAAAGTTAGTGAAATATGTCAGCCCCCCTCGGAAAGGGAAAAATGAATGGGAAATGAAATATGTCAGCCAAAACCCCCGGATTTTTAGTTGAAATATTCCCGAAAACCCCCGGAATTGTTGTAAATATGTCCCGCACCGCTCGGAATGTTTGTGAAATTTTGTTTTAAGGGAAAACCCCCGGGAAGGTTTGGAAATATCAGGACCCCTAAGGGGTGTTAGGAAATGTCGCAAAAAACCCCCGGAAAATTTTTTTGTGAAATTTGTCAGCAAACCCCCGGGGTTTTTGTGAAAATTTAGAACCCTCGGGAAAAGTTAGTGAAAAATGTCAGCAACCCCCCGGAAAAAGTTAGTGAAATAAAGTCAGCAAACCCCCGGAAATTTTGAAAAAATGAGAATTTTTTTGGGGTTTTAAAATTTTTTTAAAAATTGGGTTTTTAGTGGAAAAAATTCAGCAACCCCGGGGGGGTTTAGTGAAATATCAGCAACCCCTCGGAATGTTAGTGAAATATTCAGCAAACCCCCGGAAGTTATGAAAAAAATGTCAAACCCCCCCTCGGAATTTTGGTTTAAATATTCAAAAAAACCCTCGGAATTTTTAGGGGAAATATGTCAAAAAACCCGTCCCGGAAAGTTAGTGAAATATGTCAGCAAACCCTCGGAAATTTTTGAAATATTCCCGCAAAAACCCCGGAATGTTAGTTTAAATATTCCCGCCCAAAAATCGGAAAGTTAGGAAATATGTCAGCACCCCCGGGGTTTTAGTGAAATATGTCAGCAAACCCCCGGAATTTTTAGTGAAATATGTCAGAAAACCCCCGGAAATTTTAGGAAAAAATGGGCCCCCCAAACCCTCGGAATGTTAGTGAAAAAATGCAGCAAACCCTTGGGTGTTAGTGAAATATGTCAGCAACCCCCGGGTTTTAGTGAAATATGTCAGCAAACCCTCGGAAATTGTGGGAAAAATGTAAACCAAAATTTTTGGGTTTTTAGTGAAATATGTCAGCCCCTCGGAATTTGTGAAAAAATGTCAGCACCCCTCGGGTTTTTAGTGAAATATGTCAGCACCGCTCGGAATAGTGAAATATGTCGGCACCGCTGGGAATGGTAGTGAAATATGTCTGCACCTGTTTGGAATGTTAGTGAAATATTCAGCACCCCCCGTAATTTAGAACACCCGGCGCCACTGCACACATTTAACATTGGCAACGACTGCCTGCCCGATGTTACGAGCTGGGCAGATAAAGAAGACGTTTTTTACTGGATAACAACGAACGATGACAAAGACGATGACGACCGTGACGTAAGAACCCCCTTTTATTCCTCTACCCGTGGCTAGTTCTGATCAGCATGATCCCCTTCTCCCCCTATCCCTTGGGTTAGAATGGTACATTATGACTTACCCAAATAAACCACAAATCCTAAAACGAAAAGAACGGAATATGATCTCCGATTGTTCGTTTGAAACCGATTTGCTTTCTATGACAGAGTCAATTCACTACTAGGAAGCCTCGCAAACGCATTTTAGACGCGTTGTTGGATGAGCGTATGTTTTTTCAAACGTTAAAAGTGTAAAATTGCGATTTTCCTGAGAAATTATTTTTCGATTGCTCTCAAATTTTACACATATATAAATTCATAAAATTGAGTTTCTGTGAAAATATCATTACAATCGAATAAAGCATGAACATGTTATAAGTCGAAAGATTTTTTTAAAATCCAAAAATGCGTAAAATTGCGATTTCCATAAGAAATGATTTTTCGATTGCGCTAAAATTACACACCAATATATCAATTCATAAAATTAAGGTGCTGTGAAACAATCATTAGAATCGGATAAAGCATGTAGGTATTATAAGTCCAAGAATTTTTTTTTAAATCGTAAAATTGCGATTTTAATGAGAAATAATTTTTCGGTTGCGCTAAAAAAGTGGCAGTTCTAAGTTCAAAAATTTCAAAGGCCACCAAAAAATTTCATAGAAATTGGAGTATCAGTTTAGCCGGAATCGTGTGGACAAACACACAAAAATACAAAAAAAAGAAAGAAAAAAAACATTCCGGATTTTTTTACTCCAGTGTAGCTACGCTAGCTACGCTCATCCAATGAGACTAGAAAAAACAAAAAAAAATATTTAGAAAAAGTCCACAGCTTTTAGTTTTCCAGTGCAACAATTCTTTTGTTAGTCGAACTAATTGATGGTATGCAATGAGTTATTACCTCTGTCAACAATTTAACTTGCAAATGGAATGGATTTTAATTATGGAGCCTTGGTACTTGGCTTAATAAATTACATTTTAAATCACTTAGATAGACGACTTGTGACAGCATGACTCAAGAGAAAAACAGCCGCAAAACAAAAGAAAACAGTTACGAGGAAATAATTACAATCGGGAATGTGGATTTCGGTGTGAAAAATACAATTTTGAAATAAAATATAAATATGTCAAAATCTTTGCACTAGCCTTATTTTTGGTTTGTGCTTTATTAATGCATTGAATATTACTATAAGGGGTAAGTATGTTGCTAAATAGATGGATCAAATGCAATATTTTGTTTGGTAGTAAAATGTTTCAAAACGTACAATCATCTACTCTTGTCAATGCTTAGGTCAATGCTATGTCACTGTTGACGAATTTTAATGTAGCTTATTAATATATCTATAATTTCCATGAAGCTAAATATGTTATTTAGCAAATTTATTAGCCATAATTTGCATTGGGCCTATTATAATAATTATTATTATTCATATATTCAACAACATGCATAATATTATGTAATTCACTACCTTAAAGGCTGGATCGAATATAAGCTTACTTGCCTCAATCTCGCCATTGTAATTAAAACCTCAATTAATCAATCAATCAATCAATTTATCAATCATATGGTGGGTTAAACATTTCTTGTTTTCTTTTCAAACCTGGTCATATCCGCAAATATATGCCATTACTAACAACACCGTATTCTTTGTGCCTCGTCACTTTGGAAGATTTTTGTCAGAAGAAGAATAATGACCATTATAGACGTACTTTTAAAACAAATTCTGTACATACACTACGTTGTGGTTTTATAATTTGGTCATGCTTCAGTCAAAGTATGGTGATACCACGAAGGGATATGCAATGCGTTATTTTGCTTAATTGAGTACATATTTTTGTGCACAGATTCAAGAGAATTTGTTTTGGGGTCATTTAGATTGAAACATACTTAAATATTCACAAACTTACTCTGGTTACCGGAATAACAACTGGAATGAATTTTTGTTTTTGTAATAATTTTTACTTTTTAATGATATTGTAGTAGGCCTAATGTTCGGTGTTCTAATCGTGTCAATATACGATACTGATCAAGAGGATCAAATCAAAAGTAAAGAAAAGAAAGAGAAAAATTTAGAAAAAGATAGAAGAAAGAAAGGAAAAAAAATAAAAAAAAACTTCATAAAAGAAAAAAGAAAGAAAAAAAAACTGATTTATTAGACGATCCCACTCAAACAAATATGAGGTTTGCCAAAAATCAGGAACAGCAAATCAGGGAGTAATCAAAACTTTCGCGGAAGAAACCACCGAACGGAATCTTCATTCTTGTGTTCAAATCTGGATAACAATTTAGTACAAAAGATCTTGACTCTAATGTATAATTATATTGGATATTGAATAGATTATTTTGAAAAGGGGGTAAGTCACTGTTGACGAAAACGACTAAGCAACAAATTCTTGCTTATTTTACCTAGACGCACATTATGTGTGAAAATGGAACAAGTCGGATGAACCGTGGACTTGTTAGAGGGGGGCCCCATACGCGAGTTTGTTTGAAAAGAGGATAAGTCGATTGACTTGTCCCCTTGTCATAATAACTCGCGCTGTCTGTAACGTGCTTGGCGCTGCGTTCTGGTGAGAGCAATTGAAATTATTTTTAGAGGTGTGTGGGGTGGATTTTTCAAGTGATGAGCCTGACGACAATGTCATTAAAGGGGCTAAAAACCCCAAAAAATATTTTTTACCACGTGATCTATAGCACATTACTACACTTAAATGACCGTTTAAAAAATTATATCTTGTAACTGTGATTTAACACGAATTTTTTAATTTTTTGATCCAGAAATTGGCGAAAATTGGTGTTTTGGAAAATTTCCTAAATCGGCTTTAACCTGCTTCTTTTTTGGTCCACATAGATACTAGAGCATAGTACCAATCTAAAATGCCCTTTTATAACATCGTGTCTTGAAACTGTGCCCAAATATACCCTCAAACACGCAAAAATATGCATTCCAAAATCACACCCCATCTTGGTAATCAGCATATTTTGACCGAACTACTTGCCCAAATTACAAAACAAAATATAAAGAATTTACAGAAAAGACCAATACGTCAATAATGGCCAATATTTTTTTGGATCAAAATCCTCCAAGGTCACGGGGCATAAAGATCGTCCCCATGTTATTTCTTATGGGAGATTTTTGCCGATGGGACCTAGCTCGAAAAATGTCATGTTTGACAATTTTTTGGGAGGTCATGGTGGCCCCAATAATTTTTCTGTTAATTGCTAAATCCATTACTAGTTAGCCTGAATGAAATATATTTTTTGAGTTTAGCGGTTATATACCCTTTAAACGTTTTAACAAAAATATCACAATCTCATTAACATGGAAATAATACCATTTGTTTTCAAAAGGGGAATAAGACAGAAACACAAACTACTTTTTTTGGTCAAACTATAGATAGTAAACTTAACGTTTTTGCATTTTTTAATATACTTATTTATACGTGTTTAAAATAAATACAGTTTGAAGCATGTACTACGATTATTTAATGCCAAGTAAAGTTTTTCTCGTTTATCTCCTAAGTATGTTTTAGTGACTTACCCCTTTTCAAAATAACTGATTCAATTATTGGAAATTGTACAAGTCACTAACTGTTAAGAACTGTTATGTGCCAGTACGCAAATATTTTACGGCTGCAACAAAGATTGTAATTTTAAATGTATTTTTATCTATTATTTATGACATGCTGTGTGAAAACCTGTCGAGATATGACTCAGTAACAGGTTTATTAAGTGACATCAACTGGCTCGAAACTTAACGCGTGTACACACATAAAGTCTTTCCGAAAACTTGGTTATGTTATATTTAAAGACATCTGCTGTACCTGAAGTACAACGCTACTTCGAAGAAGATAAAGTCAAGGTTATGGTCGTTATATCTATGGATGAGGTTACGTGTCTAGCTTGTAATCAGAGAGGGCAAAGGGCATGTTTTAAAACATTGCCAAAAATTTGGCCTACAATGAATCAGCATAATATTTCATCTGACATTAATAAGTACGACTGATCATTCATCTGACATTAATAAGTACGACTGATCTTTCATCTGACATGAATAAGTACGACTTATCTTTCATCTGACATGAATAAGTACGACTGATCTTTCATCTGACATGAATAAGTACGACTGATCTTTCATCTGACATAAATAAGTAAGACTGATCTTTCATCTGACATGTTTTCGTACGGCTCATATGAATGCATGAATCTGAAGTACTGGTAGTTTCTGAAAACCTTTCTTTACCAATAGGTAAACACAAACACCTTTGCCAACGAGCAAGACAGCGATTACTCATAATAAACATTGTTATGCCGGGAAATGAGTGGCACCCAGGATATTGAGCAATTTTCATTCAAGCCTCTCAAATCTTCACTAACTCCCTCGAGGTCAGCATCTAAACCTTAG
Organism: Sweltsa coloradensis; assembly: GCA_024449915.1. Lineage (NCBI taxonomy): Eukaryota > Metazoa > Arthropoda > Insecta > Plecoptera > Chloroperlidae > Sweltsa > Sweltsa coloradensis. The sequence continues at coordinate 60,597 of JAMZAV010000988.1, forward strand.
AGAGAGTTAAGCCTTTGGCCAGTTAGTCACATATAAAATACTCTAAAAGATGTATGTTCTGTGTGTTCGTTAAAGCGAACTTCTTCTGGTCAGCGGAATCAAGGGATATCTATGCAGTTCTACAATTGTAATATCAACACTTGTGGGAATTAATGAAACATGAGAGTCTTGGTACTGAACTTCAAATTCAAATACTTGGAATTCTTACCGATCATTATCGGAAGAAACAAAATGGCATCTCATAAATGTAAGATCTCCTCCTCTTGATTTAAAGTCATCTTGTAAATACATCAATAATCTAAGCCTAGTTGAGTAGTTAACTGACCAAGACAAAATGCCTTTGATGTAACTGATAAAATCACAGATAACAAAACACCTCTCATTAGCCTAAACACACTGACTGTCACACACTCCATGGGCATAAGTACTGACCCACCGAAGACCATAAGTATGAATGCCTCATCCAAATGCACCTCCCTAACAGATCATCACTCTTCTTTCCCTTCCCCCTTAACTCCCATGCCAGAAACCTTTGAGTTCCAAAATTGCATTCCTCATTGACATTGTCTGCCAAGTCCGTAACAAAATTGAAGGAGTCGAACTCCTAACTAAGCGTCTCTCTCCCGATATATTCTGCTTCTAGTAACATTGGCTCACTCTTCACTCAACTAATTCTTTCTGTATTTCAAAATATGTTATTGTTGATTTTTTCTGTCTCACCACGTTCATTCATGGAGGAGTTGCAATTCTTGATAAACCTCTTCTTAACTTGAATCCCATCCCTGAGGTCAAATCGTACTGCTTTGAAAAAGTTTTTTTAATGTGCCGCAGGTTCCTGGCGCCATACGAACCTGCACTTCATTATTCTCTTCGTCTACCAATCTCCTCTTGGCGACTTAAATATATTTCTCATCAAGCTAGACGAGGTACTCATATTCATCACTAAGAAATTTCCAAAAGCAGATATCATTTTATGCAGTGATCATAATGAAAACCTTCTAAAACAATCCCCATCCCAAACGAAACGGCTCGATCTAGTTCACTCCTTTAATATCAAGGAGACCATTCCCCCCCCCGCCCCCCCCCCCCCCCCCCCCCCGCGTCACCCGCGTCACTGCTACAAGTTGCTCCCTTATTGACAACATCTTCACAACCCTATTGACCCAACGATGTTCTCTGCAAGTTTAATGGGCACAGGTCTGTCTGATCACCATTCCCTCATGCTCAACATTTCCCTTACCAACATTAACACTTCCCCCAAAATACGTTTTTTCAGTACCAAAAATACAGCCAGGCGAAATAATTCTTTTCAATGCGAAACTTGAGAGAAAGAATGAAAAGCTTGGCTCAACTTCCATATCTCACAGCATTTACAGCCGAAGACTTTTGAAGGAGAGCTTGTCTGCTTTTTTTATTATTTTTTTTTTTTAATTTTGTTTCTGTGGGGTATATATTGTGGAGTATATGACCCCGTGCTTGTCTGGCCTCCATCACAACTTACATTTATTGGATCTTTTGTGACCTTGTCTACTTGGTATTCTAATGCTCTTCCAGGCATGGATTCCTGCAGCACCCTCCTAACCAACGGTTCGTACAGAGGGTATAAGGAATGGCAGCCAACAGGATGTATGATGCACAACTACAGCAGCTCTGAAGCCAAGAACTGTCTTAGATTCGTCAGTCACAAGGAGGGGCCCATCCACTTTGTCTTCAGTGGCGACTCCAGAATGCGACAACAATACTTGACTTTCATCCATCATATCGAGCCAAGTGAAAATGATTCTGCTAATTCTTGGAAAAGTATAAATAGGAGATTCATAAATGCCAACTGTGGCTTTAAAGCGGACTTCTTTTGGACTCCTTTGGAGCTAGATGTTTTAATTGATAATATTCACATTTGGAAGGTAGGTATGAATTCATGAACCATAGTATAACGTTGTTCTGTTGTTATCCGTTTATCAATGTTGTCACTTAATTTATCTAGGTGCCCGTTAGGGCGCCGCAGCCAAGCCGCGGTGCGCTACACACTCAAGCACCTTATACACCAAGCAGAGTTGGGGTGATTTCGAGGTGTTACCCAGCCGTCATGTAACGTGATGTGAACTTGAAAACTATCACAATCGAGGGGATTTAGGTACCTGACAACACATGCCAAATTTTATTGGGGTACGATTATTCCTTCTTGGTGAAAAAATGGCTTGAAACATGCTCAAAATCACTTTAAGGATGTTAGCTACTGCTACTGCCTACTACTGCTACTGCTAACATCTAATACGTCGGCCCGCGATTCTGACCAGACGGGTGGGACTACAATGTTCATATTTTACATGGACATTAAGGTTATAGAAATATAGTCTCTTTTGAAAAAAAAAGTTGAAAAAGTTTGTTGGAAGGCTTCCAAATAAAGGTTTTAAAATAAGCCTTAAACACTTGGCATACAATCAACAAGTAACCATAGTTACTTGACACTTGTTGACGGTATAAGCAGAGTTAGGCGGGAAAGTGCGATACGTAAACAAATAGCGGACATTTAAAATTTTTCTTCTTTGTGTGGAACGAGAAAAGGTGTCATTATACTCTCATAAAACAAATCAGAAAACCGTCCCTGGCCTAGGCCCAGATGTGGAAAATTATTTATAATGCAAAAGTGTAGGTCTAAAGTTCCATTTGGCTATAGGACTAGTAAAATTCATACTTACATTACATGTTTGACAAGCCTAGCCAAACCCTATGCCAGCACAACATTGTTCTGATATGAACTTGCTCAACTGTTTGTTTACATAATTGCAACAATCAAATCATTTCATACAACTTGTCTTTCGATTGGCCCGCGTTTATGAAGGCACTGCCATCTAGAATAAATATAGAACTTTTTCGAGCTCTTTGCTTTACGCAAATCTTTTTAAAGTGTTTGGATTTCGTGATACTCTTTCAACCATAGACATCCTATATAATTGGCTAGACCAGCAGTCGGTGGTCCACTTCCGGTACAATTAGAAGCCATCTTAAAATGACAGTTTACATGTTAATCAAATGGGAGCGATTTGTGGCCAAATAGTTCTCAAGATTGCCGCCAGGTTGACAGGTAAGCATACTAGCCTTTAACACCAAATGATTACTAAATTCCCTTATGCAATCACTTCGTATTGTTTCTTTTGTTTAATACCATGCTGCACAAGCTAAAACCATATCAAACAATCCAGTAAAATACTTTATTGCATTAAAAAAGCATAAATTAAAACACCAAATCGCCATCTTGAAATGGGCCGGTTGAGTCTTCAATTTGCTACGCTCGCGCCTGTGCGGAGGTATAGGAGACTGCTAATCTAGCCTACTATAGGGGTTTAATTAATATCAATGCTTTCAACTCACAACCCATGACGTTTTCCACGATACCGTTCAAGAATACCAATTCCTTCGAAAACGAAAACGACTTCGTTTTCAAATTGCGTTTTCAACTCATCTCCCACGAACTCAAGAATTGGGGTCCAGTCCTTATACCGTCATTATACCATAGTTATACCACCTATACCCAGGATGTACATGAATCCGGGTCTAGATATTTTACATCCTATATTGTTACTGCTAATACCATAGAATTTAAATCAACTTTGATAAAAATATTATATTTTAGCAAATAATTTTGTAATGGAACTTGAATAAGTAATGAGATCACACACATAACAAAAACTTGTAGAAATACAGCCAAACCTTACACACTCAAAAGGAATGAGATCTAAAAAAGGGCCAAGCTCATCTACCCTTCCACATAAACGTACAGTGTCCCATAACAGCATCCTCGAAAAGCTTGGCAAAATAGAATTTGCATGTTATTACGTTTAAATTAATTAGAAAAAAAGAACTTGGATAAACTATTACGTTAAATTAATAATCGCAAATTCTATTTTGCCAAGCTTTTCGAGGATGCTGTTATGGGACACTGTACGTTTATGTGGAAGGGTAGATGAGCTTGGCCCTTTTTAAGATCTCATTCCTTTTGAGTGTGTAAGGTTTGGCTGTATTTCTACAAGTTTTTGTTATGTGTGTTTATTTATCAGCATACATGGCAAAGCCCCTCAAGTGTGATGTAATAAAAATATAATGTATACAAAGAATCGCACACATACTTATAGTTTGATGAGCTTGGCAGTTACAAGCTCATCTAAACTTTGTTTGGACACCAGATTCAGGAGATTTTTTTGACATTCTGAATCACTTTCACACATCAATGTTTTACCACTAAAAATAAATTTTCAGAAAGTTAATAACTAGGACAACGCAAAAGTCGTGGTTAGACGAGTGAGCGAGCCATGTGTTGAGTCTCCGGTAACATTCCATTTACTCCCCGTACATAAGGCTGGGTTAAGCATGGGTCTTTTCTCCCTAGCCTATCATAGCCTAGAGTGGTGCATTATGATCGTACGGTTGACGCGCCCTTAGATCAACTAAACTCAAAACCCTTTCATTTATACCTATACATTAATCTATTAAAAGGGAAAGAGGGCACATAAGGCAGTGAGCAAATAGCTATTCGCTCGGCGAGAAAGCATCTTGGAAATATGGACGGCACTTTACAAGTTGACAATAAAGCATGCCACCAGGACAGCATTTAAGAAATAATTTTTTTAAATAATTGTCTCAATCAGCCAGAACAAATTCACGAATACAGTAAATTTTTGATTAATAACAAAATGAAAGTTGAATTATTTTTTTATAAATTATTTTAGAACACATTTTGAAATGTGTTTCTGTATATTTCCACTTTCGTGACATATGTTCAAAATTTCAATTTATTTAATTTTAATTTTCACCTATGGTGTCAGTCAGCCGAGCAAACCGCACTTTGCCTAAAACGCATGTTCTATACCTACACAATTGCGAGTTGTCCGCACGATGGCTCGCAACGGTTTCTCCGCCGAATAGGCTACGACTACACATGGCGATTTCGCCGCGCGGGAATCGGGGAGGGGACGCCAGTCTCAGTTCAACTGTTCAAGCATTGAGTTAATATATGTTTTACCTTGGCTATATAGAAGGCGACCATGACGCTGTTAGTTTTCTTATAATTTCTATCTAAAGTACTAACATATAAATATATATATATATATACACTCAATCAATGGTCCGAGAGTTCGCATACAAAATCGCAGACCAGCAACAGCACTGTGTAGTCGCTCTCAGTCAACTACATGTGTTGACCTTGCTTCGTCCTACAACAATACTGTTCGAACTACCTTCTTAAAAAAAAAAATCAAGACTGTCTTGACGGTGCATTTTATTATTTTTTGGCAATTTTTTTTGTCATTCTTAGAACTTTTACAAATTCTGCAACAGTCATTCATTTAACATTCTATTAATTAATTTATAATGTTTTTTAGACCTAGCTATATTTTATTTTTTTGAAAAGGAGATGGACCAGTATGGTTCTAGGGCGACGCTTGGTCTGCGGGTCCGGGCCGTCCGCAACGAGCCCGACATGCTTGGTCTGCGGGTCCGGGCCGTCCGCAACGAGCCCGACACGCTTGGCCGCGGGTCCGCAACGAGCCCGACACGCTTGGTCTGCGGGTCCGGGCCGTCCGCAACGAGCCCGACATGCTTGGTCTGCGGGTCCGGGCCGTCCGCAACGAGCCCGACATGCTTGGTCTGCGGGTCCGGGCCGTCCGCAACGAGCCCGACATGCTTGGTCTGCGGGTCCGGGCCGTCCGCAACGAGCCCGACATGCTGCAGGAAATGTCGACCGCTGTGAGTCACCCCAGCTGCGATCGTCCGTTGCGGACAACAACACATGACTCGCTCACTCGTCTAACAACTACTTTGGCGTTTACCTAGTGCAGTTTCCTAAGGCGCGTTTATACCCAAACTGTTGGAAATCCGGGTTCAAACAAAGATGGGGATAGTTTTGATTTTTAAATTTCTGGATTACTTATTTTTTCTTTGAAAAATTATAGAACGTGTTTTGAAATGCATACATTACTATGGAAAACATAGGCAGTATGAAAAACGAATAATAATTGCAAGGTTTACTAAATCTACGAGAATTTTTTTTGGTAGAATGGAATGGAATGGAATGGAATGGAATGGAATGGAATGGAATGGAATGGAATGGAATGGAATGGAATGGAATGGAATGGAATGGAATGGAATGGAATGGAATGGAATGGAATGGAATGGAATGGAATGGAATGGAGATTAGATTACTTTCTATTTTTCTTCTGTAATTTTACTTTTAATCATTGTAATTGGTACAAGTAAAGAAGAGCTCGCTAAGCTAGACTTGTGTGTGAGCATTATACAGTACACGAAATAAAAATTACGATTATCGTCAAGATGGACTATGGAAATTTATGTAAAATTGTATATGGGCCTACGTGATGTATATACATATTAAAACAAATTAAGTTAAGTAATGATTAAATAGTGATTAGATATAAAATATGATTTTATATAAATAATAAACTTCATTTCACAAAGTCTACATTCTACAGTCTACAGTCTACAGTCTACAGTCTACAGTCTACAGTCTACAGTCTACAGTCTACAGTCTACAGTCTAAGTCTACAGTCTATACAATACTATTTTAAAGAGGCATCCACGTAAGAAGTTCTACTAGCAGCTTTTCTGGTCACAGGCACGTTTATTTTTAGTGTAATAGAGGCCTAATGTTTGACCTTTGAATGTGTTAATTAAAATTATATTTAAACAAAGCCTAATTTTGATGAGTTTTTTATTGCTGAAAATAATCTTGGTGGGATAGCTCTTTGGTCTTGATTTTCTTGATTGATTGATGGTCTTCGTAACCTTGAGCGTGCAACATTCGATACAACTTGGTGACTGCATGCAAACATGATTTGATAAAAATGATTTGTTCGTAAGCAAAAAACATTATCGTTAAATTTCAAGTGACATTCTCAAAGTATTTTCAACTTATTATTTCTTGCGATTTTAAATCGTAACGAGTTTTGTTCAAAATGTTAACTGCGCCCTATAAGAACTTGTACTAGTTTGTCTGTTTAACATTTCAAATTAAGGTGTTCAGCCGTTCGGTCGTTCTGGAACGAACTCACTGTCACTAGTCACTCAGTCACAAAAACTCAGGCGATGTGTTCCCTCGATTTATAAACAATCTAATGTTAATGTAAAGCGTTTTAATTTTACAGAACAACAGCCATGAGCCCACGTTTGTCTTAACTTCGACTGGAGTTTGGGCTCTATGTTCATCAGAGAAGGATGCTTTTGATATTTACACGGCACAACTAGAGCGTTACGTCGAATCTCTCAAGTTACTCACTGGAAATAAAATAGCAGTTATGTGGAAAGTCATGGAACCTGTTCTTACTGATGTTTTGGAGATCGGTGGTTGGATGCAAAGCAATGAACGATACGACATCTATAATGAAGCAGCCGCCAAGGTGATGTATGTTTATGTAACACACTAGTTTCAAATAGTTTTATATAGTTTTCATCAGACTTGAGTTCCTACAATACAATACCTCTCTTCTAAAACCTTTTGAACAGTATTGTGTTAAATCGATTCGAGCGTTTTTACTTTCGAACTACACAAACATTTTTTGTGAACACTTATCCTATTACGTGCTTGTTTTAATTTTACATTATTTCCTCCGACAATTTTTTTTTAAACATCGAACAAAATTTGTTATTTTCATGGATTTCATGGAATAAGGAGGACGTGGAATATTTCCACACTTCATTTAGGAGCTCATTAATAAAAATGTTATTTTATCAATTTTGGATGAGCGAAGCGAAGGCTTCAATTTCACTGCCCCCCCCCCCCAAAAAAAAAAAATAGCTCGGCGTTTTTTTTCTGTTTGTCTGTTTGTTTGCTCTCTACCGGGCAAACGCATATGCGATCTTGATGAAAATTGGAGGGGACCTTCGAAATATCTGAACTTAGACCTGCCACGTTTTTGGGTACAATCGAAGAAATATTTCTCAAGAATATCGTACTTTTACGATTTTTTCGTTTTTTAGTGCGATATTTTCGTGACATTTGGGCCAATTCTGACCAAACGGGTGGGGCTACAACGTTCATATTTTACATGGATATTAAGGTTATGGTGATGTACCACATGGTGAAAGAAAAAGTTGAAAAAGTTAGTCAGAATCCATAGAAAAAAGGATTTATTATGAGTTTTTTGAGGTATATAAAAACAATTAACAATTTAGTAACAATAGAAACTTGACAACAATCACCTTCAATGCGTTAAAAAAACACTTGCAAAAGGTAAGAGATCCCACGCAAACTAAAAACTAGCAAAAAAGCTCACCCATTAACGCGACTAAATAAAGCGTTTGCGAAACTTCCTAAAGCAAATTTATCGTGAATATTGTCTTCAACGTGTACATAATGCTGATATGAGCTACTGGTATCGTTATGTAAAGTTTTCATTCAAGTTTTCTAGTGCTATTTTTTTAATTCATTGCTTTTACTTTTGATATTTTCAACATTCTGAAAGCTATAGAAAACATAAAATAACAAAAAGTTCAAGAACAAAGAAGCTCATATCAAAGAAGTTGTAAGGAAGGAGTGACGTCCATCATTGCACATGATGGCTGTGAGCGTTGGCTGTGTAGTGTATACGTTTCATGTCCTTGGCAGACAATACTTTTTTGAAATTTTCATTATGATATATTATGAAGTTTACTTATTTTATAATGGTTTTTCAGCATTTAAGCCATATGTTAATATTTGACATGCATTATCAATGTAATCTTTATATTTCTGATTATTTATATTTTGATATTTTGCTAACTGTTCATAACCTTCTTCTTTCATGTGTATCATTCGCTATATCATAATAACCTTGTCAGTTATTTAGATGTAGTAAGGGTCTTTGTAAAATGATACTAACGTGATGTATAAGAATTTTAATAATAAATAAATAAATAAATTTGTGGACTCGCATGAGAAAAGTCTATGATGGTAGCAAAAACCACATAAAATAAATAAATATTCAGCAATCTGTTGAAGGGTGAAAACAGAACGAAAAAATGTTGATTTCCCTTCATGTTATATCCTAAAAAAAGTAATGGTCCGAATGCTCCTGAAAATTTTAATCGCAGTCCTAAAAAATGTGTCTTAAGGTTTATAATTTTTTTGAATCTGTCTCTTTTCCTACGGGAAAATGGTAACTCCTACCAGGATGGTATTTCCAGGGATTCAATGAAATATTTAAACTTGAAGATTTTATGAATTTTGGTACAATATTTGAAGAAATATTTTTAAAAAATTGAAAAAAGTACTTTTAATTTTTTTCCTATTTATGTACAATTTTGTGTCTCTTTCTTAGCTCTGTACCAAATACGCAACCATTCAAATGTTGATAAAATACGCAAAGCGGTCTATTAAAATAGATTTTAATATAAACTCCATAATATCATGGGAGTAGATTGTGCACATGACAGTATCTCACTGAGTTTTCTAGGAAAAGTACAGTGAACTTTGTCATCTCATAAGTCTTGAGTGCACTCAGATAGGAATTACTTAATATTGGAGTCACAAATATGTACAGCGTCATAAAACGACAAAAATACACACAAATAAAAATAAATTTACTCGATAGTCCAATTTTTCAACCGTTGCTATCCAGATTCGGACCATGGTTTTCCTTTTGCCGATCCTTGCTCTCGGCAGTAGACGCTGAGTGTCCGCACCAAGCCTTTAAACATGGTTGCAGCATTTTCCTTCCCTTCTTCATTATCACAAACCCCATTCTTTTGAAGAACACTTTAAGCAACACGTCCTCAATATTATTTATTTGTATGTTTTTTTTTAGAGACATGATTATGTGATTATGTTGATTGAAAAAACATGGCCATATTCACACTAGTAAGTCTGCGTAAAGAGATTTAATTGTAACATCGACCAACACCAAAAAAGACCGAGTCAGTCGACTTGCAATTTGCAATTGATTCTAGAAATGACATCACGCATCCAGGTGCTTCTGGGAAGTCGTCACTTTGAAACTTCTGAAGGTCAAGTTTCTCTGAGCTACCTACACGATAACACTGCGAGAACGCAGTTCGTGGAACAATATGCCATCATTGCATATGGTACAAATATATCCTAGGTTTTCTGATCTTCCTCTACGTACTGCGCAATCATGTCAGCAAAAGTGTAATGCATCCTCTCAATCGTACCGTTTGCTTGGGGGTGGTACCTTGTAGTTTGAATAGTTTTAACCCCTAGCTAGGAAACGACAAGTCTCGCACATAATAGATGTAACAAACGGAGTTCCACGTTCCGAGAGCAGTTTCAAAGGCGTCCCCTGCATGGTAATCATCATCTCTACGAACTCCTTTGCTACCGTTTCCGCTGTTTGATTCTTTAATAGAATTGATTTCAAATATCCCGCAAAATGATCAATGAACGTAAGTAGATACTTGTTTCTTTCACGAACGGTAGTGGTTCCACAATATCAAGATTTACCTGGCCGTGCCTGGCCTCATAGTCTCCTCATGAGTTCCTTACGGTATCACTTTGTGGTTGCCTGTCTTCCGTCGGACGCACAAATCGCACTACTGCTTTCATCACTTTATTGTTTAAGGGGGTATTCAAGAGCCAAATTAAAAAAATATATTTCATTCAGGCTCACTAGTTATGAATTTAGAAACAAACGGAAAAGTTAGTGGATACACCATAACTCCTAAAAAATTGTCAAACTTAGTATTTAATTCGATATAGGTCCCATAGGCAAAAATCTACCATAGGAAATAATATGGGGACGATCTTTATGCCCCGTGACCTTCTAGGATTTTGATCCAAAAAAATATTTTCCATTATTGACCCGCTCTACAGTTTTTTCTTTAAATCCTCTCTATTTTTTTTTTTGAATTTGGGCAAGTGGTACGGTCAAAATGTGCTGATTACCAAGAATTGGTGTGATTTTGGAATGCATATTTTCGCCTGTTTGAGAGTGTATTTGAGCACTGTTTCAAGACACGATGTTATAAAAATTAAAGAGCCATTTTAGATTCGAACGATGCTCTTGTATTTATGCGGAAAAAAGCAGGTCGAAGCCTATTTAAGAAATTTTCCAACACAGATTCTTTTTTTAAATTTCTGGATCAAAAAAATTGAAAAATTCGTGTAAAATTACAGTCACAAGACATAATTTTTAAACGTTCATTTTAGTGTATACTGTAGATAATGTGGTAAAAAATAATTTTTGGGGGTAATTGCCCCTTTAAAGTATTCCTAAAATCCTGATTCCTGATAGAGCTTTGCGTACGTTTCACCCCAGGTGCATACTGAATACACTATCTTAAGGTGGTGCGAAATTATCCGTGATATGAAGGAAATCGGGACAACAATCTGCTATATATATTAGTTGCCATGATGTGTAGACACTCTTGATCAAGTTGATATTGCTCCGTTTGCCTACTGCTCCTAATGTCTGAGCTCGGAGTAATTCGATAATTTCCGATTCCTATTACAGTCTCGCTTCATGAGCCCTGGTTGGCCAAAGTTATAACATGTCACACCGACTGTGAGCACTGCAGAAACTGTTCCTCAACTCCTGCTCTCACAGTCAATATCCTTGGCAAACGTTGCAGGCATCGTATAACTTTACTAAGCTCCCACATTTCCATGGAGTCCACTCGTCAACGCCGATAAGAGTTCACATTTCTCCATTAATCGGTTGCAATATTTACTTCTATTAAACCCTTTCTCGAACCCTTAATTTCGACCTAAGCAAGTTCTTTCTTGATCATTCAACTAATAAATACAAGTTTTGATTGAGGCATGTTCCCTTCATACACAATATTTATAAAATTGTAGCTAAAAAATAATTTAAACAAACAAGTTTTGTATTCATACTTATTGATTCTTACATCTGAATGTTACAGATTGTTGGCAGAAGTAGAAGTCAGTTCTGGTCCAGCTCGAGAAAGATTGTACAGGGTGATATTCTCAGCACCAAGGATGGCCTGCATCTTGGATATAGGGCGTTGATTTATGATACACAAGTTTGTAGACCAAAGCAATTTACAACATTGACCAATTTCTCATTCAACTATTCACAAGCCTCATTCCAACTATTCCTAAATCCACCAGAAGTTATAACAAGGATATAAACTCATTTGCCAAATGTAATAGTAAAGACATCTCCAAAAACAGCTATTATACTTGCTTCAAAATTGTTGTTTTGCTTAATTATTTTTTTGCAACCACAATTAAATGACAGTGAGTACCATATGAGCAACAAACATCCCCCGAACTTCATTCATTGTTGTGCCTGCATCTATGTTATTAGATTAATTTCTTTGTCCTCTTTTATAAATTAGTTTTTTAACTGAATAGGATACATGTTAAAAAAAGAAAGAAAGAAAATAAGAAAGAAAGAAAAAAAATCCTTATAAATTGTCGTTACAGTTGCAGCAAATCTTAATGGCGCTCAATTACAGGATACTTTGCAACCATGCGATAAGTTTGAGTGAGCTTGTACAACATTGCAATTTAAAGATAGTTCAAATGATTAATTAGTTATAAAAAAGGACATTATTCTTAAGTTCCTTGTTTGACCTCTCTTAGATCCTGCTCAACTGGTTCTGCAATGACCACATGGACTACATTGACGGCACTTGTTGCTCCAGGAAAGACGTGCCTGTCTCATTTGTTCAGATTGTGTTCTTCTCTGGCCTAGGACTGAGGTGAGAAAGTGGATTTGTTTGGGGATTTCCTGCTCAAATGGATTCATAAACGGAAATAATAACAAATTGCAAGAAGTTAATGGTAGCTCTTGTCCAAAATATAAAATGATATATATAAAAAAAATTGTTTTTTGAGTCTACTTACTCAGTTATATAACTGATTTTCAGTAGGGGATAGTAAAATTGAAATGCCAATGCTGAGATAAGGCATTTTTAAAATTTTATTATTATTACCTTGTTACACTGTGAAGAATGGTTAGTTACAGTTATGCTCCCAACCTTATCGCCTACGGGTGCAGTCGGAGACCAAAGCAAGCAACATTCCAGACAAGACAATTTTATCCACATGACATCATTGGTTAAACTGCATCTTTATTTCCATGCTTTTATTGCAAGCGTTTCACTACTATGGAAGAGACTCAGGTCGTCTTTTGTCACCATCACGAAGAGTCTTCCTCCCTCTGTTTCAGTGTTGCCATTGCAGTAATGATGATTCTTATAAAAAGGCTCCGATCGTTCTCTGGCACCATCGCCCACCTTCTCACCGACCACAGCAAGCAACAGTCTGGACAAGACCCCTTTATCCTGGTGACGTCACTGGCCAAGCTCGGCCTCATCATGGCTTACTTCTTCCTGTGCGACCGGACCGACTTCTTCGGCAGAGAGAACAAACATTTCTCCTATAGTTACTTCTTTCTACCGCTCGGCTGCTTCTTAGCGCTCGGGCTGGTGTTCAACAAACGAAGCAAACACTCCCACGTTCTAAACAGGAACCAGACGGATGAGTGGAAAGGTGAGAAATAAAACGTAAACAAAAACAAATGCGACGAGAAATCCTTAATTAACGGAATAATAGGGAATATTCCACTTCCGCCAAATACTGTACGAATAGATTTTTTAGAAGAAGTATTTCGTCCCGATTACAAATATGTACTTTGTTTTTCCGTGAAATAATAATCCAGTGATTTATAGACGTTTTAAAAGCAGCACTTTTTTAAAGCGGCAAAAACGACTGTGACGTCAGAACTGTGTTGATCCAACGCCGTCTGGATAAACATACATCCAGACCAAAGATGTTGGAATAGTATTATAGTAGGATCGAGATATACATCAAGACGGCGGTGTTTTAAACAAAGCAGCGTCTAGCGTAGCCTACAGTAATGTAAACAGATGGCGGACATTTTACATTTAACGCCTAGCCAGAAAACGAGAAAAGTTGACATTGCAATCAAAAGACAAAACTGAAACAGTCCTAGGTCTAGGCCTAGACGAAGAAAATTATTTATAATACAACAGTCTAGGCCAATCGTTCCTGTAGGATATAGGCATTGGTATGTGAATACTAAAATTACTCACTTGACAAGCCCTAGGCTTAACTTGCCAACCCTAGGCCTGCACGTTCATGTTCTGACACACATCCCGCACAAAAACCTTACATTGATGACTAATTAAAGCCTATTGTAGATAAAGAATACCATGATAGTCCTAGGCTATGCAAAAACTCAAGACAAAATGCTCGTTATTCTTTATCACAATGATCTCGCGAAATCTCCTGTCACATACGAAAAAAGAAAAACAAAAGACGGTGAAAATGTACATCTGTGGTACATCCCTGTGGAGTTGTTTGTGTTGAGCGGATGGGCGAGCACCGCCGTCTGTATGTAAATATGCACAAATATACGTACATTTAGTTTCCAATTGGCCTTGACTCAACACAGTTATGACGTAGTACCGTCCAAAGATGGCGCACGCTCGTTTTTGGCGCGCAAACTGGGGGACCCATTTAATTCTTGTTTAAATTACACAAAAAACATTTTTTTTTAATAAAAAAAAAGCAGTGACTATTAAGACATGAATAAGAATTAAAATAAAATATAAAATATTAAGTGGAATATTCCCTATTCTCTCATCTTACAACTTCTCGAAGTATGTGTTCCGAAAACAGACGTTACATTTTTTAAGTTTGATTTATCAGCCAATTTTTTTTTTATTGAGTTTAACAAATCAACAGACTTAGTACATTATGATCATTTGACATTGCTATAACTTCTATTTATTTATTTTTCAGTTGAGCGGTACGGTACGCCCAATATAGTGACATTTGTCACGTATACCCCGGACATTATTCGGTATTCCTGCTCATAAATTTCGGTTGGAAGGCTCATTTGTGTTTCAATTAACAACAACACGTATTCAGCTTATATACAAACTGACATACTAGGAATTTTTGTCGTTAATATCTTTCACGGTTCGAAATAATAAATTCATAGTTTGACAGTTTGTATGTAAGAGTACGTGTTACAAATAGGAACATAAATGAGAATTATGAGCAGAAATATGTACAAGGTATACATTATAAATTTCACTAAAATCGTCTTAAAAAAGACGCTTATCCGCTCAATAAATAAAAAATAGTTTTGACAATGTCAGATCATGGATTTACAACGCCAGTTACTATTCTAAGTCCATGGTCAGATGATCATAATATTGATAAACTATGTCCGTTGTTTTGTTTTACCTTATTTTTTAAAAAACAATAGGACGATAGATTTAATGTGTAACCAAATTTTATATATTATCACGTTACACATTGATATGTAAGATTGTTCAATCTGGTGTTGCATGCCGTAGGTTGGATGGCGCTAGTTGTTTTGGTCTACCATGTTACGGGGGCGAGTCGGGTTACGTCAATCTACAAGAACATCCAAATGATCATGTCTGTTTATATCTTCCTTTATGGTTACAACCACATGAGTCAATTCTGGCGCACGGGTGAGACAAACGCTCTTCGATTACTACAGGTGAGGGCTTAATCGAGACGTCGGCTATTAAATTATGTAAGTATTATCCGACTAACTTATAACTGCTTTGCATAGGATTACAATAAATAGCTCCATAGGCCACAAACAAATCTGATTTTTCTTCTCAAGACTAAAAATTAAATAAGTAAGTTTGTTATTAAACAATAGTTCATAAAATTAAGCAGCCGAAAAGTTGTTCGTTTGGGCTCTTACGTTGTACAAATGAAAAAGATACTACTCGACGTTTTGTCCCTGATAATAATTACATTTTCAAATCTGAATTGTTGTATTTCGGGCTTGTGGGTAACTTAATAAAGTATACCGTAACTATCAGAATGTGAACAATACATAATTATTATTTATTAATTACTTGGTACAATAAGTCTGACTTCACAGTCGCATTGCGTCTGAACCTGTCTTGTCACGTGACTAATCGTAGCTCTACAGAGAACTGTTACAGATAGGTCTCGGTGGCTCGGTTGATAATTGAATGTCATTCATTCAACTACACAACACCTCCCCTCTGAGTTAGCATTTACCAGATTACATAATGTTCTTATATTAATAAAATTACTGGAGTACAGTGTTATAAAAAAATTAAAACTTAATTTATATTCTGTAGAAATTCAAACCGTGCCAAGAAATCGCATTTCATCTTTTTAGATTTGAGAATTGGCTTGTGTCTAAGCTAGAGCCTTGATACGCTTTTCATTAGGTTTGAGGCCATCCTCTGAAATGACATGTCCAATATATTGAACTTCCCTTAATTTGAACTGAAACTTTGTTGCATAATAGCTTACATTGTGGGCTCTTGCCCTTTCCAAAACCTCAAGCAAGATATTATCATGTTTAGCTTCTGAATGAGATGAAATTAACATACCATCAAAAATGATGTGTACACCAGCCATGTCACCAAAGATGTCTTCATTTTCTTTTTGAAACAACTATGTCGCACTTGAGATACCAAACGGTAAACGCTTGAACATATAGCAGCCAAATACAGCGCTTAATGTCCAAAACTTTGAGCGCTCAGTATCTATTTTTTATTTAAAAAAAAAAAAAACATCTTTGAGAAACCTCCGATTTTCCTACTTTGTTCATAGCTTCATCTTCAACAGTTGATAGCATATGATGACATAATTTATTTGCCTTATTTAACTCAATTGGATCTAGCCATACCTAAGTGACCCATTTGTTTTTTACAATTACCAAATTGTTCACCCAGTCAGTGGCTGCATAAACCTTTTCTATTTTATCTTGATATTCTAGCTAATCCAGTGATTCTTTCACTCTAGCCTTGGCTTTACGTTTTAATTCTATTTGTACTCTTAAGGAAATTGTACTAATCCTTGAAAATCATCTTAATAATTTTCCAGCAACTCATTCTTTGTTAGGTTAGTTGTGGATGGAAGGCTATTTTAACCACCACAATTTTAGGTGAACGCTTTATACCCTCCACTACACACTTATGTGCTTTGTCAACACCTAGCTGATATGCATTCATCTGCTGTGTTACAGTTCCAACACGAGAAATAAAGTTTAGTTCTACACATGCTTTTAATCCAAGTATAGGCAGTGAATATGTGTCTTCTACTACAAAACTTAATTTTGCTGACTCGTTGCTCTTAGAACAATAAAGCTCGTTTTTACCTTTAGGCTTAATTTTAAAATTGCCATAGGGAAGAAGGACTATTTTAGTTTCTGTCACTTCGTCTGATAACCCAAGTTTGTCAATGAGTTTGGAAGGAATCACATTCACTTCCACCCCCATATCAAGTTTAAAGTTGATTTTCTTACAGTGTACCTGTAATGACAGAGTCCAACAGTGTTCAAGTGTTTTTGAATAACTAGACAATGATTCTACAAATAAACTATGTTTATTGTCAGAAATATTGTGAGCCTTTTCTTGAGAAACTGCATGCAATACGTTACCCTCATCTTGCACATTTTAACGCGAAATGATTTGATCTTTGTACTGGTTACATGTTTTTCCCTATGCTGGGGACTTGAGCGAAACATGGTTGTACTTGTATCCACAGACAGCGTCGACAGTCAAATGTAGGGGAGGCCCCTGGAGGCCAACTGGCCAAGTCTTGAGACCACTCGTTTCGAGTCGAGAAGTGAGTCGACGAGTCGCTCATTCTATGTCACCTGTGACTTGGGGTAAACGATAATCGGTAGTCTTGGAGCCATTTTAAACTTAGCAACTTCTGCAACAAGTTTGTTAAATTAGACCTTGAATCTTTAACATAGTAATAATACTCACAGAGATTGGCCTAAGTGAAGTCTACACTTTATTATATTGGCCTAAGTGAAGTTAACTTTATATTGATTTTTATTATATTCATAAAATAGTCCTCACAATGAATGGAAGATAATTATGATTTACAACATTATTTTATATAGGCATAAGTGGAGTCTAACTTATTATATGATTTTTATTATATTCTTAAAAATAGGCTTTGATTTACTATACAACTAGGCTAATCTCATTTCTAATAATTGTGTTCATACTTTTAGAATGTAATTTATAACCTAGTTTATAACGACAGTTCATATTATAATATAAAACAAGATCTCTAAAAAAAAATTATAACAATTTTCATTGTATTAGTCTATTTCTTTGATTTTTGACAATTGTATTTAGTTCTATGAGAATAATAATTACTAATTGTATTAGTTATTAGTTACTTTTTGTTTATGTAAAAAAAAAAAAACATCCTAAACCATCTATAAAAAATATAATTTGAGAATGTATGAAATGCTCACACTCAAGTTTTAACTTATGTGAGCATTCTTCAATTTACAACTATTTTTTTTTTAATATTTGTTTACTGACTGTACTAAGTAAATGTAATGTAAAATTGAATTGAAGAATAAAAGTGACATTATTATTATTATATATTATTATTATTATTTATTATTATTATATATTATTATTATTATTATTATTATTATTATTATTATATTATTATTATTATTATTATTATTATTATATTATTATTATTATTATTATTATTTATGGATGTATTTCATACAAACTCGGTTAAAACCGGAGCTAACATGTTGTACGGACTTACGTCAAGTACTTCCATGTGTACCTATTACTTACATTATTACTTTTGTCTTAACTCTAACTAAAATAAGTCATTTATAAATTCTAATATTGTTTGTAGATGATGTTTTCTTTCTGCTGTGTACGGTCGTGGCCGATTTCTCGTCGCCATCCTAGCATTTGCTCTTCGGACTATGGGAAACCACGAAAACCATTCAGGATGGAAGCTGTCTCGAAATCTCGAAGTATCATTCTTAGTTTAGAAATTTACGAACTATTCTACACGTGTTGAGTATTACTGCCTTTTGAGTCTCGATGTATACATTGGGTTGAAGATCTAGTTGTTTAATGCTTTCATGTAGCTTCTTCGGTATGATGCCGTTGGCTGATATAATGAATGGGATTGTATTTACCTTTTTCTGTTTCCACATCTTCTTGATCTCAATTGCAAGTTCACTATACTTGTCAATTTTTTTCTTCCACGTGGTCTCGACGTTATGGCACATTGGGATAGCAACGTCGATAAGGGTAATTTCTTGTTTCTTCTTGTCAATTATTATTAAATCCGGTCTGTTGTGATGTATCGTTTGGTCTGTTATAACGGTGCGGTCGTAATATAATTTGTAATCTTTACTATCTAGTACTTTCTCTGGTTTGTATTTGTAGTAAGGTGTGTGGGTGTCAATGAGGTTGTACTTGATTGCTAGTTTTTAATGAATAATGTTAGCTACTTGGTTATGTCTGTAGAGGTAATCTGTTTGACATAGTGACTTGCACCCGGATATGATGTGTTCGATTGTTTCACCCCTTGCACTACATTTTCTACATTGATCGTTTACTGTCGCATCTTGTATTATGTATTTTTTATAATTGTTCGTCGCAATCACTCTGTCTTAATAGCCATCATAAAACCTTCTGTTTCTCCAAATAGTTCCCCGTTGTTTAACCACCTATTTGATGCTTTAATATCTACGTGACCTTTGTGTAGTTCATCATAATGTCTCTTGTGTAGGGTCTTTTCTGAGAGACGTAACTCTTTTGAAGCGTCAGTTATGAGTTTCCCTTGTAGATTGACATTTTCGTTTGCTAGATTGAGTGGGAGTTAATGATTTGTCAGCTAGCACTACAGCCCTATGAAGTGTGGATTGGTTGCTCTTTGTAAAAAAGTATTTTCTTAAAATGTCTATTTGTTTATAATATAAGTTGTTCAGATCAATTAGGCCCCGTCCTCCTTTTTCTCTTGGAAGTGTCAATCTCTCTATTGCTGATTTAGGATGATGTATTCTGTGTTTGGTAAGTGTAGTACGAGTTAATATTTCCAACGCGTGGATGTCTGTCTGCGTCCATTTAATGATTCCGAATGAATATGTCAGTACTGGTACAGCATATGTATTTATTGCTGTGATCTTGTTTTTACCGTCTAGTTGCGTCTTGAGGATAGACTTTAGTCGTTTCTTGTTGGATGAGCGAAGCGAAGACTTCAATTTCACTGACCCCCCAAAAAATTTAGCTCGGTTGTTTTTTTGTTTGTTTGTTTGTTTTTGTTTTTGTTTTTTTTTTTTTTGTCTGTTTGTTCGCACGATTCCGGGCAAACGGCATATGCGATCTTGATGAAAATTAAAGGGGACCTTCGAAATCTCTGAACTTAGACGTGCCACGTTTTTGGGTACAATCGAAGAAATATTTCTCATGAATATCGCACTTTTACTATTATTTTCGATTTTTAGTGCGATATTTTCGAGACATTTGGGCCGATTCTGACCAAACGGGTAGGGCTACAACGTTCATATTTCACATGGACATTAAGGTAATGGTGATGTATTGCTTTCTGAAAGAAAAAGTTGCAAAAGTTAGTCAGAATCTATAGAAATAAAGCTTTTAATATAAGTTTTTTGACTTTTAGTGCGATATTTTCGTGCCATTTGGGCCAATTCTGACCAAACGGGTGGGCCTTCAACGTTCATATTATACATGGACATTAAGGTTATGGTGATGTAGTACCTTTTAAAATAAAAAGTTGAAAAAGTTAGCCAGAATCCATAGAAATAAAGCTTTTAATATAAGTTTTTACGGAAATAATACCAATTGACAGGTAACAAAAGAAATTTGACAACAATCACTTACAATGCGTAGGTAGCAAAACAAAGCACTTGCAAAAGTAAAGATATCCCACGCAAACTAAAAACTTTAAAAAGCTCATCCATCAACGCGGCGGGACTTTAGCGTTTTCCTAGTATGTATCTATCAATTTTTCTTTCATTACTTTATGTTCAATTCTGGCAGCTTGTGAGAATCCTAAATATTTGTATACATCGTTATCGTCCATTATTCCAATCCTATTTCCATCATCTAGCTGAAACTCTTCTGCTTGCGTAACCTTACCCTTTTCGATATGTAGCGTCTTACATTTGTCTACTCCAAACTCCATGCAGATATCTTGACTAAATTCTAATGTTGTATTGACTAGACTGTTTAGTTGAGCAAAATTTGATGCATACAACTTTAGGTCATCCATGTAGAATAGGTGGGAAATTGTGTGACATACCACATTATTGTCCTTAATTTTAAATCCGTATGTCGATTCGTTAAGCATATGTGACAGTGGGTTTAATGACAGACAAAACCATAATGCACTTAATGAGTCACCTTGGAAAATGCCACGTTTAATTTGTATTGGATCTGTAGTTATCTGCTGGTTTTTCATATTTATTTAGTTTTAGTGTTGTTCTCCATGTCTCCATTACTGTCTTCAAAAAGTTTACAATTATTGGGTTGATTTTATATATTTGTAAATCTGAATAAGCCTGTGTGTGGTGTTGAGTCAAAGGCTTTCTTGTAGTCAATGTAGTTTACGTGAATATTCCTTTTCTTATTGTGTGCCTGATTCATTACAGTAGAGTCAATAATAAGTTGTTCTTTACATCCCTGTGAGTTCTTACAGCATCCTTTTTGTTCCTCGGCCATGATATTGTGTTCTTCGCAATGATTATATACTTTATTTGTTATGCATGAAGTCAATATTTTATATATAGTTGGTAGACATGTAATTGGCCGATATTTACTAGGGTTCTTCGTGTCATTGTCCTTTGGTTTGAGAAAGGTTACTCCTTCAGTAAAGAATTCGGGTATTTCTTTAACTCCATTTATAAACTCGTTGAGACATTTTCTAATTTGATTGTGGGTAGTATTGAATTTCTTATACCAAAAATTTTGAATATTATCATTACCTGGTGCTTTCCAGCTATGTGTAGCACTGATTGTCGACTTTAAGGCTGTGCGGGCACGCTTCGCGCGGGAATTCACGTTCGAAGTAAATGTTTTTTTAAACTCACATCCGTTAACCTCACCGTTAAAAAACTATGTCACTTCCGATGGAATTTAATAAGCTTTAAGGCTGTAAAGAGCAAATTACAACTTTTTTGATATGTTAAGAGAAATTAAGTCGGGAATGTGAAATTTTGTAGTAAAATTCTGTTTATTCCTATTTTCCGGAATATTTGTTTTTCAAACATCGTGATTTTTTAAACACAGTTACATAATAACATTACACTGGTAGTGTAGAAGTTTAAAATTTTTCCGTTTACTCAATGTCATTAAAATAAATAAAAACTAAATATTCATTCGAATCAAGCGCGCTAGCCTGGCTCACTGGACAGTAGCGCTATCTGCCCACAAGCCGTCGGTGTATCCTGGAACTATTCTGTCGGAGTCCGAGGTGGAAAGAAAGCAGCTACGGGTACAATAGCACTAGCCCGAGGGCGAGGGTAGCCTACCGACCGTCCTTTCAGATCATAATCTTTGTTGGAAACATCAATGAGTGCAGACCGTCAAAACATTTCCTTTCCCGTCACAGCGAACTGTAAACCTGAATTTCATAATAACGAAAATAATATTATTGAAATTTGAGTTTTTTAATTTGTTATTACCCGATGCACATTGTTTAGATGATTGAAAAATTCCCAATGATTAATTATTGCTCTTCCATTTGGATAATCATCACGATTATCAGTGTCAGTAATCGAACCCACCCGGCACCCACACCATCACGAATCAGAATCGTGTACGCTCGAACTAAACGCGCTACATCAGCATCACAATAATTATGCTTGCATGTTGTAATGTAAACTTCTAGGGATCTATCAATCAACATTATTGATTCTGTACAATTTAGCTCAAGTAAATGAAAGAAGATCGGGAATCAAACCCATGACGTTTGACATTTGAAACCCGTATAAATCTATGACCAGCGAGAATGTTTTGTTCAAAATGATGATGATTTTAGTTTTTTATGTCTCTATTATTGTTATCGTGCTATTCAAGACGCTGTGGGGTGATAAATGACGATGAAGGACAATTACAAAATAAACCTGCCTTATGCGGAATTTGAACCCACGTCCCTTAGGTGTCATTCGATTTTGACCTGAGCCCCAACCGCATGAGCCATTCGGACGACTTTATTCATGCACATACTCAACCGTTAGTAAAATTGGCTTATTCTAAGAGGGTCTCTTTGATTATTATAGTCATGCTTATTAAATCATGTGTCAAGGGTTGAATACGCGGGAACATCTGCATACAAGTTGATTGATATTATAGTTATAAATGTTAGGGTTTTTAGTTTAGTTGGTATAAGGGCGCGTCAACTGTATGGCCATAATAAGCCACTCTAGCCTATGATAGGCTAGGGAGGCCTTAGGTAGGGGGAAGAAAGGGAATGTTATCGGATACTCTGTACATGGCTCACTCACTCGTCTAACAACGACTTAGGCGTTTTCCTTGTAATAAATAATAATAAATATGCTAAAAATATGATAATACGATAACGGTTATAATAGAACTATGTAAATACATCGAAACCGCCGTCGCTGTATACATCAAGTCACAACGGCGGTTACTGATGTTCAATTGCGCTTGAATTTGAATCCAATAATCGTGGTTTTGTTTCATCTTTAGTTCGTTGTTGACTAGAAAAATACCAATCCTGTTCTTGTGTGCTGTGGCTTCTAGAATCTAGAGGGTGTTGGTCACCTATGGAGGGCAGACACTTGACCTTCACCAGGCCTACCAAGCGATTGCCGGATAATTTGTTTATTTCCCTACAATCGGCCTCAGATGGCGTATTTTCTACTGAGAGAGATGGTGGGTTGTCAGGTGTGTAGCCCATACAACATGAGTATCGCCCGATTTCAAATCATCCCTAACGGTAAAACATAATTATTATTCTTTCAAGTTAGAATTTATAAATACACAACTAACAACTCGAGTTCGTGGGTTGTCAGGTGTAGGCCATACAACATGAGCGTCGCCCGGGTTTCAAATCATCCCTAAAGATAAAACATAATTATTATTCTTTCAAGATAGAATTTATAATTACACAACTAATTTATCGAGTAATGTTTTGTGCTACACACCTTGATGCTTGACACATTTGTTGCTTCATTGAGGACTCGGATAAGTTATTGTCAACCATTTATAGCAATTGTTGCTTTTATCCATCTTTTTTAAAATCATTATTGAACTTGTAATTATTTTTTTTTTGCTCTGTACAGGGTATGAATAATTGCTAACTACAACTTTGGTAAACGGACGTCGGTAAACCCTGAAAACTATCTATTTCTCGATCAAGTCTTTACACTTGTTTTTTGAGTTCACCGTTCATTGTCAATCACATCACCCCCGCCCCGATTGAGATTACAAAATATGTATATTACACTGCGTGTAGTCCTATTCAAGTTTGTACGATGACAATAGACGTACCGATATTTGTGTAAAAGGCAATGGATAATAACGCCCAATAATTTTTAGTAAATTACTAACAAAAGTTCAAATAGCAGAAAACAAAACGTTTACTTACTCTATCGTGATATTAGTCACCCCGTTGCTGGAGCAGCTGTCTTCGGGAACATGTTTGATTACCTTGAGATCTACATTGCCGTATTTTTTAGCTATTGAAGCCTTCCCTCGCTTTCGCTTCTTCGTGTACTGTACTGTCGTGGCATATTTATCCACAATATAGTGTGAAAGCACCCGGTGATTATGATTGAAATATCGTGCACATATTTCCAAATTCACTATTAGGTACATTTTTAGATAGTCTCTTGAGTTACATTTTACGCATTATGAAACTGTACACACATTATTATGTACATCGATAAATTCAAACTAGCAATAGAAAATAAAATATAGGCTAGTATACAAAATAATGTATATGCCTACGCCCTGAAACAATTCACACTTTGGAAGTATACAAATTCAATAATATCGATGATCACAAACGAGTTTGAACACATTACACTTACAAAACTTGTTCAACAACAAACACGTTCTGCATGCACCTCATTTGTCAACTAACTGCGTCCGCCCGCTACCCGGAAGGCAGCTTTTGTTTGGGCTAAAATAGACTTTCCAAGAATTACATGTGGTCTAGACTTGCGAAGTGACCGCCACAGAAGTCGTAAATCTAGTGATGCGTATAGCAATAGATAAAGATAATTGATTTTATCCTATGCGTGAGTAAACGTTTTTCTTGATCTACTCTGGACTAGGACATTTGGCATTTAGATCACCTATTAGCTAATACACTACGGTGATGTATTTTCCTCTGTATCAGTTCTACACCGACAGATGGGTTGCTTCCGGATTATGTAACTCAAAAGGTTGTCGTTTCGATACCAGCAATCGGCAATCCTGACTGCAGTATTTCCCCAAAGTTTTCCGCTATCAAAGGGCGAATGCATCCTATAGAATAACCCTTGAACATTCTCTCTCTCTCTCTCTCTCTCTCTCTCTCTCATTTGTCTTTCATCCTCATATTTCATCTCTCGCTGCCTCGAATACTATGATAGCAATAAAATAAATGTAAAACACAAGAACCATCACCAAAAACCGCCAATATTATTTAAAAAAATAAGAAGAATGATAATGATAATGATAATGATAGTGAATATGATTATGATAATGCCTGCACATGAGGCACTGATTCAGGAGGTCGCAGCATCGTCGGTTCGATACCAGCAACCGGCAATCCTGATTTTTTTCGAGGTTTTCCTAAGTCAAGGGCAAATGATGGGAGTGACTCATACTAACAACCCTCGGCCATTCCTCCCCACTTATTCAAATACTATAATACCTAGTTTAGTAACCTAAAACAAGTTTTCCCTGGGCAGGTTTCCTTCGAAAATCTATTATTATAAAACAATGCTTTAGGCAGGAATCGAACCCACGTCCCTCAAATGTGATGTCATACACATAGGTGAAGTGCCCCAGCCGCATGAGCCATCGTGATAGAGCGGAAAAAGGCGTAAGCCTACATCCGAGTGAGTGGAAATTACCCAGATAAGAGGAGAAGGATGCAACGTTGTTGTGGTTGTGTGTTTCTCTCCTGGACATCACGTAACATGTGTATTCAAATTTCAAAGGGAGACACACATTGTCACATGGGGTTTGTATATGACAAAATATTCTAATTTTGCCTGAAAATTTTCATTCAAAAGCCAATTTCAATCGTATTTACTATATTGTCTTCGATTTCTTCGGAAAATGTAACAATTTCCCTCATATAAATATGTTTTCGGTACACGCGATAGTAAACAATGACAGGCGAATTATGTATTCAAGATACCCTTTCATTCTATTCAACTCCATTGAATGTCCTCCCTTCGGACCGCAGGGCCGAGGTCCAGTATTCTTGCCGTATACCTGGGTGCAGACTCTAAAATGGAGTAGAGAAGCATAGAAAAGTAATTCAAAGTCAGATTGGTGGTCGGAGCGGAGACCGGCCGTGGACCTGCTCCGACGAGTGTCTGACTCGGACTGAAAGAAAATCTACCTGCGTTCGGGCGAGGGTGGCTGCCCGCACCACCTTAATTCATCAATAGTTATACCTTCGAATCTCATCTCATTAATATCGCTCATCCTAGCTATTTCATCTTGAATCCATTGTGCATCCTGGTTGTGTGCTACCGGGTTACCCCATATTCCTGTCCAAAACTCTTCTATCTCTGTCTTAGTTGGTGTTCCATTTCCTATTATTTCTTCGGTACTAGATAGTTGTTGGTAAAACTGTTTTTCCTTTTCTTTAAACATTCGGTTTTGTTCTTTTCTAATACTACATTTTTTATATCTTTTTAATCTCTTAGCTAGAGCACTTACTTATTGACTTATAGACTTTGTTAATTATTATTATTATTATTATTATTTCTTATTATTATTATTATTATTATTATTATTTATTATTATTATTATTATTATTATTATTATTATTATTATTATTATTATTATTATTATTATTATTATTATTATTATTATTATTATTATTTTAATTATTATTATTATTAGTTGAAAAAGTTAGCCAGAATCCATAGAAAAAAGTTTTAATATGAGTTTTTTTAGGTTTAAAATAACAATTAACAAGTAACAATAGAAACTTGACAACAATCATCTACAATGCATTCAAAAAGCACTTGCAAAGAAAAAGTGGACCGACGCAAACTAAAAACTTACAAAAAAGCTCATCCATCAACGCGGCGGGACTTAAGCGTTTTCCTAGTTAATTACTTGGTACAATAAGTCTGACCACCAGTCCGGCATTGCGTCTGAACCTGTCTTGTCACGTGCCGTTTTTGCTAGTTGTAGCTCTACAGAGAACTGTTACAGATAGGTCTCGGTGGCTCTGTTGATAACTGACTGTTTATTAATTCAAATACACAACATGAATTTAATTAACAAATTGTGACCATGAATTAAAAGTGAACCACGCCAATCCTATTGGCACAGATACTATTTGCACAATGCACAGTACAGTTCACATCTCTGGATTATTTGTCTGCTCTAGGTCATGTTCCGACTGAACTTCATGGCAGTCATGCTGTGTCTCTGCATGGACCGACCCTACCACCTCTACTACTTTGTGCCCCTCATATCGGTGTGGTACCTGACTGTCGTAATCGTACTCATGCTTCCACCCCATATATCTGAGGCCACTACCAACAACGACCGTTTACTTTACATAAGGCTGTTGGTGAAGTTCGTTGTACTCTTCTCTGTCTTGAACATCCTCTACTATTCACAATTGTTCTTGGATACGACGGTCTTTACTTCGCCGCTCAATGCTCTGTTCGTCACAGCCGACGGTGTTGATCTAGAGTGGTGGATGCAGTGGAAGCTACAGCGATACAGGTATTATTACGTGTTAACAGTGTTGTACCCGTATCTAGAGTTAGACTAGGGAAACGCCAAAGTCGTTGTTAGACGAGTGAGTGAGCCATGTGTTGAGTACCCGCTAACATGATTTTTCTTCCCCCTACCTATAGGCCTCCCTAGCCTATCATAGGCTAGAGTGGCGCATTATGGCCTTACAGTTGACGTGCCCTTATACAAACTAAACTTAAAAACACTATTATTTATACCATAATATTATCTAACTTAAATGCAAATGTTCCCGGGTACTCAACACATGGCTCTCTCACTCGTCTAACAACGACTTTGGCGTTTCCCTAGTTTATTTATTTATATAACCATGGCTGTGACCTTCTATACTTATGGTAAATGTAAACATTTGCAATCTAGATTTAAATTTTTCAAATTTTTATTTTTTGTGAGCTTAAATCGAAATGAATTGTGCTCATTTTGTTAGCAGGTCTAAGTTACCTGTTCACGGATGTCTGTTTAAAATTTCAGCTCAATCTATTTGGCCGTTCGGCCGTATGAGCCCGGAAAAACAGACAGACAGACATTTAACAGACAATGCTCACGGCCAAGGCCCGATCGAGTATAGCGTTAGGAAAGACTTACGTTCGCTACGCTCACTCGTCTAATTAATCCACTGCCTCCTAGATTGCACGATTATATACCTTACTTTCAAAGTTATTGTTTCGATAAACTACAGCCTAAAAATTTACTGATGACAAGCTTGAACTCGAGAACAATTTTTTAAATGTGAAAAATAATAAAGTGTGGCCCGTTGGTCTTTTGGTTAGCGTATCTGCTTCCAATGCAGAAGGTTCAGGGCTCGATTCCCGCTAAAGTCAGACTTAATTTTTGATTTGGGCTTAAGTCGATCAGTTCTTGCCTTAGGAATTTGTAAACGGTGAATTTGGAGCCGTCCTTGCAACGAGGCACATAATAAATTTAAACTTGTTTTGAATTGGCCTTGTTGATTCTGGGGTTGATCCGCGGGTGTTCACTGTCCATACCATTGATTGCTATAGTTGCTATTAAAAATAACGATTTTTGGTTGGTTATCGTTCACTCGAAGATTGCGTCGGGGTCTGCAGGGTTAGCTAGGTCAGTTTGGTTTACTGTCCCCCATGCACTGAAAATCAGTATGTGACTGAGTGGGTAGACTCTAAATACCTATCTGTATTTATTTATATTTACCTAAAACCGGTATTTATGTTCATCAAGATGATGATTTTTTTGCCTAACGTCTCATAGTAATTCACTTAGGCTTTTCGAGACGACGAGTGACGATAGATGGGGGTGAAGGAAGATTACTTAAAAAATATGCCGTATGCGGGATTCGAGCCCACGTTCTCGTAGAGCCATAATCTTCAGACCATGCACCCTAATCGGATGTGACACCGCAGACGGCATAGTATATTCATCAAAATTATTACAGCATGCACAAACTATTTCTCATTGTTAAAAAGCTTATAATATGAACAAGCAATAATATAATATTTAACACAATTCAGAAGTTAAAAAATCCATCCCGATCGGGGTTCGAACCCGAGTCTCCCACATTCCAGGTAGTTGCCGTATCCAACTAGACCACCGAGAGTCCGAGACGACCTACTAACCAAATCGAAAAGTAATAATATAATAATAAATGATAATAATGATTCGAAGAACTTCATGTAAAGTGAATATAATTATTAGATAGACTTTTCTTATCACAATATTTATTTAGAATATTATGGATACTTACCTTAATAGAGGTAGATAGTTAGGACAGTTTTAACCGATATACATGTAAATTAAATATTGTACATTTAATGAACCAATGTTTTTTAATGTCTTCAGCTTCATCTTCGGCATGGTGATTTCGAGCGTGGTAGTAACTGCCAAACAATGTTCGTTGCCTTCCAACAACTTCCGCAATAACAGCGTGGAATTCATCATGTTTGTGGCAGGTGTCAATTCCTTGAGGATCTACTTATCCTATCCTAGAGAATGCAGCAGCAAGGACGACTGTTATGATATTTCTCCTCACGTCTTCCTTCTCGTAAGAATATGTTGCTTCTAGTGTATACAAGACTCTTTCACAATGTGAATCTTCTGACCAGTTTTTCTATAAAGAATGTACAATCAATATTTAAGAAACATTATCATGCCAATCTTATGGATGTTACGGCATGGGTGTTCCTAACTGATGAAATATGTTTTTTATATGTTGTTTGTTTATATGTTGTCACAAGATTTTAATCAAAATAATCGTTCAAACAACAATTTTTCATTCTAAGACTTTTATTTAAAATGGGATTTTTACTTTTATTGAATACCATTTGTCCTGATGAGTGCTCC
Source organism: Sweltsa coloradensis (assembly GCA_024449915.1). Taxonomy (NCBI): domain Eukaryota; kingdom Metazoa; phylum Arthropoda; class Insecta; order Plecoptera; family Chloroperlidae; genus Sweltsa; species Sweltsa coloradensis. Next base: position 90,648 of record JAMZAV010000988.1, read on the forward strand.
GGCTACCTAACGAGACCTGCGAGATATATTAAAGTCTTGTTATTTTTTATTTTTTTCTTGGGCCTGACCTAAGTTTTTAGATTAATAGCAGCTTTGATCTCCACACTTGCCCTCTGTTTGTTCACAGATTGTTTCATACATCCTCCTACGCAATCTCAGCGACTTTCTTCGTTCTCGCTACTCTAGCTTCTTCGCGTGGTTCGGCCGCATCTGGTTGGAGTTGTTGATCGGCCAGTACCACATCTGGCTGGCGGCCGACTCACAAGGAGTCCTGATCCTCATACCTGGTTACCCTGTTCTCAACACCGCGGTAACAACCTTCATCTTCGTCTGTGTCGCGCACGAGATGCACGAGATCACAGCCACACTTCAACACTTTACTGTTCCGAGACACTGGAAAGTGGCCCCGAGGAACTTGATCATATTCACTGTGATGGTTTACTTGATATGTGTTTACAAGGACCTCGATTTTGTACCCCATACGCAATCACATAATGAATTGACGTCACGGCCACTGTCCTTACAATCAACAGAATAGCCTGAGATAATTTTCAAACTGGATATCAATTAGTTAAAATTAATGTGAACGCGCAAGTTGATTATTTAGTAAATCTTGAAAAAAACGGTTTGTTGGAAATTTTGTGACTATAATTGGCTATCACAATGGCCCTGTCCAGCTGCAGTTGGGTTGGGTCGTGGGTCGGGATGGCTCACTTGAAATTAACGGAGAAGTGAATTAAAGATATTCTGTTTTTAAGACTACCGAAGTAGTGAGGGCGCCATCTTGTTCTATGGTGGTGGTGCTGGGGACTGAACAAGAAAGAGTCCCAGGGTTGTATGGAAGAAGAAAGCTTGAGTTAATGGTGATCGAGTAGTTTAATTTAAATAATATGATTAGATTACGATGCAAGAGCAATTACGTGAACAGTGTGAAATAATAATCAGTAATCTGTAAATATCTTGAAGAGCCACTCTGGCAAAACGAGTCGCATAAGAGATGCTTCACAATAAAAATAATATATGTCGGCAACAATGCCTCAAAAGATTTACATTACAATGAGGAAACACTGGACGTGACCCTTCTCGACAATTGCACACACCGGTAATATTTTTGAGAGTTCTAATTATGCAGGTAAGATGCTTACCGCCCAAAACAACGATGAGTGTAATTCTCAATGATCAAACAAAATGCTTTTCCTAGAAGGTCAGCCAAGCTGCACCGCGAGCTCCTGTACCCCAAATCGTGCTGTGATCGTCGACCTTATCCTCTCGTCCTGGGTGGGTGAGTGAGTAACCATACCGACAGACAGTCGGCTTTTATATCGAGTCTTTGAGGCAACAAAACAAGTAACGTTCATGCTAAATTTAGATACTAGGTCATTATGACGTTATTCTTGGCAGCGTAGTCCACTGATAGTGACGAAGGGAACACGTGAACCTCCAGACAAGGCCCGCGCGGCGTCATCGGCTGCTCGTCAAGAGAGCCGAGAGGGAGAGAGCACTGGTCATGTTGTTGTTTCTTCCCGCCAAAGGTTAGACACATCATGATGCATCGGCCGGTCGAGACTGGATTGACGTGCCTGTGATATGTACAAGTTACAATTTCCCCAATTAAAATACATGTTTTGAATTTCCCATTGTTTCACCTTTTGGACTGATGCTTCGCAATGGATTATTAGGCTTACTTTTTGCAACCAAGTGTGGCTATCAATAGAAAAGTACTTTATTAACATTATTGCAAAATTTGGTCACGATATTACCAACCGTTTAGCAGAATTCATCAACACCTGAGTGCGGGCATCGAAGTTGGGCCAAGCTAAGCGCTCTCTCTTAAATGCAAAAAGAAGTAGACTTTTATAACAGGTTAATAAGCATTTTATAAAACACAACATTCTAACAGAAAGACAAAATTGGATTCAGAAAGGGAAAATCTACTAGTGATACAATTAGAAGAATTCCATTAAATGTAACAAGTGAAATGGATTCAAATATTGACTGACACTCTGGGTATATTCAGTGATCTGACAAATGCTTTTGACTGTGTTGATCACAATATAATCATCACTAAATTAGAATATTATGGAGTACGTGGTGATGCGCTAAAATTATTAAAATCATACCACAGACAGAATACAATGTGTAGAAATAACCAGCAATGAAAATAGTAAAATTTCACATACCATTCTGGACTCTGAGAAAAGTATATGTGGTGTACCACAAGTGTCAATTCTTGGCCCTTTATTTTTCATTGTCTTTATTAATTATCTAACTGAAAGTATGGATGATGCCGAACATTTTGCTGACAATTTTTCCACGGTTATAAAGGCTGATGAAAGCAAAGCTCTTCGGGATAAATCAGAAGAAAATCTAAATGATTTAAATGGGTGGTTTACAGCTTACAAACTTATTTTAAAATTCAAAAAACAAACTTTATCCAATTTCCCTCAATTAGGAAGATAAAATCTTTAAATAAAATACCACACCCTTCTAATTTTTCAGATAATTCAAATATAACACAAGTTTCAAAAATGTATTTCTAGGCTTAACAATAGACCAACATCTAACAAGGCACGATCACATCAATACATTTATATCAAAACTTAATTCGTCTCTTTATGCTATAAGGACCATCAGGCAGATAAGTTACATACAGCTAAAATTTGCTACTATTCATTATTTGAGTCATACAAAAGCTATGGAATTGAATTTTGGGTTATATCGACCCATATTAATAAAGTTTTTTTTTTATACAAAAAAACAATTAGTGCTATTTGTTCCCTTTATCTCACAGAACACTGAAAACATTTTATACACCACAAAATCCTTTGAATTTCATGTTTATACATTGTCAAATCAATATTAGTAATTTAAAAAAAATATATATACACTTCTCAGTAAATGAAAATGTCCATGATCATGACACACGTAAAAAAATCTCACCGACAGCTAAACTCATTTAACACAAAACTTGGGCAAGTAAACTCAGACTACTTACATAAATCTCTTTATTACCATCTTCCAGACTCCAATAAAAACATTTTAAGCTATGACTGTTAGAACATAAATAAAAACAAACTTTAATTCTAAAAGACTACTATTGTCTAATTGATTACCTTAATAATACACTCACAGAAATTCCTGTAATAACTTAATGTTATTGATTGACTGTATAATGAAATTATCCTTATTTTATTGGATGAGCGTAGCGAGCGAAGCGAAGATTCCATTTCACTACACTGGAGAAAAAAATCCGGAATGTTTTTTTTTTTCTTTTTTTTTTTTTTTGTATTTTTGTCTGTTTGTCCACACGATTCCGGCTAAACCGATACTCCGATTGCGATGAAATTTTATGGAGGCCTTCGAAATCTCTGAACTTAGAACTGCCACGTTTTTGAGCGCAATCGGAAAATTTTTTCTCATGAAAATCGCAATTTTACAATTTTTTTCAATTTTTAAAAACATTTCTTCGGCTTATAACACCTACATGCTTTATCCGATTTTAATGATTTTTGCACAGAATCTTTATTTTATGAATTTAGATATTTTTGTGAAATTTGAGCGCAATTGAAAAAATATTTATCATAAAAATCGAAATTTTACAGTTTTTTTCTTTTTTTAAACAATTCTTTGACTTATAACACCTACATGCTTTATCCTATTGTAATGATTTTTTCGCAGAACCTTTATTTTATGAATTAATATATTAGTGTAAAATTTGAGCGCAATCGAGAAATTATTTCTTATAAAAATCGCAATTTTACGATTTTTTGAACAATTACGATTAATAAAAAAAATAAAAAAATAAAGTTAATTTTTAATTTAATTTAATTTAATTTAAAAAAAATTCAACTTAGTAATGATTTTGCCATAGAACAACAGAAAGTTCACATAACATATGGCAGCTCAATGCACCAATTACGCTCATCCAACAACGCGGCGGGACTTAAGCGTTTTCCTAGTTACTTTTCAATAATTGTTTTTTACTATGTATTTCATATTATGTCTCATTAGTATTAGTACCATGATTTGATTTAGCTAAAGGAATATACTCTAAAAATTGTGTTGTTATATAAATTGTACAATTTGTTCGAATAAAATTGAAATTAAATTGAGTAATCAGTTGACAAAAATGAAGGTGCGGGGCGGCGAGTTCATATCGCTCCCGACGTAAGCTTATTGGGGCGATGTGTTCCTCCGCCAGCCGTGAGGAACACATTGCCCTATAGGCTAACGTCGGGAGGAATATGACCTCGCTGCCCCGCACCTTCTATAGATACAGGCGCCGTACGACTCAGTTCTCGCCGGCATCCGTGTGGAACACAACGCCCTAATAAGCTTACGGCGGTAGCGATATTTCTCCTCGCCGCCTCGCACTTTCTATAGATACGGGCGCCATACGGCACATTTCTCGCCGGGAGCCGTGAAGAACACATCTCTCTAAGCTTATGGCGGGAGCGAAATGACCTCGCCGCCCTGCAACTTCTAAAGTAATGGGCGCCATACGGCTCAGTTCTCGCCGGCAACCGTGGGGTACGGACCGCGCCTGCTATAGATATGGGCGCCGTATGGCTTAGTCCTCGCCGGCAGCGGTGAGGAACACATGACCCCAATAAACTTACGGTATGAGCGATATGACCTCGCCGCACCGCACCTTCTATAGATACGTGCTCCGTGCGGCTCAGTTCTCGCCGGCAGCCGTGAGGAACACATCTCCCCAATAAGCTGCCTTTGATACATACAGGTGCCATACGGCTCAGTTCTCGACGGCAGCCGAGAGGAACACGTCGTCGCAATAAGCTTACTGAAAAAGCGATATGACCTCCCCGCCCCGCACCATCTTTTGATACGGGCGCCGTACGAATCAGTTCTCCCCGGCAGCCGTAAGGAACTCATCGCCCCAATAAGATCACGTGGGGAGCGATATGAACTTGCCACCCCGCACCATCATATACAGGCACCGTATGGCTCAGTTTTCGGCGGCAACCGCGAGGAACACATTGCTTTAATAAGCTAACGGCGGGAGCGATATGACCTCGCCGCTCCACTAAATCTTTACATACGGGCGCTGTAAGGCTCAGTTCTCGCCAGCAGCCGTGAGGAACACATCGCCCCAATATGCTCAAGGCGGGAGCGATATGATATCGCATTCAGGCGATTATTAGTGCGATGTGTTCCTCATGGCTGCCGGAGAGAACTTAAAGTTACGGCGGTGCAGGGCGGCGAGGTCATATCGCTCCCGCCATAAGCTTTTTGGGGCGATGTGTTTCTCACAGCTGCCGACGAGATCTGAACCGCATGGCGCCCATACTAATAGATGATGCGGCGCGGCAAAGACATATCATTCCCGTCGTAAGCTTATTAGGAGCTGTGAACCTCACGGCTGCTGGCGATAATTTAGCCGTACGGGGCTCGTATCTAGAAAAGGTGCGAGGTGGCGAGGTCATATTGCTCTCGCCATAAGCTTATTAGAGCGAGGTGTTCCTTACGGCTGCCTGCGAGCACTGAGCCGCACGGCGCCTATATCTATAGAAGGTGCGGGGCGGCGAGGTCATATCGCTCCTACCGTAAGCTTATTAGGGCGATGTGTTCCTCACGGCTGCCTGCGAGAACTGAGCCCCACGGCACCCGTATCTTTTGAAGTAGTGGGGCTGCGGGTGGGCCACCCTTCGGGAAGCCCCTTTATCAAAGAAATCTTTTCAACTTCTCTTTCGACATGGCCTGATCCTTATGAAGTTATTACAAAGGTGAAACAATTTTAGAGTAGGTCTGGTTTAAGATCATGATGTTTTTTGGGGCTTAAAACTACTCAAATAAAACAAAGTTACGATTTTCAAAGGTTAATCACCCTTTTTTTTCAGGTTTTTTTAAAACATTGAAAAAACAACAGAATGGGCATTAAAACAAAAAAACAATGCCAACTAAAAAAATCAATTACACCAATCCCCAAAGAATCATAAAAATAAATGTGGTTGTATTGTTGTTGTACATAAAAAAATTATAAAATTTAAAAAACAACAAAAAGAATCAAGCCAAAACCACATAAACGTAAAATTTAAAGGCTCATTGATGTCTGTTAGTAATATGTGATGAGTGCACCTAGCATTGGGTTTTCCCTGGAAATTTTGGGAAAATTTTTTTAACTAAAAAGCCTAAAATTTTTTTCTTTTTGTTTTTTTTTGTAAATTTTATAATTTCTTTTATGTTACAACAAAAACTACAACCACATTTATTATTATGATTCTTTGGTGGATTGGTGTAATTTGATTTGTTTAGTTGGCATTGTTTATTTGTTTTAAAGCCCATTCTGTTGTCTTGTTTCAACTGTCATTAAAAACCTGATGAAGGAGGTTGATTAACCTTTGAAATATCGTAATCTTTGTTTTATTTTGAGTAGTGTATAGTCCAAAAAACATCATAACCTTATGAAGTTGTTATGGTGTATATGATATTAGGTCATATAATTGACGTTTTTGTTCAAATTAAAATTATCATGTAAGATGCCTACACCTTAACTATTTCATAATATCAGGTAATGTCAAAAGAGAAGTTGTAAAGATTTCTATGATGAAGGGGCTTCGTGAAGGCTAGGTCTATCCAGCCACCCCGCATCTTCTAAAGATACGGGCGCCGTGCGGCTTAGCCGTGTGGGTTAGGTGTTAAAGTTCTTCTAGTGCTCCATAATCCGGCGGTCATTCCATGATACCATTTTTCCCCATTGGTTTTGCTGAGTTGATCACGTGACCTTTTTGAAGGTCTTTCAATCTAGGTTTAATTCAACTCTTCTAATATCGCAACCACTGCTTCCTAGATGCTTCTCAGACAAGAGGTAGAAACTCGGAGGCGGAGGAGGATATGATGATGATTTTTGTTTCTTACTGTCTCCAATATTGCAATAAGGTTATTCGAGACGATGAATGGTAATAGATGGCTATGAAGTGCCTCCGCGGATTACTTCGAATCCTTTTCCTCGTAGAGCCGTACGCTTCGGACCAGCGCCATATTAATATGTGCCACCGCAAAATATGTCTGCAACTGAATAAACCGAAAAAACAAAATATTGTTGGATGAGCAAAGCGAAGACTTCAATTTCACCGACCCCCAAAAAAATTTAGCTCGGGTGTTTTTTTTTTTTTTTTTTTTTTTTTTTTTGTTTTTCCGTCTGTTTGTTCGCTCTCTACCGGGCAAACGGCATATCCGATCTTGATGAAAATTTAACAGGACCTTCGAAATCTCTGAACTTAGACTTGCTACGTTTTTGGGTACAATCGAAGAAATATTTCTTATGAATATCGTACTTTTACGATTTTTTTCGATTTTTAGTGCGATATTTTCGTGACATTTGGGCCGATTCTGACCAAACGGGTGGGGCTACAACGTTCATATTTCACAAGGACATTAAGGTAATGGTGTTGTATTGCTTTCTGAAAGAAAAAGTTGAAAAAGTTAGCCAGAATCTATAGAAATAAAGCATTTAATATAAGTTTTTTGAGTTTTTGTACGATATTTTCGTGCCATTTGGGCCAATTCTGACCAAACGGGTGGGACTAAAACGTTCATATTATGCATGGACATTAAGGTTATGGTGATGTAGTACCTTTTGAAAGAAAAAGTTGAAAAAGCTAGCCAGAATTCAAAGAAATAAAGCTTTTAATATAAGTTTTTTACGGTAAATAATACCAATTGACAAGAAACAATAGAAACTTGACAACAATCACCTACAATGCGTAGGCAGCAAAACAATTAAAGCACTTGCAAAAGTAAAGATATCCCACGCAAACTAAAAACTTTAAAAAGCTCATCCATCAACGCGGCGGGACTTTAGCGTTTTCCTAGTGTAGAAAATACATAGCGTGTGTGTGGCCCTAGTGATGAAAACATCCTATATGGGTGACGATTGCTCAAGAGGTTCTTGTTAAATCTTGAGATTTGTGGTTGTTGACTTCGGTTGGGCGGACACTCACGTTCACAGGGTCTAAGCAGTTATTTTTAGGTTTGTGGTTACGAAGATGTAACTTGCGTCTGCATCGTTAATCTTCATGTATTCGTGGACGTAGTAGCCGCGGTCCTCCATGTATGACGTCATCAGGCCCTTGGACCCGACGTCGTTGTCAACGTGAACACTCAACGTCTGGAAAAACAAGGGAAATAGTTCATTTCTGTGTTAAACCTGTCAAGAATGCAATTCATGCACCTCTACAGTTGTCTAACCATGGACTTAGAATAGTAACTGGCGTTTGGACCTGCAACATTATGGGGCGGTGCGTCTGCGATTCTCGTTTCCTGTTTAGGCCTAAACTTATAGCAACAATAAAATTGGCGGCCATTTTAGCACTTCGAAATGTAAATAATTGGCTTGTTCACGCAAAGCTCCACGCAGATCGCGCCACTGCACTAACCCCCAAAACCAGGGTCCACTAGATACTTATTCCGAGCTGCTTGTTAGGTATCTAGTGGACCCTGCCCTAAGACCGATGGCGGTGTTTGAAATAAACTATGTATAGCAGGCTCTGCATTGTCAAATCTGTATGCTTCCTCGATTGTTTGTTTACGTATTGTTTTACCATTCCTTCTTTAATCAATGGTTTTACGTAAGTAGTCATACGGCCTATTTCAAGTAATTTTATTCAATAGCATATTTTGTTTGTTTAAACTTTTAAACAATGAAAACGTGAACGATAGGAAAATTAAAATAAGGGGCTGAAAACACATGGCGCCGTTGAAGTCTAAACCTGGGGCCTAGCACTGTTTATTGAAGATAGGCCTACTTGGAATTTTAAGGCTACTAAGGACTAGGGCCTAGGTTTTCTTCAGCATTAGATGTTAGACCTAGGCATATCAATACATGGTATTATAAATTAGCAATATAGGCCTAGCCCTACTTGCATACGCCTCAGCAAAACCTAGGGCTTAGTCCAAGCCAGTGTTGATTTGTTGACATGAGAGAGGTTACGTAGGCAGGAGGCCGAATAAAGACACAATTGTCAGTATATTATGTGTGATTGTATTTATTTGTAGTAATAAACACGACAGTATCCCTCCTCTCTCCTTACCCCGAATACACACAGCAATTGGGCATTTTGCTTTCAACATAAAACTAGCAAACTGACAGTAAAAACAGTAGGCTTCTGACAGCTATGAGCAGCCATGACACCCGCAAGTTGGGCTATCACCGCCGTCTACGCTCTACATCCGCCTTTACAGGCATCCAGACGGCGGTGGGGGGTTAGTACAATAGCGCAGCGTGGTGAGTAAAAGTCGCAGTGAACAAGCCAATTGTGTAAACAGGCTTAAATGGCGACAATGTTTGACAAGTTTTTGTTTTTCGGGGCTAGTTTCACAGTACACAAATTAACCAAGAGATGCATATCCATGCGCCTTGTGATTTCCATGATTAGAGTTAGGACAACTGTGATGTCATAGGGCTGCAAAGAGGACTCTCACATTCCGTGGGCATGAGTACCAGCGAGTGGAAATAAACATGGATTATGAAAATAATAAGTTGGTTCAGTTAGTGGACAACTAAGCAATGAACAAACAACCTAACGGTTAAAATTTTTAAATAAAAAAAAACGTGAAAATACATATTTTGCCCCAAGCCAAGATTGGCCTGTTTTTAAACTGTGAAACCATAAAATCAAACACCTTCATCAAATAATGCTGCCAGTTTTCTCGTTCCCATTTTTTTTAGACAATGTAAGATATGCACTCGCACTTTAACACACTTACGTCTCATACAGACTCACCCTGATGTTCACCTTGTCCCACGCGATAGCCTTCAATACTTCCAGTTCAAACCCCCTTCAATATCCAGACTGAATAATCGATTGGAGTTTGGCCTTGGTCCATTTTACTCAATGAAGATACGCGCGCACTTCTACAACTGACGTCCATACAGACTCACCCTGATGTTCACCTTGTCCCCCGCGACAGCCTTCAGTACTTCCAGTTCCCCGCCCTTCAATATCCAGATTTAAGTAATCGATTGGAGTTTGGCCTTGGTTCCATGTTTCTCAATGAAGATAAGCGCGGGGCACTTCTACACACTGACTTTTCATACAGACTCACCCTGATGTTCAAACCCTTTCCACGCGATAGCCTTCAGTACTTCCAGTTCACCGCTTCAATATCCGACTGAAGTAATCGATTGGAGTTTGGCCTTGGTCCATGTATCAATGAAGATATGCGCGCGCACTTCTACACACTGACGTCACATACAGACTCACCCTGATGTTCACCTTGTCCCACGCGATAGCCTTCAGTACTTCCAGTTCACCGCCTTCAATATCCAGACTGAAGTAATCGATTGTAGTTTGGCCTTGGTCCATGTACTCAATGAAGATATTTAAAGGTTATTGTCAGTTTCCTTGGGTTCAATTGTTACCCTTCCAATGAAGAAAATTGCGCCGGCCAACCTTCTACACAACCTGACGTCCATACAGACTCACCCTGATGTTCACCTTGTCCCCGCGAAGCCTTCAATCTTCCAGTTCACCGCCTTCAATATCCAGACTGAAGTAACGATTGGAGTTTGCCTTGGTCCATGTACTCAATGAAGATAACCCCGCGCACTTCTACACACTGACGTCTCATACAGACTCACCCTGATGTTCACCTTGTCCCACGCGGGTAGCCTTCGTATTCCAGTTCACCGCCTCCAAAAACAAGACTGAAGTAATCGACTGGAGTTTGGCCTTGGTCCATGTACTCAATGAAGATATGCGCGCGCACTTCTACACACTGACGTCTCATACAGACTCACCCTGATGTTCACCTTGTCCCACGCGATAGCCTTCAGTACTTCCAGTTCACCGCCTTCAATATCCAGACTGAAGTAATCTCGATTGTAGTTTGCCTTGGTCCATGTACTCAGAAAAAGATTCCAAGGTTCATAAACCCCTGTTTACTTGTACGCGAAACCTTTCTTGTTTCCCCGGGCCCCCACCGCTGGAACGTTAGGCCTTTACCTAAGTCCGGCCCTTCCTAACAGAATTAAAACTAATTTTCACACTCCCCAACTTTTTTGAATTTAATCACCCTTAAGAACCACAAAAAAGTTTTGGTTGGTCCATTTTCAAGGGCGCGCGCCTTTTCCCCGACGCTATAAAACCACCGGACCTGCCAGGGGATGCCCTTGACTTGTTTACCCCCCTACCCGAAATTGGGGGTTTTGCCTTGCCAACCAAGAAAGATTTCAATCTTTAAACTACGTCATAAATAACCTGATTTTGGGCCATGCCTTCAACTTCCCGACCGTTCAATAACCGCTGTTAAAAAGAGTGGGCCTTGGCATTCTTGAAAAATCCCGGCCCCTAGTGGCTTTGGCTAATTTCCCCTTTTGGGGAAAATTCAATTAGGAGGGCCTAAAAAAACGGTAATATTGGAAAATTTAACCCTTTCCATTTCTTAAGAAGTTTTTCGCCGCAATCAATTGCTTTCAAAACCAAAGGGTTAAAAGGGCCCCCCGAAGCCTCAAAATTCCTTTGCTTAATATCAAAAAAATGAATTAAATTTGGCCTTGGGAATTTTACCCAAATGAATAAACGTGCCAATTTAAATTTTTCACCTAATAATCCAATTTTTGTCCCCCCCGATTACCTTAGCCCAAAAAATTTTATAAAAAAACATTGTATTGGCCTTTCATTGTAAAAAAAAAAATATGGGCCAATTTTCCCCTAGATACAGGTACCCGAGCATCTGTCCCTGAAGCCCAAAATATTCCACTTGCTTCACATATCATGACAAATTCTGTTATTTGCTTCACCCGAAATGTATTGATATCTTGTTACGTACCGTATTTAGAAATTGAATCAAACTCCGTCTAAGCCGTACGTCCCAGTAATTTAAATATGTAAATTCAATTTCAATTTTTTATTTTATTTTTTATAACCAACGATCGGATTTTGTTCAAAAACTATACAGCAACCAGCCTAGGTGGTATGTACATGTGTGCAAAATTTCAGGTCGATCAGAGAAACGGTGCGACCTGTACCAAAGCAGTAACAGGAAAAAAAACAGACATTCGAACCATAAGAGTCAAGTAGAGACGCTCGCTACGTTCGCTCAAAAAAGATCTTTTATTTTGTTCTTAAAATTTGGAGCATCTTTGATTTCTAGAGGAATAGTATTCCATAAAGTAACAGCAGGGTTATAAAAAAAAATTGGTAGATAGATGTTCTAGCACGGAGAGGTTTTAAAATTAGGCCAGTATAATGTCGGTTAAACTGTCTTTTCCTAATTGTTATTCTTTTAAATGGATCAAGGTCAGTAACACAGGTAATTAAGTTACTTAAAAATCTAACATCAGGTTGTTCACAATAATTTTGTATTGATTGCAGTCCACATTTGTTTAAGTGCTCAGAGGCACTTACAGAATAAAAACACATTTTTTTAAATAACTTTAGTTGCACGGTTTTGAACTACCTTAAGTTTATGCATGTTAAGCTGAGAAGTTGGGTGCCAAGATGGTAGACCATACGTTTATATAGGGCGAATAAGAGATAGATATGCAATTTTTTAAAGATTTCGATTTACTTTTATATAAATTACGACTGACAAAACCACTTGGAAGCTCTGTCTCTAACGTTGTCTGTATGAAATTCCCATTTCAAATCTGAAGATAAAGTGAGACCGAGGAGTTTAATAGTTGTTTGCCTCACTAGAGTATTACCTAAAAGAATGTAATTAGAAGAAATGGGTGATTTGGACCTAGTTAGATGTATGTACTGCAATTTGCTAGCATTAAGCTGCATACAGTTCAACAAGCACCAATTTTCAAGAGCAGATAGATCTGTTTGCAATGCATAAACATCCTCTAATCCTGAAAAAGGTCGAAATAATGTTGTAGCATACTGGTAAACTTGAGATGACACACATTGAGGAAGATCTAAAAAGAAGATTGTAAATAGGAGAGGCCCAATTACAGACCCTTGTGGCACCCCAGAAGTAACATGAGCTTCTACAGATCGAGAACTATTAAAAACAACAGATTGTTTCCTATTGGAAAGTAAAGAGCTTATCCACCCTAGTATATTGTGTTCAACATTATATCCTTTTGATTTTGCTATCAATTTTGTGTGAGGGACTTGGTCAAAAGCTTTTGCCCAATCTAATGCAATGCAGTCAACCTGTTTGACAGAAGTACATTCAAGTGAATTAAACCACTGATCGATAACGTCAGTTAAGAGAGTTACGCATGACCTTTTTGGAATAAAACCATGCTGATTTAAATTGATAAGTTTGTTTCCTTTAAAGTGATTAAATAACCGTTTAGCAATCAGTTTCTTCATATTCTTGCATGCAAGTGAGCTCAACGAAATAGGCCTGTTATTCTCGATCTTCAATAAATCTCCCTTCTTAAAGACTGGAACCACAGATGCTGTCTTCCATACATCAGGAACACATGCAGTAGATGCTGAAAGATTGTAGATACTGCACAGAGAAGGAGCCAGAGCCTCAGCACAGGTATGGAGAAGTCGGCCCGGCAGAAGGTCGGGTCCAGGCGCCGCGTTGGGTCGAATAATTTTTAAATATTCATGAACTTCTTCTTCGATGAGCAATAGATATCTTATTGGAGCAACTGAGCCAATATTTCCTGGATCCAAGTTAGTAGGGGAAGACGTGTCATTATGAGTAAAGTTGTCATGGTACTTTTTATTGAATGCATTCGCAATTTCTACTGGAGCTGAAAGCTTGACACCATCGCAAGTGTAATGATCGGTTGCAAGACTGCCTTTTCTGCAATGAATATATTTCCAAAATTTATTCGAGTCATTTCCCATCTTCCACACATATTCATCATGAGCGTTTCTAATTGATGTTTTAACTTGATTTCTGATTTTATTTATAAACTACCTCTCGGTCTTCAGATGGGGATTTTTACCATTTACGAAACATAGAGTCACGTCGTCTGATATCTTTAATTAACTTGTTAGTAATCCATGGAGGCCTTCGTTTGATTTTGGGCATTGTCGTGTTGACACAATCCCAGAAAAAACGTACCCAGCAGTTCCACGCATTATAAATATCCCAACTATTCCAGTTGCCAGGAAGATGGTCTGTAAACAGTCTAGATAGAATTTCCCAATCAGCTTTGTTGTAAATTTGCACCTCATACTGGATGACTTTGCATTTTTGCATCTTGACTTTGCTGTAAGTGCCAAGTGATTGCTCACTCCTTGAATCACTTCAACGTTGGAAATAAGAGAAGGACTGTTGCATAACAGAAAGTCCAGATTGAGCCAGACGACTGTGCTATATGAGTGGCTTCCTTGACAAGTTGAGTAAGAAATAGATCATAAAAGCTGGATAAGAAAGATTCTGAAACAGAACTTCTTGCTTTTGGAACATTTTCCCAAGAAATATCGAGATTAAATTCGACACAGATTAAAACTGCTTCATATTTGCTAGCATTATCTGAGTTTTTTGTAGCGAGGCAAGCAAAGAATTGTTCAAGCTTTTGGAACAGTTCGGAGGACGGTAAGCAGACCCAAGTAAGTATGTTTTACTTGTGTAACCAACCAACAGCACCCCCACCCTAAGGCAGGAGGGGGAACGAGGTCAGTGACCAAGGCCCGTGCACACAACCCTTGGTGATCAATGTCACATGTAGAAATACACTTTTCCATAAACATTATTTCTTATTAGTTTTTCAACTATCAGTTTATTATTTCTTTCCCTTTACTTTCCTGTCGCACTCCTTCAACTCTTCCCAATAAACCCAAAGCAAGCAAAGACGATAGGAAGCTCCTCAGAGTCTTGGCGCTAAGACGAGGAGAGGGAGTAGTGTGGGAGGGGGGGAGAAGACCGGCAGTGTGAGAAAGGGTGGAAGACGAGGCGGGTGTCTTTCTGACCGCGCTGTGCTTCAATATCTTCTGTGTTTCTAAACTGTTTAAAGACGAGTGTGTGACGTGTGCGTGTATCCATACAGTCATCGATTAACTATAATCCTGTCAAATAAGATCTTATATTGACGTTTGGAGGAAAAAATTGCGATGTCGCTGAATTTTTGCAGAGACCTTCTTTATATAATACTTATCAACATACTAAAACTCCCCTACAATCGGACTGGAGCTTCGGCCGCCATATTGGAAAATGGCGGCTAAAAAGTGTTGGTTATCGACTATCTCCAAATTGGTTGGAGATAGACAAAATGTTGCAATGGCAAAAATATTCCCCATTCAATTCCCTGCAAAAAAGGTGTAATTTAAAGTTTTGGTGGGGGTAAAGGTTTCATCACAAAATCAAGGTTTATATGTTCCTTACGGGAGTACCAGCTAATTTCCCAATTTTCACGCCCAGCATCAAACAATGCCCGGTAAATCCGTAAGAAATCGATTTAAATACAAAAGGACTTTTTTACGGGGTTCATGAAAGTCTCCAATAGTATTTTAAAAAATCAGGTCCGCGAAATCGGATTTTGCATTTACCCGGAATTAGGGTTTTTCCATTGTTAGCATTTCCTCAAAAATGCCATATTTGACTGTCCATAATTGACACTAAATAACAGTGGAGAAAAAATTCTTTCTATGCACATTGAAATGACTTAAATAATGATCCGATTACAACCAAAGTTTAAATCCAATATGGCTGCTAATTCCAAATATTCACAATATGAATACTGTTTTCGTGCTGTTTTTACACTCTTTTTGTTACATAATTCACTTTGATGTTGTGGATATTTGGAATTAGCAGCCATATTGGATTTAAACTTTGGTTGTAATCGGATCATTATTCAAGTCATTTCAATGTGCAAATAAAGAATTTTTCCTCAAATGCTATTTAGTGCTTAATAATGGACAGTCAAATATGGTATTTTTGAGGAAATGCAAACAATGGAAAAACCCAAATTCCGGGTAAATGCAAAATCCGATTTCGCGGACCTGATTTTTTAAAATACTAATGGAAGCTTTCATGAACCCCGTACAAAAGTCCTTTTGTATTTAAATCGATTTCTTACGGATTTACCGGGCATTGTTTGATGCTGGGCGTGAAAATTGGGGAAATTTGCTGGTACTCCCATAAGGAACATATAAACCACGATTTTGTGACGTAACCTTTACCTCTACCAAAACTATAAACGACACCTTTTTTGTAGGGAATTGAATGGGGAATATTTTTGCCATTGAGACATTTTGTCTATCGCCAACCAATTTGGAGATATTCGATAACCAACACTTTTTGGCCACCATTTTCCAATATGGCGGCCGAAGCTCCAGTCCGATTGTAAGGGAGTTTTAGTATGTTGATTTGTATTATATAAGGAAGGTCTCTGCAAAAATTCAGCGACATCGCAATTATTTCCTCCCAAAATTCTTATTTGACAGGATTACTATTTATAATACAAACAAAGTGCTACGTTCTAGTTATTTAGTGTTAGTGTTTCGTCGTGAACGAGATATTGCCGTACGTCGAGGGGACGCGAGGTACAGCCCGGCCCGCCTGGACGGACGCAAGCTACCCCCACAAAGCAGCACTACTCTCGGCGAGGCGAACTCAGGTCAGTGCCCCCACCATTGTGGCCACTCGCGCTGGAAAGTCGAGCATCAAAGCCCACTTTTCCTATTTCTTCCACCCCCTACATCCCCACACCTGTATCTACCTACAGTGACAACGTGACCCAAGGTTTGTAGTACTGTAGCATTGGCGCCCAACGTGGGGCTTGATTTTTTTTTAAAATATATAATCAAACCTACCCACTTTCCCCGAAACTTTAAATATAAACGATACAATGGCTCAAGGAGCTTTTACTTCATTGTTAGCCGCGGTGGATGAAGTGATTAATCAGCGCTCTACAGCTGATATGCCACTCCAGAGCGAGAGTGACGAGAGTGTTAGTGTTCAGGGTAGGAATGCGACAGGCGAGGACAAAACTACGCGCGCGATTTATGGTCTACGGACTGCGTGCAAAAATGAAATAAAGGAAGAGCTAAGGGTGGAATTTGAAAAAGAAAATACAGAATTTCGGCGAAGTATGAACAACAATGTACGGACAGTAATAGCAGATGTACAGCAACTGCAAAATGACTTTACACAACTGCTTAGAGTAGAGTAGAGTAGAGTAGAGTAGAGTAGAGTAGAGTAGATCTTTATTCACTTAAGACTAATACATGGTACAAGTATACACCTCTTCGTGAAGAGGGAGTGAATAGTTCCTAAGGCTAAAACATGGTAAAAAATGAATAATAAAATAGAATGCATATTTCATGTGAATCAAGTTATATGTATATTTCTAGTATGGTATACTAGTATTGAGAATTGAAGTTGTTTGAATAGATTAATTGAGTATTGAAATGAAAAAATGAAATGAGTAATTGGTTTGATATGATACAATACGATGTTATTTAGGATGAATAATAATATAAAACACTAGCATTTGATATGATATAATGATTATGAAATGGAATTAGTATTGTATTTAATATATACGTGTAGTAGTACGAATCTATAAGGGGCAGTTTGTAGTGGACATGGTAAATTTAAAAATTTACTAAATATAAAATGGATAATCAAATAAAATGTGTATTTTATGTTAATCAAGTTATATGTATTATTAGTATAGTATACAAGTATTGAGAATAGAAGTTGTTTGAATTGATTAATTCAATAATGAAATGAAAAAATGAAATGAGTTATCGATATGATATAATACAATACGATGTTCATTAGGATGTATAATAATATAAAACGCTAGCATATGGTATGATATGATTATGTATTATTGTTTTATGTTTAATAGGGATTAGTTTTGAACTTAAAATATACGTGTAGGGCCTATAGTACGGATCTATAAGGGAAAGTTTGTGGTGGAGAACAAGGTAAATTTATAAATTTACTAAATATAAAATAAATAATCAAATAGAATGAGAATTTCAATGAGAATCAAGTTATATGTATAGGCCTAGTACTAGTATGGTATACTAGTACCGGTATTGAGAATTGAAGTTATTTGAATTGAATAATTGAGTATTGAAATGAAAAAATGAAATGAGTAATAGGTAGCCTATCCTATGATATAATGATTATATGAAAGGTATTATTATTGAATTTAAAATATATGTGTAGGGCCTAGCCTATAGTACGGATCTATAAGGGACAGTTTGTAGGGAGGACAAGGGTTAATCTGTTAGGAATTCATTTAGTGAGTAAAATGCTCTTTCTACTAGAAATGCTTTTAATTTGCTAATAAATGTAGTATGATTTTTGATGTCTCTGATGTGTTTTGGCAGTTTATTGTATATGGAGAGGCAGGCGTATATAGGTCCTTTGGAATATTGCGAGGTTTTATGATGGGGGACATGGATGTTAGAAATTGCACGGGTGTTATAAGTATGGATGGATGAGTTTTTTAGGAAAGTATTCTGAATGTGTACGTACAAAAATAGCGGCAATTTGTATAAGGGTACTTACCAGGGTAAGAATGTTTAATTTGGGGAAGATTTTACGGCAGGATCTCTGCCATGAGGATCCTGTGATGATGCGTATAGCTCGTTTTTGGAGTAAAAAGACACGATTAGCTTGTGGTGACATACCCCAGAATAGAAGCCCGTATGAGATGTGCGAGTGGATGTGGGCATGATATATTAATTTCAATATGTGGCTGCTAACAATTGGCTTCATCCTCCTGAGCATAAAACACCCACTATTTATTTTGGAGCATACTCTTTCGATATGAGCAGACCAATCAAGGTTCTCCGAGAGTGTAATGCCAAGAAATTTCACGTTGTCAGCTCTCATAATGTTTTTGCCATCAATGCGAATAACAGAGGAACAGGAGGAGGGAAAAAGTGACGACATAAGGCGATTAGACGCACACATACGTACACTACAGTTCGATGTACAGCAACTCGAACAAACTGTAGGTGCCGACAGTAGGCGTAGGCCTACGACAAATGTGGTGTCCACCACGGATGCGAACAGTCTTTATTTTAGCCTACAGGCGGGGGACAGCCTTGCGCGGTCGGGGCTTAAATTCGCGGGAGGTGATTCAGGAATGTACCCGGTCGATTTTCTTACAGCAGTGGAAAGGAATTTTGAAAATATAAACATTCCACACTCGAACAGGCTCAGTCTCGCCATACAATGCCTAGTGGGGGCCGCTGGCAAATGGGCGAATGAGAACGGTATTAATTATAGGTCCTACGAGGAATTTAAAGAAGCCTTCCTTAGTAAATATTGGGGGCAGAAAGAACAAAGTCAGGTGTTACGTCATGTCTACGGAGGGTCGTATGTGGCAGGAAAGAAGACGCGTTCAGAATACTTCGCCTTCTATTACCGAGTAGCTAAACAGGTGGACCAACCACCGACAGAAAAAGTTCTACTAGAACTTCTAGTGTTAACCACTACAAGAAACAGGTTAACAATTCACTGTGGAATACTAACATGACGAAACAGGGGATCAACGACTATCTCGAACGACTAGATTCCAATGACGGTCCTGCGACTAGTGTGATGGACAGCCGTAGGGGATGGAATAACAATGATGGGTACGCAGACCACGGCATGGCCAGAGGCGGCATGTATAGAAGCTCTGCGTCAAATGACCGCAGCAGTAACAATGCAGCTCAACAAAACTACAATAGTAAGTATCAAACACAGGCACGGAAACCGGGGGGTCCAGTACAAGCCAACAGCTGGCGAGACCGAGGGACCAAGAATGTATGGACCATTGAAGTCGAGCAGCAGGAAGAAGCTGGCCTAGAAGATACTTCGGGAAACGTGCACCGGCCGGACCAAGACGGACAGGGGTTCCGGCCGATCTCAAAGAAGGACAACGCCTAGACCTAGTGGAACACACCCTTTCTACAATTTACACCAACCCCACCGATGATATTTTGAATATACAGGACTCGGGCAAACGCCCACAAAAAATTGAATGTCCGATAATAACGGCCTCAGTATACGGTCAATTATGTATCATTCTTTTAGACTCTGGCTGTGAAGCCTCATGTATATCACTCGAATTCTGGGAACAATTAGCACCACAACACGAACATATACCCGTATTACCGGTAGTAGGAGTGAATGTCATAGGAGCCACAGGTACACGCAGCAAACGGGTGTCGAAACAGGCGCTGTTATTAATTGGTGTCGATAAAGTCATAACAGAAGTGAGCTGTTTTATAGTAAAAGATTTGGTCAGACCAATTATACTCGGGGTGGACTGGCTTACCAAATTCAAGGTCCATCTAGACTTCGAAACAAACCAGATCATCATTGCAGGTAGCCTAGTTAGGGGGCAGCTTACAAATCTACACCGTACTATTACCAGCTAACGCAGAACTGCCGTTGACTGTGGAATATAGGCCTACAAGCCCGAAGCACACCCTATTTGTTAACAACATTGGTGTTGAAGAAGTAGGGGCCATGTCACCAGGTACGGAGGGCCTAAGTCCCAAGGCTGAAACGCTCACTTATGAACAGGGTGCTGCCCTAAAGGCATTGTTGGAACGTTATAGCACAGTTTTCTCAGATAAACCAGGACTGTGCAATAGCGGGGAATGCATATTACGGGTCAATGACACGGCACACTTTGTACAAAAATCATATTCCATACCTTTGACACAAAGAGACAAGGTAGAGAAACACATACAATCCTTATTTATAAATTAATTGAACTTAACACTGTTCTTAGGTGAGAAAATAAGCTTTTAATTATGTTGCAATATTTCGAAAAGTTTCACTTTTCTTCGACAGGCAGACATCTACAAAAATACAAACATCTGAACAAACAATAACCACAGCTATGTGGATGAAAAATTAATTGCAAAGAAGTTGTATTTGTTTTATTTTTTCTTTTTGCAATTAATTTTTCCGGTTTTTTTTTTTATTTTTGTAAATGTCTGCCTGTCGAAGAAAAGTGAAACTTTTCGAAATATTGCAACAAAATTAAAAGCTTATTTTCTCACCTAAGAACAGTGTTAAGTTCAATTAATTTATAAATATCATTGACCTGTTCTACTAAAGTTTCTTTTGAAATAAACATACAATCCTTGGTTGAGGGGGGCATCATAGAAATATCGGATAGTGCATACATCAACCCAGTCGTAGTGGTGCAGAAGAAAGACCAGTCAGTAAGACTGTGTCTTGATGCCCGAGGAATCAACCGAATATTGGAACCAGATCGGGACTGCCCATATATCCCCGAAGAGATCCTACAAAAGTTCGAAGGAGCAAAGTACTTTACAACAATTGACCTCCGGGCTTCATATTGGCAAATACCATTACATAAAGATAGCCGCAAGTATACAGCGTTCCGCTGCAACCAGAGAGTGTATTAGTGGTGCCGTTAACCTTTCGGGCTTAATGTATGTTTGGGGGCATTCACTAGGATATTAGATAAAGTCCTAGGACCAGAACTGTTACCGTTTGTCACGGTATATATCGACGACCTCCTGATAGCATCAACTACCTTTGAGGAACACCTTTGCCACATAGAAGCAGTTTTGCACAAGCTACAACAAGCAAATATGACGGCGAACATCGACAAGTGCGTTTTTGGAAGACAAGAAGTGCCATTCTTGGGGCACATCCTGACGCCAAACGGGGTGACCACAGACCCGAGGAAACTTGAAACCATCGAACAGTGGCCTACACCAAAAAATGTTAATAACCTACGAGCTTTCTTGGGGGTCTGCGGGTACTACATGAGATTTGCCCACAATTTAGCAGAGTCTATGGCCCCTCTACTACTCCTCACACGAAAAGGAGTAAGGTGGAAGTGGGATGAAGAAATGGATAGCGCGTTTGCCAGAGTCAAGCGACACTTCATTAGAACGGTCACATTATCGTATCCTAACCTCAAGGCACCATTCTACGTCCAGTGTGACGCTAGTGCGATTGGCATTGGGGGACAACTTTTCCAAAAGAACAAAAATGGAGATGCCCGAGTTATCTCTATGGCCTCCCGCACACTCACACTCTGTATAATATACAATAGCCAGACATTCTTCATTCATTCATTCAAGGGCATATTATGCCCTTGGAAAGTTCCGGCATTTTGTTTTGGGTACAGACGTTACTGTCCTCACCGACCATAGAGCACTCTCTTTCTTTTTAAGCTGCAGACTCCTCCCGGGACGCCTAACATGGTGGGTCATGCTTATTCAAGAATTCGACCCGAAAATCGCATACTGTCCTGGAAGAGACAATGTGGTAGCAGACTTCATCTTGAGCCGGTACCCGCTAAGTGATACGACCATACCACAACAGGAATACCAGTCAGACAATTCGATACTGATAGCAGCACTGGAAGTGATCGTTTCAAAAACACTTACAAAATCACTGCATACCATCGACAAACAACAAAGAATGGATCCATACCTCCGGAACATAATTGACGCAATGATAGCAGATCCCATAACCAACACACACAGAAACAAATTTCGGTTGTTCAATAACCGCTTATGCCACAAGTTCAATGATACTATAGCATGGCGGCTATGTATACCAGGAACCCTTACCCACGACAAAATATGGGCAATCCATCGAGAACTAGGACACTTTGGCCGAGCAAAATGTATCCCAGTGATCCAAACATTTCTACTGGAAAGACATGGCTCGTATGGTTAGGACGGTTTTAGCATCCTGCGACATCTGCCAGAAAACCAAAGTGATGAACACAACACACCATGGATCACTTAACCCTATCATACCAGAAGCCCGAGGGGATGTCGTAGCAACAGATTTGTATAGACCACTCCCTCCAGGGCAGCTCAGAGTACAATACATCTTAGTGTTTGTCGACATCCTGACGAAGTTTGTATCCCTCTATACCTTACGCCGAGCAACTGCTAAGGCAGTGACAGCAAAAGCTGTCCACTTCATCAAGAACTTACAAAAGCTGAAGATATTCTTATCAGATAACGGAAGCCAATACACCTCACGTCTTTGGTCGCAAACACTTGCACAACATCAGGTCACAGTCCGCCACACATCAGTCCACCTCCCACAATCCAATCCAGCGGAACGCACCATGCGAGAGTTGGGCAGAATATTCAGAGCGTATTGCCACACTTAACACACAACTTGGCCGGGCATGATACCAACACTGAATTCGTGGCTTTACATCACACAGCATGACGGTACAGGGTTTACCCCATACGAATTGCACTACGGCATAAAACCTCCACGAGAGATGGACAAACTCGTTCAGCTCCCAGAAGACAATGATGGTGATAAGCCTCTGGAATGGAAGATCACGACAGCTAGGGAACGGTTGGCAACCAAAGGTGAAAAACGTAAACTACGACATGAGACACAGTACCCGCATGAAACTGTGTTCAAGGAAGGTAATGCCGTCCTTATCAAAACACTAAACCTTTCTAGCGCACTAAACAAAGAAACCAAGAAATTCTTTCAGCTGTTTGCGGGACCCTACTACATCACAGCAGTAGCAGTGACCAAGGCCCGTGCACACAACCCTTGGTGATCAATGTCACATGTAGAAATACACTTTTCCATAAACATTATTTCTTATTAGTTTTTCAATTATCAGTTCATTATTTCTTTCCCTTTACTTTCCTGTCGCACTCCTTCAAATCTTCCCAACAAAACCCAAAGCAAGCAAAGAAGATAGGAAAATCCTCAGGGTCTTGGCGCAAAGACGTGGAGAGGGAGTAGTGTGGGAGGGGGGAAGAAGACTGGCAGTGTGAGGAAGGGTGGAAGACGAGGCGGGTGTCTTTCTGACCGCGCTGTGCTTCAATATCTTCTGTGTTTCTAAACTGTTTAAAGACGAGTGTGTGACGTGTGCGTGTATCCATACAGTCATTGATTAACTATTTATAATATAAACAAAGTGCTACGTTCTAGTTATTTAGTGTAAGTGTTTCGTCGTGAACGAGATATTGCCGTACGTCGAGGGGACGCGAGGTACTGCCCGGCCCACCTGGACGGACGCAAGCTACCCCCACAAAGCAGCACTTCTCTCGGTGAGGCGAACTCAGGTCAGTGCCCCCACCAGTGTGGCCACTCGCGCTGGAAAGTCGAGCATCAAAGCCCACTTTTCCTATTTCTTCCACCCCCTACATCCCCACACCTGTATCTACCTACAGTGACAACGTGACCCAAGGTTTGTTTGTGTCTAGCACTTGTATAATATCCATATACATTCAGAATCATTTTCAAGAATAGGCACGTGTATTGGATTAAGATTGGGTTGTACTGTAAAAAGGACTCCACCACCTCTTCTCGACTGCCGATCTTTTCTGAAAACCACTTAGTCAAGATTTGGAAAAATTTCTTCATCGCTTATATCAGAGATCAACCATGTCTCTCTGATGCATACAATATGTGTGCTCTGTAACCAAAGCCTGAATATCTGGATTACTCTTTGGGTTTTTAAGGCTTCTGGCATAAAAATAAAGAATTTTAATACCACTAGCAGTTGATCTATTTGATTCATTATGATTCACGTCCCCTTCCGAGTCTTTACTAAATAATGAATCAGAAAACGATGGCAACGTACAGGCCCAACAGTTCCACAATTCGTTTCCAGCTGACAACGCACGAAATTTGGATTGTGGAATATTAGCACACGTCCTATGACAAGGATTTTTACATTGAGCACAATAAACAAAGAGCTGATTTTTTCTCCCAGACAAGTCTAATACTGAGCACTTTTTTGTAGGAACAGTTCCCTTATTCAATCTTGGACGGTCATATACACCAGAAAAAAGTTTGCATTTCCATTCGGCTTTGCTATCAAGGATCTCTAATTTGGCAATGATTTCTCTTTTAGATCCAAAATATGTGACACGCCTTCTTCTCAACTCGGCCCTGAGTTCGTCATATTTCAAGGTGTTATACATAACAGGCAGTTTAAAGTGGCAATCTTTTGACGACGCGGCCGATGTGCTTGAAACAGAGTCCGAGATGTCACGATGATTTCTCCCAAGTCCCAAGTCTACCACGTTGTGGGTAGACACAGATGACACACTGCTAGTAGATGGTAAATTGTAGTAACGCACTGGCCCTGGGTTCAATTCTACATCGTCTGACAGAGCCAGGAGAAGCAAAGCAACTACTATCATGTTTCCAGGGCATTTCACAGAGCGAGTAACCGTAGACCTGCGCTTCCTTTTACTAGGACCTGCCCAACCTCCAATATTCCCTTTCAAAGTGGAAGAACCATGAGAACGGCCAAGTATGGAACTCAAGCAGATGGACAAACATGACATTCGGCACTTGGTACTAACCTTGAGGTCTTCAACAGGCAATCCACAGTAGCGCCGTTGCATAAACAGAGTATTAATAAAAATAACTAGGAAACGCTCAGTTGGACGCGTTGATAAGCGAGCACGTGCTACAGCTAGACCCACATTGCACATTTTTTTTAAATTTAAAAATTTACGACGATCGCGTTTCCAGTATTATTTATTTTTGCCAAGGTATTTGGGTAAACCCGTGTTTAAATCTTTACTTTAAAATCCACCGCCATCTAGAGGACCTTGACTCCTTGGGAAAACTATTTAAACTCTTTGTTGACAAATAATAGACTGCTTCCTCGAAAGTATCTAGGTGCCCGTTAGGGCGCCGCAGCCAAGCCGCGGTGCGCTACACACTCAAGCACCTTATACACCAAGCAGAGTTGGGGTGATTTCGAGGTGTTACCCAGCCGTCATGTAACGTGATGTGAACTTGAAAACTATCACAATCAAGGGGATTTAGGTACCTGACAACACATGCCAAATTTTATTGGGGTACGATTATTCCTTCTTGGTGAAAAAATGGCTTGAAACATGCTCAAAATCACTTTAAGGATGTTAGCTACTGCCTACTACTGCCTACTACTGCCTACTACTGCTACTGCTAACATCTAATACGTCAGCCCGCGATTCTGACCAGACGGGTGGGACTACAATGTTCATATTTTACATGGACATTAAGGTTAACTGAGCGTTTTCCTAGAAGTGCTAGTTAATGTTGAAAAAAAAACAGAAATTACTCACTTCATGAGTTCCTATCTTACCGCTCTTCTCAATTATTACCTTGTTGATTGTCATTAATATCAATATTAACAATGTACTTATTATTATTATTATTGTTTGAATCATTCGTAAATATGATTGCATTTTTTTATGTTTAATAATTTTATATTCCTACATTTGTCTATACACTATCTGTTACATTTGTTAACCTTAATCTAAGAACCACCTTATTCATTACACTCCTCCTATCTCTTCTCTCTAGAGAAAAGTCGAAAGTGTAATACTTTAACTCTGTATCACAAAATGAATAAAGAAACTTACTAACTTACTTATTTACTAAACTTACTTACTTACTTACTAAACTTACTTACTTACTTTTATTAGCAAGGACAGTTGGTCAGGTCGTTATCATTTGCCATGACAATTGATGACCGGTTGATAACCATTGACTGCGCGTCGATATTGTCCATATCGGCGTTGTAAAACCAAACTCATCAACTTAAATTGTTACAAAGGGAGGCCACCACAATAATTTTTCACAAGACAGTTTTCCTAGTGTAAAAAAATATGTCTAAACGTGCGGTCTATAGAACGGCGTCCACAGCAACGTATTTTGTAAACATCTAGACCTCTTGTTGTTACAAGTCTCACTTTTCAACGTTGTGTTAAAGTAGCCCGCGCGTTAAAAGACATAGATTTACTCACTGGGTCAGTTGTGTAGTTTAGACACGTGTTAGACAGGTGGACTTGTCTTCTCTTGTAAACTATGGACTGGAACTTCTGTGGGTCTGACTGCATAAGAAGCCCAGTCCATCCAAACTGACGTTCGAGCATTAGAGTGTTGGAGAAGGTCTCACCGTCGTCGGCATTGTATTCGACAAAGAACCCGCCCTTCTGTGAAAGGAAACACGATGCACTGGATCAACTCTGCACTGTCTTCTACGAATAAGAACTCAAGAATCTAGGATATCTAAATACCTCACAGTTCAGATTTGCGAGTTGAGAAGATTCCGTTACAACGAATTTTTAAATAACATGTCAATAGTTTGTAGATGTCTTCAGAAAACCTGTAGCTTGTCCTTCATTTTAAATCCTTGTGATTTTGTACACTGTAGCTGTGAATTACTAGTTCCGTACTGGTTATTGTTACTAATTTGAAGTTCAAAATAAGTTGTCATTAAACTAAAGAGGCACAATTTCTTTAAGTTTTAATCATGAGAGTAGACAAATAAAAATCTAAAAAAATGTAAGTGTGCCAAGCATGCTACAAGATGTTTAAACAGATTTCGGGAAAAGTATCTCTAAATTGCATTTTTGGCAATATGCTGGCTAGTGTATTTTTTATCTCACAATTCCACCAGCTAATTCATTCATCCTTTTCCTCATATTAGACTAAGCTAAAAGTAAAACACATGTAAACCTTGATTTCCTCCCACCTTGAAATCAAAGATCTCGATGACTCTCGACGGCCAGCCCAGCTTGGACGCTTCAATGGGCCACGCCACGGAGAGGTTCAGCGGGACCTTCTTGTCGGGCGGGGGCAACATGATGCGCTCCCTCACAAAGTACGGCTTGGTAACTTTATCCATCTCAGTTGTCGTTATCTCATCTATTTGACAATTCAGGACAAACAACTAGCTATGATTTCTATTTATAAAACAATTTTATGATTTTATTTATAAATGTGAAGAAAAGTTTTAAAGTTACGTATAAATAATGACTTTACCCAAAAAGTAACGGAAAGAGAATCTTTTTGAAACCGTTGAATGTATCACGTATGTGGGAGATCTTTTACCTATGTTGCACTATTTCACATAAAGCAAGCTGTAGGACAAGACGCCCTCTAGTGGTTTTGTTACGAACTATAGAAGAAGATTGTTGTGAATAAAGGAAGGAAGTGTTTTGTGGTTATTTGATCGGAAGGCTACTTCCAGCGTTTGCTAGACACATATGTCTTCTCGAAGGCGGCTTTGAAATGGGAATAAAAATCAAGTTGGCGATCAAAACTCATTCGAGCATACCAATGTCCTGCTGCGCTTACCAAATGTGTTTTGGCTGATTCCAATATGAAACTTTCAGGCCATCGGTGGAGCTTAGCAATCGCTTCCAATTATCAAATCCATTCACAAGCCTCCGCACCACTACTTGTGCCAATAAATTTATTTATGCCTTTGGCAAGATCCGGCATTATACAGTATTGCTCTGTAGGTCTACTCAAGTTGTCTGCTGCCGCATTGTTGGAGAGTTGTGATAGCAAATTCATCAGCATCTTTTCCCTTTTCCTTCCGTCTTCGATCATGGTTTGCATAAGGTGCATGTGGGTGATGGTGGCAGGTTCTGATGATGTCTGGTTAGAAAGCTGATCTCTAGCTAGTTGGTTTGCCCAATCCTGGGTTAAGCCTAGGCTTGGAGGAAAACGTAGGCCTCTGGTTGGTCCTTGTTCAACCTTTTGTTCTAGGCGTACTGGTTGTTGCTCACCTGGTTGTGATGCTACAAAGTCGAAATCTAGACTTTCTGGTTGGATTCTAGTCTCTTGTCTTGTCCTGGGTTTTGACTTAGGCTAAAGCTTTCTGGACTGATAGGCGAAGACATTCTTGTTATTGACGCCGTATTGGTCGATTCGGCAATGTCTTGGTCTCGGTCGTTGTTAAAGGAAGCATGAACTTTCCGCCTGCTGAATGCTTGCATTCCTTTTTATTTTAATGATTTTGAAGGCGGTGATTAGAATAATTCAGCAGTCATTTGTTTTACTTTTCATTGGCAATTTCACAAATATTCTTTTATTACGAAGGCTAGGCATAGCCTTGAATGTTTAGCCCTTATTTAATCAATGCGTCGACCCTAAGCCGAGGCCTATGTTATAGGCATTTTTCATAATAAATTAACAAAATAGATTATTGTTGTTCGTGGCCTAGTTGCCTAGTTGCTAAGTCTAATCATTACCTAACAATTTACTGGGAATTGTAGTTAGGTCATAATCATGAGTTCCGTGAACAATTTTTCGCAAGGATGGTTTGACGATTGATTTGACTACTATGGACCATTTAGAAAAAAATAAGCCCCCATGTCCCTCCCAAAAATCCCGGCAATTTTTACTAGAGGCCAAAATCCAATATGGCTGCCAGGCACATTCTTGAAAAATTAAATTTTGAACCAGAGCAAGTAGAATCAAGTGCAAAGACATTTTTTTGTTTAAACTGACCACAAGGATTCTGAATATGATATTAGTTTGACGCTACGACGCCATTTTGAACCAGAAATACAAGATGGCCACCGGCACCATTGTGGAAAATTAAGTTTTGAACCGGAGCATCTAGAATCAAGTACAAATACACTTTTTCTTGTAAATAGACCACAAGGATTCAGAATTTGATTTTAATTTTACGTTACGATATCATTTTGACTCATAAATCCAAAATGGCCGCCATCTAGTGTAGCAAACGTTTTATGCTTGTACTTAAGCAAGAACCCACACAAGGATCTCTTGCTGTAAAGTACCATGATTTTACCATGAGATGGTATTTTAGTAAATTTTCTATTACAAATGACTCTACAACGTAAATATAAACCGAATTTATGAAGTCACAAATTGTCTTTCGTTGAAAATTAACGTTATTTTACCACTGTAACGTGGTAATTAAGACCAAAATTATTATTATTATTATTATTATTATTATTATTATTATTCAATGATCATCACATTATGTTCACAATCATTAGGAATATCACAACGAGCATAGCCCTTTAACACAGAATTGTGTGTGATATCCCTGAATAGTAAATGTAATAAAATTGATATTAAAGTAGATATTAAAGTAGGTAATTAAAATTAACATTTATGTAGCAAGTTTAAACAAAAATAGATAATCAAAAACTATATAAAAACTCGACGAATAAACACAATAGTAGGCCACGATAGACCCACAATACAAACATTCAAACAACTAACATTATAAGCCTAACTTATAACATTACGTACATCAAAATATAAAGTTCACAATTATAAAAACATACAGCATTTGAATAAAAAGAATAATGATAGAATTGTACAAATCTCTTTTAGAAAATAATAATATTATTTGAAAGTGAAGTGTGAACTTTATTTACTTTAATTTTTTGATTCCCTAAGAAGTTTCTTGAAATCCAGTGCCTTCATGTTGAGAGCCTTCAGATCCAGAGGAAGTTCCCTCCACAGTCTTGTCGCACGAGGATAAAATGACAGCCTGTAAGCTTCAGTTCTTGCAAAAGGAGCATCAATTGCCACCATCTCACCTCGAAGTCTTGACCCGTTTCTACTTTGGAGAATATGCTTAGTGTCGAGATCAACATCGCCCACTAAGCACTTTCTCAGAAACAGTACATCCAATTCTTCTAGGTGATCTTCAATAGATGGTAGCTTGCAAGCGGATCTTCTACTTGAAGAATCGAGGCCAGAGTGGTTAGTTTTAGCCAGAATCATTTTTGTGGCACGGTTTTGAATTGCCTCAAAGGATGAGATGTTCTGTCTGTAGGTAGGGTGCCATGCGGGAATACCATACAACAGGGAAGACCTGACTAATGCAATGTACACTTTTCTACGTACTTCAAACTTGACACCATTTAAATTTCTTGAAATGAAACCAAGGAGCTTAGAACACTTATCTCTGGTAACTTGCACATGATAGTTCCATTTTAAGTCTGGTGTTATGTTCAAGCCTAGAAGCTTTAAATTTTGACATGCCTTAAGAGACTGGCCGCATAAGGTGTAGTGTCCATCAATAGAACGTTTAGTACGAGTTATTCTCAAAAGATGACTCTTCTTTCCATTCAAAGACATTTCATTCTCCTGAGACCATTCAACAATTCTATCTAAATCCATCTGAAGCACCATTACATCATTTACATTGACTATGGGACGATACAAAGTACAATCATCTGCATATTGTGTCAAGCTGGAAGCAACACAATTTGGCAGATCAAGCATAAATATAATGAACAACAATGGCCCAAGTACAGATCCCTGAGGTACACCAGAGGTTATGTCACTAAAGGAAGAGATTGAACCATTAAAAACAACAGCTTGAGTTCGATTCGAAAGAAAGCTAGTTATCCATTTGTGTAATGATCCTTCTACTTTGTAGCCAAGAAGCTTGTCCAGAAGCCTTTTGTGGGGAACTTGATCAAAAGCTTTCATCCAATCCAATGCAATTACATCCACTTGCTTAGCAATACCACTATCTAAGGTAAACTGCCAATCATCAAGAACCTTTGTAAGCATAGAAACGCAAGAACGTTTTGGAAGGAACCCATGTTGTTTATCGTGAACTAAGTTGTTATCCTTCAAGTGGTCCAACAATGCTTTCGAAACCAGCCTCTCCATTACCTTACAGATTACTGAGGTAATGGAAATTGGTCGGTAGTTCCTTACATCATGCTTATCTCCTGACTTAAAAACAGGAACAACATTTGCAGTTTTCCACTGATAAGGAACATCACCAGCATGTAAAGAAATATTAAATATAGAGCTGAGAGAAGGAGCAAGAGAGTTTGCACACTTTTGCAAAACCCCTGTTGGGATATTGTCGGGCCCTGTTGCAGAATTTGGCTTTAGTTTATTAAGGCACCTCCTTACATCATTAACACCAATTGCAAACGAAGAAAGCGGCTGGAAGTCGTAGGAATCAAAACATTTATCTAAAGGAGCAGGAGTATTTCTTGGAATAGTAAAATTAGATTTGAAGTTAATGTTAAATTCATCTGCAATAATAGCTGGGTCATTAGTAAAATTGCCATCTTTTATAAAGTGAAGTGGAGAAGAAGATTTGTTTTTGCTATGAATATATTGCCATAGATCTTTAGAGTTGTGACTAGATCCAAGCTTCCACATATAGTCCTCATGAGCTTTCCTGACCTTGATGCGAACAGCATTGCGCACCCGTCTGTACGTCTCCCAATTGGCATCAGTTGGTGATTTCTTCCACGCCTTGTGACATAAGTCTCTTTTTCTTAAACCCTTTACTAACTCAGTTGATATCCACGGAGCTCTTTTCTTACCGTTTATCCTCAACTTCGGGATGCACTTGTCAACACAATTCCAAAATACCCGCACCCAATTGTCATAGCATTCTTGAATATTATTGCTAGGGAAGACAGTAGGCAGATCTTGAGAAAAGAGTTGACTTAACAAATCCCAGTTAGCATTGCTAAAACTGTAAACCGCTTTTCGCAATTTTTTAGAGTTCTTGCCACAAATATTAAGTGTAGCAAGTACAGCCTCATTGTCACTTACTCCTGGAATTACTTCGGTGGATTCAACAATAGTAACGTCACGCCACAGAAAAAGGTCCAAAATCGATCTGGATGCTCCACAAATTCTCGTTGCTTGTAATACTAGCTGGCTTAGAAATGTGCATTGAAATGCTAGCAAAAAGTCATTAGCAATCTGATTATTTGGTATTGGCGCTACATTTGCGTCCCAAGTAATGTCAAGATTGAAATCTCCAAAAAGCAAGACAGCCTTATACGATGCTTGTATATTTTGCACCTTCAAAAGTGAGTCATGAAACTTGGCGTTCTGCTCTTGAGTAGAATTTGGAGCTCTGTATCCTGAACCAACTAGAAATTTCCCTTTATTTACGGTTATTTCCAGCCAAATTATTTCACATGCAGTTTCTAGCTCCAGGCATCTTGTAGGATTGAGCTCAGGTTTAACAGCTAGGAGGACACCACCACCACGCCTACCAATTCTATAATTCCTAAAGATGCTATAACCAGGAGGAAATAGTTCACCATCAGAAACAGAGGAATCCAACCAAGTCTCACAAACACACACAACATGTGCATCCCCTGCCACCAGCCAGGCGAGTATATCAGGCTTTCGTTTTAAACAGTTCAGGCTACGAGCATTAAATGAGAGAATCTTTATCTTAGAAGAAACTTGACATGTAGGCCTATTGCTTGCAATCGAATCACCCAAATAATCGCTCTTGTCAAATAAAGAATTAGAGAACTGCGGAAGAGAACACTGCCAGCATATCCAATCATTGTGATTCAAAATGTAATCCCTTATTTGGTTAGATTTCATCTTTAAGCAAGTTTTGTGAAAATATTTGCCACAACCAGAGCAATCTAAAAATACCTGATTCCTTCTACCTGGCAATTCACACATGCCACAAACTCTTGGAGGACCAGGATTAACCTGGATATCACCAGCAAGAAGTATTATACACATCAGCATTCTAACAACCTTTGTATATCCCACTCTCTCCTTTGGGCCACGATTCCTAGACACAGAATTGCTCATTGACATATTTAATCCACCCGCAGCAAAAGATGAAAACTTGTAGTGACGAAGACTAAAGAGCGCAACAACACCATCAATATTCCCATTTTCTACGGTGGTATAATCATGATACACAATATGAAGGCCAGAAATAATCACCATAACAGACAATAACACAACTCTGGCAAACAGCATTATTCAATTGTTTCTCTAAATGAAATGTACGGTCAAGTGAAATATCTTTCACCAAAGAACTTGTCAAAAAAACAAAAATGACAGCAAGACAACTTTCTTCTTTTTCAAATGTAGGTAAATAAAATGTTCAGAAAAGTGGAATTTCTTACTTGTGCCAGCCGCCACACTCTTCAAACTTGTGGATTTTTATCAACAACACAAACGAAATCCAACATTGTAAAATTTTACAATTGGTATTACATAAAACTAGTAGAAAAATTCAATTTAAGTGGAGCCCAGGTGTTACCCACCTTTCAGAAAACCATCTTACAACATTTTTCCCATCTTACAACATCAGTCTGACTCGAGGCATCCTGCCATAATATATTCGGAATCAGACGATTCCATGTAATAACTGCTTTTCTCAGTAAAATATCCACCTACAGGTTGCTGTCATCATCATCCTATAGCTCTCTTCAACTGGCTTTAGTGCAGCGCCATGCTGCCGTGGTTGGTTGCGTACAAAGATAGGTATGGAAGATGACTTTCTGACTTCTGGGCGATGCTGACAGCTCGCTTCTTAGATCAGGTCGGCTTCTTTCGTACTGACTTCACTCAGTCTATTTCAGGCAACCCTTACTCTATGGCCAGGGACATGTGGATAGAATGCTCCATGAACAAGGTCAGCAACATGAAGTCTGGCTGGCTCTCCATCCTCCAGAATGAGAAACAACAGCTGGTGCACTCCAGAAATGTGAATAATGTGGCCCGGGTCCGAGCGGCTGATAACGCCATGGCCAAAAATAAAAACCAAATCACAAAGTTGAAGCACGTGGAATGCGGTCCGAAACGGATGAGATCATCATCTTTTCGATTTACGCAGCTCTGCGCGAGTCTGGCTATACCGGCCTGTTGTCATTGATACTGCCGATACTGATGAGAATGTCGCGGCAGCTGAACGAAATGCTCTGTTTCAAGAGGAAGCAGAAGACAATCTTATGTCGTGTCCTGGTAAAATGACGAGATGGCAGATTGTATTGTGCAGCTAACTGCATGGTATAAGTTGTGATGCCAACTTAGGCTTCTACGGCAAAAGTAGGAGGTCGGTGTTTGACCGGATGGCAAAGATTCCTGTGGCCCGACAACAGATCTCGAGGTGCGGAGATAGACTTGACCTTCAGGACGAGGTACTAGAGAAGTTCTTCCAGTTCACACGACATGTCATATATGGCGACATAAAGAGTACCAACATGACTGAAGCCAATTCAGCAAAGTGGAGAACACTGAAAAGACAAAATCATTCATCCTTCTCCCTCCAGATGCAGATAGCCTACGCCAACACTGCCTCCGTGCAAACTACTTAGCGTATTTTGTGCGCCACCCTTCCAAGAAGGACCACCTCTCACCACTTGGGCATGTTGGAAACTTGTGGGTGGTCGTTGTCCACCACAGGCGACCTGCTCTCCTAGCTCATCTACCTGCACTAGGGCCAGTTAAAGAGAGCGAGGATGATGACAGCAACCTGTTGGAGGATATTTTACTGGAGAAAATGGGGTATTGCACAGAATCGTCTGATCCTGAATATAGTATGGCAGGATGCCACAATTCAGATAGATCACACCTCTCGGGGGCACATTTTTGTCTTAATTACCAAGTCAAAACAGTGTTACAGTGGTAAATAACGTTAATTTTCAAAGAAAGAAAATTTATGACGTCTTAAGTTCTGTTTTTATTTACGTTGCGGTCGAGGTTGCGGTGTCATTTGTATAGAAAATTTACTGGCATACCATCTCATGGTAAATGATGGTACTTTACAGCAAGAGATCCTTGTGGGAGTACTTGCTTAAGTACAAGCATAAAACGTTTGCTACACTAGATGGCGGCCATTTTGGATTTATGAGTCAAAATGATATCGTAACGTAAAATTAACGTCATATTCTGAATCCTTGTGGTCTATTTACAAGAAAAAGTGTATTTGTACTTGATTCTAGATGCTCTGGTTCAAAACTTAATTTTCCACAATGGTGCCGGTGGCCATCTTGTATTTCTGGTTCAAAATGGCGTCGTAGCGTCAAACTAATATCATATTCAGAATCCTTGTGGTCAGTTTAAACAAAAAAATGTCTTTGCACTTGATTCTACTTGCTCTGGTTCAAAATTTAATTTTTCAAGAATGTGCCTGGTAGCCATATTGGATTTTGGCCTCTAGTAAAAATTGCCGGGATTTTTGGGAGGGACATGGGGGCTTATTTTTTTCTAAATGGTTCATAGTAGTCAAATCAATCGTCAAACCATCCTTGCGAAAAAGTGGTCACGGAACTCATGATTATGACCTAACATTGGTCTGTTTTCACAATAATAGTATTATATAGATGGGCCTAGGTATTTGTACATAATAATTAATTACTATACCATATAAGAATTCAATAAATAACGCGGGAATGTATGAAATCAGTATCTATTTGCAAAATAATCGTGCTTGGGCCTACCAAGGTCCAACTGCAATGAAAAATGGCTGCCATGACCTACTTGTCGCCAAAATGAAGCCCTAAAACTGGAAACATCACTCGATTTCGATCGGTCATTTCCACCATAATAATTACATTTACTGCATTGAAATGTTAATGAGCATTTACTGTATTGAATTTTAGTTGAAATAAATGCATCCTGGAAGCTCAAATACATTTGAATTACAAACCAAGGTTATAAATTCAAACCCAATGCGCAGTAGAACGGCAACCCTCCTTTTGGGAGCCCTTCGGGAGGCTCGAATCGTACGTGAAGTACAAGCTCCCATAGGGGTTTCCTTCAGTAAGGGCATTTGGACGCATCTCCGAAGCCCCACTCTCCGATGCCCCACCAACCTTTTTAGTCTCCGATACCCCACTCTCCGATAGCCCACCTACCTGCTAATGAAGCCCATGTTACACCACGTAATGTAAGTGCACTCCCACAGCGCGGTAAATGCAACTAGTTCAAAGTGCATGGTATATTGAATAGTCTTCTCAAACTGATTATTTACGTGTATTTATAATGTATGTATGTATTTGAATTGAATATTGTGTATAATTATTACTAACATTTTATCAAAGTCTCTCCGAATTTAAGAATATTATTCAATCTTAGTTAAGTTCAATGGTTGAGTCATATCTGTTTTATAATAAATATTAGTGGTTTTATAGTTCGTTTAGCTATATGACCAGCTAACCTAACCTAACCTCACCTAACCTAAATTAAACTAAATTAAACTAACCTGACATAACCTAACCTAACCTAACATACCATAACCTAACATAACATAACATAACATAACATAACATAACATAACCTAACCTAACCTAACCTAACCTAACCTAACCTAACCTAACCTAACATAACCTAACATAACATAACATAACTTAACCTAACCTAACCTAACCTAACCCCTTTACCTATAAATATTTTGTTCCAAAATATTTGGTGGCAATATCCCCCCCCCCCCTTAATAATACAGGCAAGTTTGAAAACGAGAAACAACACTGTTCAATATAGAGAATTATATTTTTAACATTTGAATTTACCGCGTAAGAGACCGTGCTACGTGGTGTAACATGGGTTTCTTAAGCAGGTAGATGGGCCATCGGAGAGTGGGGCATCGGAGACTAAAACGGTTGGTGGGGCATCGGAGAGTGGGGCTTCGGAGAGCGCCCCGGGCATTTAGCTCAAAATATTGGTAGAATAGTGAAACATGTGTTAATAATTTCTTCATTTCGTGGACCTATAGAAAACATTCCGCTCTTTCATTAAAATACCATTCTCAAAATTTTTGGCTGTAACTTTGTGCCCCAGGTCTGTCCAAAGATGTGGAAAAAAGATATTTTTTGGATTAGTGAAAACACGGTGCGAAATTTACCAGTTAACCAAATTGTTGGTATTTATTGGTGAACCGGTTTATGCCGAATAATCGGTATAAATAAACCGGTTAACTAAATAATCTCTATATTATAGTCTTTCATCCTGGTTTAAACCGAATTAATACCGTTCTACCGGTACCTATAACGGTATTAACCGTATAATCGGAATTTACCGGTGTACCGGTATAAACCGAGTAACCGGTAGAACGGTTTTATATATACCAAATAAGCGGTATACGTAGAGATGTACAAAAATGGTGAGAACGAAATACGCGATTTTTGTTTAGTTGCAAAAATCCCTTCAAATTCAGTTTGCATATGAATCACCTGAATTGTGATTGAATGGTACCAATTTCCATTTCGCGAATTTTCGCGATATTTTAGTTGATACCGTGAAATTAGTGGCGAAATAGCAATTATGTCTTTAAACGCTAATTAGGTCTCGAAATTTCTATTTTTTTTTCAAAGCTTTGGTGGAGGTGCCGCGTCGACCTTGTTGCGGCGGTCTTATGGGTGGCGCGATTGTTGCCGCGGTCTTTTGACCGTGAGTCCTCTTATACCAACTAAACTTAAAAAACTATTATTTATAACAATATAATTATCAAACTTAAATGCAAATGTTCCCGGGTACTCAACACATGACTCGCTCACTCGTCTAACAACGACTTTGGCGTTTTCCTAGTTTTATACTTAAGTCATACCGACAGTTGAGTGAAGTCCCTTGCTAACTACTCTCAGAGTTGTACCTACCTATCTAACAACCCTCCCAGGTGGGACGTTTCTTGCTAAATACTCTCAGAGTTGTCTCACACTTAAAGCACGAAACTCTGATATCGGTCAGAAACCCAACAAAAGCAATCCTGAATAAACGATTGTCGAATAATTTCCTCAGTCTTTATACGAATGTAAGTAATTAAGTCCTTTTAAACAGTCTCTTCACAAAACTCTCCTTTCTCCAAACACCACCTGAAGAGAGCGTTACAAGAATTGCTTGTTATCAGGCAATAAGGAAAGAAAAAGGTTTGCCAATCAAAAGGTCAGTCCGCGAAGGCACATACGATTAGGGAGCTAGACCGAAGTGTATGGTTTTAAAAGGGGACGTTTGGGGGTTAAAACCCCGTTTTAAAGGGCAATGTTTTTTTTTTATTGTATTCCATCGCCCAATTTTTTTTACCCTCATCGCAAAAAAGCCTAAAAAAATTGATATAAAAATTTTGGAGAAAAAAATAAACAATCTTTCCAAAAAAAAGGGCCCTTACCCCCCCTATATCCTCAAAATTCCCCACCCCAAAAAACAAGTTAATCACCTGAGAATTGCGTAGTGAAATTTGCCCTTGGGGGGAACCCCGTAAATGGCCCCCCATTTTTCCGGCTCCTGGGGTCGTGGTCTGAAGCATTTTCCACGATCCCGTGATCTCCATGTTTCGGGAAACTCATCGGGTTCGGGTTTCACTCTCGCAATGGGGGCTAGCATGAGACGCCCCTCACGTAACCGAACAGCAAAAACCCTCAGCACCCGGGACAACTTCAAAGACGAGGGGCCATCTTAAACCATGACTGAGCCAGGGAAGGGGAAAAAACCCAAAAAAAATCACACCCGGGGGACAAGCTTAAAAGAAGACGACGTCCCATCTTCAACTGACTGAGCCAGGGACCTGTGGGAGACAAAAATTTAAATCATTTAGCAGCACATCGGCACCCGGGGGACGAAGTTTTCAACACGACGTCCACCCTTTAAAAATGACTGGCCGGAAACCGGGCCGGAAAACCAAATAATATATCTTTTAGCAGAAACCCGCAGCCCCGGACGAAGTTTTAAAAACGACGACGGGGCCCTCAACATGACTGTAAAGGGAACCTCCCAAAAAATAAAATATATCATTTAGCACATAAACATCAGCAGCCGGGGAAAAGCTTCGGGACGACGACGTGCCATCCTCAACTTTACTGAGTCGGGAAACCTGCCGGAAAAAATTAATATATCTTTTGGGCACCCAACAACATCAGCACCCAGGGACGAAGCTTCAGACGACGACTTTCCCCATCCTAAAACAGGATTTGACCCGGGGACCTGCCGGAGCCCAATATAAAAATATCATTTAGCACAACAACATCAGCACCGGGGGACAAGCTTCAGACGACAAACGTCCCTCCTAAACTTTGCCCAAAGGTCGGGAACCTGTTTGGGAAAATAAATATATCTTTTTTAGCAACAACATAAGCACCGGGGGGACGAAGCTTCAGCCCGACGACTGCCACCTCACAACGGGGGGAGGGCCCTTTCCGAAACAATTTTATATCATTTAGCAAAAACATCACACCCGGGGGGACAAGCTTCAGACGCCCGACGTGCCATCCTAAACTGACTGACCCGGGGAATTTTTCCCGGAGACAATTTTAAAAATATAATTTACCGAAACATCAGAAAGCCGGGGACAAGTTTTCAGACGACGACGGGGCCATTTTCCCAACATGACTGAGCCGGGAAACCCTTTCCGGGGGACAAAAAATTTTATCTTTTACCCCGCAAAAACATCAGCAGCCGGGACGAAAGCTTCAGACGCCCACGTGCCATCCTCAACAGGGAATTTGGACCCCCAGGGAACCCCCGGGAAGCCCTATAATATATCTTTTAGCAGAAAACATCACACCCGGGGGACGAAGCTTAAGACGACAAACGTGCCCCCCTCAACAAAACTGAGCCCCGGGGAACCTCCCGGGAGACAATAAATTATCATTTAGCAGCAACATAAAGGCACCCGGGGGAAACGAAGCTTCAGACAAACGACGTGCCATCCTCAAACATGACTAGTAAAGGGCCCCTCCCGGGAGACAAATAATATTCATTTACCCAGAAACCAACATCAGCACCCGGGGGACGAAGCTTAAAGACGACAACGTCCCAAATCTTTCAAAAATGACTGACCAGGGAACCTCCCCGGAGACAATAAAATTTATACATTTACAGCAACATCCCGGGGGACGAAGCTTCAGCCACGAGGGCCCCCATCTTAAACCCATAACTGAGCCGGGGAACCCTTTCCGGAGAAAATAAATTTATATCTTTAGCAGCAAAAACACAGCACCCCGGGGGGAGAAGCTCCGACGACGACGTGCCATCCTCAACACGACTGAGCCAGGGGCCTCCGGGGAACAATAAAATATCCCTAGGAAAACGCTCATTTGGATGCGTTGTTTGAGCGGCACCGGAAAGTGCAACATGACCCATTACGACTTTTTCCAAAAGGGGCCCAAACCAACCAGTTTAGGCCTAACTGGATTTTTGACATTGTACACTATACAAATTCCAACATCTTTGCAATGTACTAATTGACGTAAATCCCCTTCTAAAGTGTATTTTTGGGTATCTTCACTGCCCCTTCTTTTTTAACATCATTTTTTGAATTATGTTTTCCAATAATCCCTTTTAAAGGGCTTTTACCGTTTAGCTGAAAATTTGGAAAAAAAAAGAGAATGTTTTACTTATTGACCCCGCAAAATTTCTAACGATCAGTAAAATTTTTTTTTTTTTTTTAATTTTTTTTTAAAACCCAAAAATCGGATTTTTTTTCAAAAAATATACCGCAACCCGCCTAGGTTGGAGTACTTTTGTGCAAAAATTTTATCAATCAGAGAACGGTTCGGGCCCGTAAACGAAAGCAGTTACGAAAAAAACAAACAAAAAAAAAAAAACAGACCCTTCGAGCCATGAGTCAAGTGGAGACGCTCGCTTTCGCTCGTCAAAACATTTTAGCAGCAACAACATCAGCAGCCGGGGGCGAAGCTTCAGACGACGACGGGCGAAAACCTCCCAACCCGGGCTGACCACGGAACCTGCCCTAGACATTTTAAAATAATTTGTTTTTTGCAGCAAAAAACCCTCAGCAGCCGGGACGAAGGGTTCCAAATACGACGTGCCATCCTCAAAATGGGTGAGGGCCGGGGGAAACCCGCCGGAGACAATAAATATATCGTTTTTGGGAGCAAAACTGCGCAGGGGACGAAGCTTCCAGACGACGACGTGCCATCCTCAACATGCTGGGCCAAACCTCCGGAGCAAAATAATATATCATTTTTTGCGCAAAAACATCAGGGATTTGGGGACGAAGCTTCAGACGAAAGACGGGGGCCATCCTCAAAATGACTGACCAGGGGAAACCCGCCCGGGGACATAAAAATATATCGTTTTTTTGCGCAACAACACACAGCCGGGGGCAAGCTTCAGAAAACGACGTGCCATCCTCAACATTACTGAGTCCCGGGGCCTTCCGGGGACAATAAAAATATTCGTTAAAGGGGGAAAAAAAAAACAACAAATCAGGGAGCCGGGGGCGAAACTTTTAGACGACGAAAGTCCATCCCACTTTTCTGACCCAAGGGGGGGCCCGCCGGAGACAATAAAAATATATGATTAAGCCGCAACAACATCAGCACCCGGGGCGAAACTTCAACGCCCACGTGCCTCTTCAAAATGACTGAGCCAGGGGAAACCCGCCGGAGACAATATAAAAAAAACATCGTTTTTTTCGCAACATCGGGAGCCGGGGGAAAACTTCAGACGACACGTGCCCCTCCCCCAACATACTGAGCAGGGGAAACCCGCCGGAGACAAAATAAAATATATTTAAACCGCAAAATCAGCACCGGGGACGAACTTCAGAAAGACGCCCTCCTCCCTTTAAAATGACTGAGCCCGGAAACCCGCCCGGGGACAATATAATATAAACATTTTTGCAGCAACATCACAGCACCCGGGGGCGAAGCTTCAGGGCGACGACGTGCCTCCTCAAAAGACTGGCCAGGGAAAACCCGCCGGGACCAAAATAAATAAACATTTAGCAGCAACAAAACACAGCCGGGGACAAGCTTCAGACGACCCACGTTTCATCCTCAACAGGGCTGAGCCAGGGAAAACCCGCCGGGGACAAAATAATTATCATTTACAGCAGCAAACCCCCCCAGCACCGGGGACGAAACTTCGAGACACGACGTGGCCCCTCCTCAAAATGGGCTGAGCCGGGGAAACCTTTCCCCGGAGACAATATAATATATCATTTAGCAGCAACATCAGCAGCCGGGGACGAAGCTTTTAGACGAAAAACGTGCCATCCTCAACATGACTGAGCCAGGGAACCTGCCGGAGACAATATAAATATCATTTTTGCAGCAAAATCAGAGCCCGGGGGCAAACTTCAGACGCCCAGTGCCATCCTCAACATGATGAGCCTGGGAAACCCGCCGGGACAATATAATTAATTTATTTTTGCACAACTCAGCAGCCGGGGCGAGCTTCAGACACGACGTGGGGCCCTCCTCAACATGATGGTCCCGGGAACCCGCCGGGACAATTTTAAAATATCTTTAGCACACAACCCCCGCCGCCGGGGACAAGCCTTTTAGACGACGACGTGCCTCCTCAACATGACTGGCCCGGGGAAACCCGCCGGGACAAAATAATATATCAATTTAGCAGCAAAACAGCAGCCGGGGGCAAGCTTCAGACACCCAGGGGCCATCCTCAACTGACTGGCCAGGGGCCCGCGGGGACAATATAATATTTTCTTTAGCAGCAAAAACACAGGCCCGCCGGGGGGGGAAACCCTTTAACCCACGACGCCCTCCTTTAACATGACTGAGCCCTGAACCCCGCCGGAGACAATAAAATTATCCTTTAGGGAGCAACATAAACAACCGGGACGATGCTTCAGACGCACGTTTCCAAACCTCAAAAATGACTGAGGGGGGGAACCTGCCGGAGACAATATAAAATGTCATTTTTTCAGCAAAAACATCAACAGCCCGGGAAAGAAACTTCGAAAGACGACGTGCCATCCTCAACATGACTGAGCCAGGGAAGCCGCCGGAGACAAAAATATTTTCATTTAAACGGCAACCTCTGCAGCAGGGGGGCGAAAACTTCAACGACGACGTGCCATCCTCACATTTACTGAGCCAGGGAACCTGCCGGAGACAATATAAAAATTTTAAATTTTGGGAGCAACATCCCGCAGCATGGGGCGAAGGGGTTTTTTTTTTAGACCCACGAAAGTCCATCCCAAAAGGGCTTGAGCCAGGGAAACCCGCCGGAGACAAAATAAAATATCATTTAGCACAAAAACATCAGCAACCAGGGACGAACTTCAGACGACGACGTGGCCCTCCCCAACCTGACGAGCCAGGAACCTGCCGGAGACATATAAAATATCATTTAAACAGCAACATTAGCAGCCGGGGACGAAGCTTTTAGACGGGCACGGCCATCCCAAAATCTGAGCCAAGAAACCCCCCCGGAGAAAAATAAATATATTATTTGGGAGCAACATCAGCACCGGGGGCCAAACCCTTTAGACGACGAGTGCCAAAACTTCCAACAGAAATGTCAAGGGAAACCCGCCGGAGACAATTAATATTTTCATTTAGGGAGCAACATCAGCAGCCAGGGACGAAACTTCAGAAAAAAAAACAACGTGCCATCCCA
Source organism: Sweltsa coloradensis (assembly GCA_024449915.1). NCBI lineage: Eukaryota > Metazoa > Arthropoda > Insecta > Plecoptera > Chloroperlidae > Sweltsa > Sweltsa coloradensis. Next base: position 134,376 of record JAMZAV010000988.1, read on the forward strand.
ACAGACTGAGTCAGGGAAACCCGCCCGGGGAAAAATATATATACTTTAGCTCAAACAACATCACAGCCGGGACGAAGCTTCAGACGACACGTGCCATCTTCAACATGACGGGGCCAGGGAAACCCGCCGGGACAATATAAATATCCTTTGGGACCACATCGAAACCGGGGGGGAAGCTTCCCGAAAGACGACGTGCCACCCAATGACTGAGCCAGGGAACCTGGGCCGGGGCAATATAAAATACATTTAGCAACCACATAGCAGCCGGGGACGAAGCTTCAGAAAACGACGTGCCAAACTTTTTAAAAAAATGAATTTAGCCAGGGGAACCCCGCCGGAGAAAAATATAATATAAACATTTGGGAGCAACATCACAGCCGGGGACGAACTTCAAACGACGCGTGCCTCCTCAACATGACTGAGTCAGGGAACCGGCCCGGGGCAATATAATATACATTTTGCACAACAACATCAACACCGGGGGGAAGCCCCCAGACGACGACCCTGCCATCCTCAAAATGACTGGCCCGGGGAACCCGCCGGAGACAATATAATATATCATTTAGGGAGCCCATCACAGCCGGGGAAAGAACTTCAGACGACGACGTGCCATCCTCAACATTACTGAGTCAGGGAACCCCGCCGGACAAAAATTAAAATATCATTTTGCAGCCACATCAGCACCGGGGCAAGCTTCAGACGAAAGCCCTTCCCTCCTCACAGACTGAGCCGGGAAAACCCGCGGGACACCCTTAATATATCATTTAGCAGCAACATCAGCAGCCGGGGACGATGCTTCAGACGACGACGTGCCATCTTCAACATGACTGAGCCAGTTAACCTGACTGAACACATGGAAAAATCTAATTACTTCTCATCTATCTTCTAGATCACAGCGATAGTTCAACACTTTGCCGTTCCAAACAACTAGAAACATACTCTGAGGAACTTTATCATGTTCATGCTTGGCTTTTAAAAATTTTTTAAAAAGGGGCCCCCATCAAAGAAACCCCCTACGTAATTTGGGTTGGGGGGAAACGATTACTTTCAATTTCACTGACCCCCCCCCCCCCCCCCCAACCCCCAAAAAAAAAAAACCCGGGGGTTTTTTTTTTTTTTCTCATTGTATTTTTGTCTGTTTGGGTTTGCTTTTTAAACCGGCCAAAAGGCAAAATGTGACCTTGAGAAAATTTAAGGGGACCTTTGAAATCTCTGAATTTTTACTTGCCCCCGTTTTTGGGGGACAATCGATTAAAAAAATTTGTTTTTGGTTTTGTACTTTTACAATTTTTTTTTTTGATTTTTTTTGCGATATCATCGTGATTTTTTTTGGGGGAAACGGCTTCCCGCTACTTGATAAACTGTTTAGAAAAATTTAAAATCACTAAAATTTATTTAGTTTGGTATTTAAAAGACCTTTGAAGATAAAATTTCCCTTAAAGAAAACGACTTTTTTCGATTACGATATTTTAAAATGTTGGGGGCAAACGCCCCTTCTTTCCCTCCCCCCTCCCGGTGCCCATGTCCAGAACTTAATTAACTGAAAAACTTGTTGAAACTGTTATGTTGTTTTGAGATTTACTTTGATTACCAAAACATGTTATAAGGCGAATTAAAAGCACAATTAACAGACTGGCATCAAAGGAGAATCAAATTTAGCCACGTCACCATTTGCTTAATTGTAACATGTACAAATACAATAACAAAAAATGTTTTGATGACTTTGGATCTAGTCAAAATCCCCTAAAACATCAGGTTTATTATTAATTCTTGCTTATTAACAGCACAAACCCTTTTAGACCAGGGTCCCTTTTGACCCATCCCTACCTGTCCCTGGGCTGCAATCCCCTCCTTGTTCACCCACACGATAAGAACCCAACATTAGAAAAACCTAAACCCCATTTTTTTCTTTTTTTCTGAGTAAAATTTATTTTTTAAACCCTTTATTAAATTTTTTTGTTTAAAAAGGTGCCCTTACCCGTAAACAAAGGTGACGGGATTGCATATTATGCAGTGTGCAGAAGATAAACAATACTGAATAAAATTTAATGACTCGAACTATTGTTCACCAAAACCAGATTGAATTATTTAAATTTTGCAGTGTAACAATTCATTTGATAGTACTTATGCATGTGCACACTAATAGACCTTAAACCTTAGATATTCTTTTCTCCGCCAACACAATTTAAATTGCAAATAAAATGAAATGAAATTTGGCGAACTCTTTACTCGGTGTCATCAGTCATTTCCAATCGTATGGTTAGATAACTTGTGACTATAGTCCATTTTATGCTCAACTAAGAGTAGCTGTTTTGGCGTTGCTTCCAAATGCAGAACAGTTTGGCTAGCCCCAACTTTCTTTGTGTCGTCTTAATAGGGGTTGCAGCTAGTTAGAGTCCTTGTGTTATTGTGTTCTGTTCACCGATCACTTCATTCTTTCAATGGCCATGTTGAGTAGAGTAGAGTAGAGTAGATCTTTATTCACTTAAGACTAATACATGGTACAAGTATACACCTCTTCGTGAAGAGGGAGTGAATAGTTCCTAAGGCTAAAACATGGTAAAAAATGAATAATAAAATAGAATGCATATTTCATGTGAATCAAGTTATATGTATATTACTAGTATGGTATACTAGTACACATAACAAAAACTTGTAGAAATACAGCCAAACCTTACACACTCAAAAGGAATGAGATCTAAAAAAAGGGCCAAGCTCATCTACCCTTCCACATAAACGTACAGTGTCCCATAACAGCATCCTCGAAAAGCTTGGCAAAATAGAATTTGCGATTATTAATTTAACGTAATAGTTATCCAAGTTCTTTTTTTCTAATTAATTTAACGTAATAACATGCAAATTCTATTTTGCCAAGCTTTTCGAGGATGCTGTTATGGGACACTGTACGTTTATGTGGATGAGATGAGCTTGGCCCTTTTTTTAGATCTCATTCCTTTTGAGTGTGTAAGGTTTGGCTGTATTTCTACAAGTTTTTGTTATGTGTGTGATCTCATTACTTTTTCAAGTTCCATTACAAAATTATTTGCTAAAATATAATATTTTTATGAAAGTTGATTTAAATTCTATGGTATTAGCAGTAACAATATAGGATGTAAAATATCTAGACCCGGATTCATGTACATCCTGGGTATAGGTGGTATAACCATGGTATAACGACGGTATAAGGACTGGACCCCAATTCTTGAGTTCGTGGGAGATGAGTTGAAAACGCAATTTGAAAACGAAGTCGTTTTCGTTTTCGAAGGAATTGGTATTCTTGAACGGTATCGTGGAAAACGTCATGGGTTGTGAGTTGAAAGCATTGATATTAATTAAACCCCTATAGTAGGCTAGATTAGCAGTCTCCTATACCTCCGCACAGGCGCGAGCGTAGCAAATTGAAGACTCAACCGGCCCATTTCAAGATGGCGATTTGGTGTTTTAATTTATGCTTTTTTAATGCAATAAAGTATTTTACTGGATTGTTTGATATGGTTTTAGCTTGTGCAGCATGGTATTAAACAAAAGAAACAATACGAAGTGATTGCATAAGGGAATTTAGTAATCATTTGGTGTTAAAGGCTAGTATGCTTACCTGTCAACCTGGCGGCAATCTTGAGAACTATTTGGCCACAAATCGCTCCATTTGATTAACATGTAAACTGTCATTTTAAGATGGCTTCTAATTGTACCGGAAGTGGACCACCGACTGCTGGTCTAGCCAATTATATAGGATGTCTATGATAATGGGTGAAAGAGTATCACGAAATCCAAACACTTTAAAAAGATTTGCGTATAGCAAAGAGCTCGAAAAAGTTCTATATTTATTCTAGATGGCAGTGCCTTCATAAACGCCGGCCAATCGAAAGACAAGTTGTATGAAATGATTTGATTGTTGCAATTATGTAAACAAACAGATGAGCAAGTTCATATCAGAACAATGTTGTGCTGGCATAGGGTTGGCTAGGCTTGTCAAACATGTAATGTAAGTATGAATTTTACTAGTCCTATAGCCAAATGGAACTTTAGACCTACACTTTTGCATTATAAATAATTTTCCACATCTGGGCCTAGGCCAGGGACGGTTTCTGATTTGTTTTATGAGAGAATAACGACACCTTTTCTCGTTCCACACAAAGAAGAAAATTTTTAAATGTCCGCTATTTGTTTACGTATCGCACTTTCCCGCCTAACTCTGCTTATACCGTCAACAAGTGTCAAGTAACTATGGTTACTTGTTGATTGTATGCCAAGTGTTTAAGGCTTATTTTAAAACCTTTATTTGGAAGCCTTCCAACAACTTTTCAACTTTTTTTTTCAAAAGAGACTATATTTCTATAACCTTAATGTCCATGTAAAATATGAACATTGTAGTCCCACCCGTCTGGTCAGAATCGCGGGCCGACGTATTAGATGTTAGCAGTAGCAGTAGTAGGCAGTAGCAGTAGCTAACATCCTTAAAGTGATTTTGAGCATGTTTCAAGCCATTTTTTCACCAAGAAGGAATAATCGTACCCCAATAAAATTTGGCATGTGTTGTCAGGTACCTAAATCCCCTCGATTGTGATAGTTTTCAAGTTCACATCACGTTACATGACGGCTGGGTAACACCTCGAAATCACCCCAACTCTGCTTGGTGTATAAGGTGCTTGAGTGTGTAGCGCACCGCGGCTTGGCTGCGGCGCCCTAACGGGCACCTAGATTGAGAATTGAAGTTGTTTGAATAGATTAATTGAGTATTGAAATGAAAAAATGAAATGAGTAATTGGTTTGATATGATACAATACGATGTTATTTAGGATGAATAATAATATAAAACACTAGCATTTGATATGATATAATGATTATGAAATGGAATTAGTATTGTATTTAATATATACGTGTAGTAGTACGAATCTATAAGGGGCAGTTTGTAGTGGACATGGTAAATTTAAAAATTTACTAAATATAAAATGGATAATCAAATAAAATGTGTATTTTATGTTAATCGAGTTATATGTATTATTAGTATAGTATACTAGTATTGAGAATAGAAGTTGTTTGAATTGATTAATTCAATAATGAAATGAAAAAATGAAATGAGTTATCGATATGATATAATACAATACGATGTTCATTAGGATGTATAATAATATAAAACGCTAGCATATGGTATGATATGATTATGTATTATTGTTTTATGATTTAATAGGGATTAGTTTTGAATTTAAAATATACGTGTAGGGCCTATAGTACGGATCTATAAGGGAAAGTTTGTAGTGGAGAACAAGGTAAATTTATAAATTTACTAAATATAAAATAAATAATCAAATTGAATGAGAATTTCAATGAGAATCAAGTTATATGTATAGGCCTAGTACTAGTATGGTATACTAGTACCGGTATTGAGAATTGAAGTTATTTGAATTGAATAATTGAGTATTGAAATGAAAAAAATGAAATGATTAATAGGTAGCCTATCCTATGATATAATGATTATATGAAAGGTATTATTATTGAATTTAAAATATATGTGTAGGGCCTAGCCTATAGTACGGATCTATAAGGGACAGTTTGTAGGGAGGACAAGGGTTAATCTGTTAGGAATTCATTTAGTGAGTAAAATGCTCTTTCCACTAGAAATGCTTTTAATTTGCTAATAAATGTAGTATGATTTTTGATGTCTCTGATGTGTTTTGGCAGTTTATTGTATATGGAGAGGCAGGCGTATATAGGTCCTTTGGAATATTGCGAGGTTTTATGATGGGGGACATGGATGTTAGAAATTGCACGGGTGTTATAAGTATGGATGGATGAGTTTTTAGGAAAGTATTCTGAATGTGTACGTACAAAATGAGCGGCAATTTGTATAAGGGTACTTACCAGGGTAAGAATGTTTAATTTGGGGAAGATTTTACGGCAGGATCTCTGCCATGAGGATCCTGTGATGATGCGTATAGCTCGTTTTTGGAGTAAAAAGACACGATTAGCTTGTGGTGACATACCCCAGAATAGAAGCCCGTATGAGATGTGCGAGTGGATGTGGGCATGATATATTAATTTCAATATGTGGCTGCTAACAATTGGCTTCATCCTCCTGAGCATAAAACACCCACTATTTATTTTGGAGCATACTCTTTCGATATGAGCAGACCAATCAAGGTTCTCCGAGAGTGTAATGCCAAGAAATTTCACGTTGTCAGCTCTCATAATGTTTTTGCCATCAATGCGAATTAGGGGACTACTCTGAGGGGGGCTAGAGGTGGAGTGGAAGTTAAAGTACACAGTTTTGGTTGGTTGAAGGGAGAGAAGGTTATTTTTACAGTATTCCGACATTGCGTTTGCTTGGACATTTGAGTTATGTATGAGTTCTGCAAGCCCATCTCTGGTTGCAGTTAAGAGGTGACTTAGGTCATCTACAAATTGCGTCAGTATGCCTACGTCAAATGTGTTGGGCATGTCGTTTACATAAAGTAAGAAGAATGGGGGCCCTAGGACCGTTCCTTGGGGCACACCACAGACAAGGTTTAAGGGGTCGGAGTGAAATTTAGTAATTGTATCATTTTCATCGATATTTTCAAGTTCTACTACCTGGAAACGGTCTGATAGAAATGATGCAATCCATCTATTGGCTATACCTCTGATACCGAGAGATTCCAGTTTTGAGAGAAGTATACTATGGTCAATTGTATCAAACGCCTTACTCAAGTCGTAGAATATTCCAATAGCCAGGTCGCCATGATCGAGTGCCTTGTATAGTGCAGATAGGAATGAGAAGATGGCAGTTATGGTTGATTTGCCCTTTTGGAAACCGTGTTGATTGCTTGCAAGAATATTGTGTTTTGAAAGGAAGGATGACAGACGGGAGTACATGATTTTTTCGAAAACTTTAGAGAAAGAGGAGGTTAAGGAAATTGGCCTATAATTGTTAGGATCTCGGTTGTTACCTTTGTGCTTATATATGGGTATAACTTTGGCCTCTTTGAGCTTGGAGGGGAAGGTCCCTGTGCAAAAGGAGGAATTGATGATAAATGCTAGTGGGTGAGATATAATACTTCCACATTTTGCAAGAACAGATCCAGGAATATTGTCTAAGCCTGCAGAATGTTTGTTATTCAGTGTTTTGATGATATCGGCTACTTCATGATGGGTGGTTGGATGGAGAAAAATTGAATTAATTTCCTGCTTATTCTCGATGACACCAGGAATGAGGTGATTGGTTTGTGTCTGAGGTCGACTGTTTATACCAGCATTGATAAAGAACTCATTTAGATGATTTGATATTACTTTTGGGTCAGAGTTTGGAATTCCGCTAATGTTGATCGTAAGTTGATTTTTAGGACTAGGGGCCTTAGTTTGAGCATTGATAATCTGCCATGTAGCTTTCGATATGTTATTTGCAGAAGATATAACCTGATCATGATGTTGTCGTTTAGCTTGTCTGATGTTAAGTGCATGACCTTTTTTTAATGTACGATACTCATGTTTAAGTTGATGGTCGTTGGGTAATGTTTTGCAATTGTAATGTAATTGTCGCAGGTGTTGGCCCTCTGCTTTATGGCTGTTTGATAACCACGAACTAGGGTTTTTTTGCTTTTGCCTTTGCCTAACCAAGGGGAATGCTGTGTTAAAATAATGTAAGAAGATCATTAAGAATTGGTTGAACATCTGGTTGGTATCGGTCATAGTCAGCAAGTCAGACCATTCTTCACTACTAAGTAAATTTATAAAGTGATTTGTATTGCGTTTGCTAAATATTCTAGAGAAACCCTAGGTGGGAGAGGCATTTATGGGCAAACTGAGTTGCATGGTTATGGCACAATGGTCTGAGATGTGTGGGTGAAGGGTATTTGTTTTGTAAAGGGAAGGGTCTAGAGAGGTTATGATGTTGTCGATAAGTGACTGACTTGACCCAAGTGTACGGGTGGGTGTTAGAATTGTTTCGTGTAAGTTAAATGAGTGTATAAGATCAAGGAATAGGTCGCGGGCTCGTGATTTGGAAAGAAGATCAATATTAAAGTCGCCGCATAGGGCTATTTTTGCCTTAGGGAATCGTTTTGTGACGTTTATAAGGGTCTCTTCTAGTTTATCTAAGAATATTGAGAGTTTGCCTAATGGAGATCTGTATATGGACAGTATGGTGATGCGGCAGTATGGTAGATGCCAAAGGCAACCAGTACATTCAAAATTCAATTCAGAGCAGATTGATTCTAGGCCTAGTATTGGCTAAAAAAAAACTACCTTTTCTGTCATAAAGTTTATTGAGGTCTGACGACGATTACGGTTTACCCTTCCCAACTCAGAGCCACATCCACAACTAATAAAATATTAAATTTCAAATTAAAAAGAATTAAATTCATATTCATTCACAGTAGTACAAGTGGAACACATTTACGTATTTTTGACACCAACGCACGTGCGTTCGAATCCCGCGTAAAATACCTTTTTATTTCGTCATTGACTCTGTAAAGAAATATTTTATTATTATAACCGATGTTAAATAGTGAAAGACGAAATTCACAAATAAATACGAACAATCTGCAACTTAGTTTCAGAGGGAGACTTGCAACGTATACGTTATGCGTGCCAAGCTGATTATGGCGGTTTCAAAGTAACCAGCAACATATTATTGTGTTTATAGGCCTACCAAATCGAATGAAGAAAAAAGAAAACACAGCCTGCACCGGGATTTGAACCCGGAACCACCGGCATAGGAAACATGAATAAAACAACATAACAAACCCATCACAATACTGAGATTGACTCGTATTCATGGCCGTCCTTTATCCGCCGATGCGCCTTAGTCTGCTTCGTTATTGTCTTCCTCTTGTGGATGTTATTTCCATTATCAAGCAAGTTACTATAAACTGGACTCATAGACGACGAAAGTTCTTTATTTAATTAATTCACGGAGATAAAAAGCCTATTATACAAACTGAAAGTTGTGAACATCATAACCATTAGCATAAAAATGTGCTCTGATAGTGGCTTGCTTTTATTTGAATTTATGTTTAATTTCTCTGCTTCCAATGCAAAATATCGTGGGTTCATAACGGTGGTTTGACATGTATTTATTTATCAATATGTAGGTATACAGATCTTTAGTTGTGTTTTTAGGCCTACATGTTGTATTGTCACTGTACATTTTTATCTTTAATTGTTAGGCGACACAATCTACAAAGATATGTATTTTGTATTACTTATGTTTATATATTAACAATGGTGACTGTCCAGAAATAAATTGAAATTCATTCATTCCTCTTTTAATTCCTGACCCCACTGAAAATCAGTTGCGTGAATGAGCGGTAGACTTTAAATTCGAATTTATTTTTTTAAGCTAATTTAATATTCGATATCGATAGGCTATTTGCCATTACTCTGCGAGCCATATGCAGTTAGGACTTACGCTAAACCATACATACAACTATAAAACAACTATAAAAATTATACATGGCTGCTACAACAACATGCATTTTTAGAAATGTGATAGTTTTACGAAATGATATGGTAATTTAGGAATACAATTAATGCAGGTCGAGAACACACATTTTAAATTGTTCATTTTATTGCCTTCCCCCTTCTACTGAACACCACATCTCAGAACCTTACCACCCCACCCCCCATTCAATATTTACGAGCTTCTCTAGGGGATGTCCAACATCGGCTGGGGAAAGAAACTGGTTTTCGTAACCTGAGGCACTCTCAGTTCGCTGTGGAATGCACTATAGAGAGAAATATCCAAACAAGATTTAAACGAGTTGGAAAGAATTAATTTACCAGGAAAAGTCGGTTTTCGTGTGAATAAACCATTTTTCGAAAGACAATCTGTCAAAATTAATACAATCGCCTTTTGTGTGCTTCATACAGTGGATAGAATAGCACTAAAAGTGGTAAGTATGTTTCTTAATAGATGCACAGATAAACAAATACAAAATAAAATCTTTCACCGACCACGATAATCTTTGTTTTCTCAATGTTTATGTTTACGTCAATGCTTTGCTCTGTTTAGGGAATGTTAATGTTTCCAATAATTATCTTAATTTTATCAGGCTAAAAAAAATTTTGGGGCATATTATTATTGTATGAGCCGAAGCGAAGACTTAATTTCACTGACCCCCCAAAAATGTCCCTCGTTTTTTTTGAAAATGTCATTTTTTTATTATTTTTGTTTTGTGTTTCTGTCTGTTTGTTCGCGCTCTACGGGCAAACGGCATATGCGATCTTGATGAAAATGGAGGTGATTTTAAAAATTTTGAACTTAGACAGCCACGTTTTTGGGACAATCGATCAAATATTCTTAGATTAAATCGTACTTTTACGATTTTTCGATTTTTTATGAGATATTTTCGTGATATTTGGCCCGCGACCGGGCAAACGGCTACTCCGATCTCGATGAAACTTTATGAGAACCAAATCACCTAATTTTTATTTCCCATTGTACACCCCTCAAAAATTATATGTGGGTGTAAAAATATACAAAAGTTCGAACTAACGGGCATCGAGCCCCAACCCTCCGTGCGGTAGGCTAAATGTTTACCACTAAGCCATGTCAGCCAGGTAGATCTCGTCCCGCTAGCTGCTACTAAACAAATTATCGATATTTAAAAAATATATATATTATAGGATTAAATCGCAATGGATCTAGATGATTTTGTAAACAGTTCTCAGTAAACTCGTACCGGATATGTCTGTTTAAAATTTCAACGTTATCTGTTCAGCGGTTCGGCTGATTTTCGACATACAGACAGATGACAGACAGACAGACACAGAATCACAGAATAAGCGCCGTTTGAGTTGAATGGAGATACTCAGTCGCTCCGCTCCGTCGTTAAATTAATCTACTCAATAGTATCAACGAATTAATAAATGACTAAAATGGTAGCAAAAATACTTAATTGCTTTTTTGCTAATGAAGCCTCTGACTTAACAAATAACTTGGTAAATCAAGGATATAATCTTAATCTTACTTTCATTGATTACTTGCATAAGACATACAAGAGCCCAGTAAATTCATTATATTTTTATAACACTGATGTGAATGAAAGAAACAACATTGTTGGTAAGTTAAAATCATCTCACTCTGCAGGAATCGATGGCATATCCATTATTGTTTAAAATAAATATATCAATATGTGTGTACCAGTGTCCCTATGTGACATTTTCAATAGCTGCCTTAAAGCATTAAAAATATAAAAAAAAATCCAAAAAAAACTCCTTGCAAGTAATTATCGACCAATATCTATTCTACCTGCTATTTAAAAAATATTGGAAAGATTTATTAATAACAGGTTGATAAGCTTTTTAGAAAAGCACAACATTCTAATAGAAAGACAAAATGGGTTCAGAAAGGGAAAATCTACTAGTAATACAATAGAAGATTTCTATTAAACGTAACTAGTGAAATGTATTCAAATCGATAATCTGGGTATATTCTGTGATCTCACAAAAGCTTTTGACTGTGTTGATCACAATACACTCCTTACTAAATTAGAATATTAAGGAGTACGTGGTAATGCGTTCGAATTATTAAAATCATACCTAACAGATAGAGTACAATGTGTAGAAATAACTAGCAATGAAAATAATAAAATTTCAAATACCACTTAAAAGTATATGGTGTACCACAAGGGTCAATTCTTGGCCTTATTTTTTATTGTCTTAATTAATGATCTACACTCTAAATTAAAAGAGCGGAAAAACACTCAAATCGAGTGAAATTTCGCTCCTTTTTTAGCTTGTATTTGCACCACTCTTTCTGAGTGACCACCACTCCTAGAATTGAGTGAAATAATTCCACTCAATTATAGAGCGAAATTTTCACTCCGAAATAAGGGTGATAATCGCTAATAAAAGATCGAAATTCACTCAAATAACAGCGATATTTTGGCTTCAAAGATAATCTCTATTTAGGCTATAAATAACTCAAATAGAAGCGAAAATCACTCAAAATTGAGACAAACTAACTTCCCTAAAAAATATCGAAATTCAATCAAAAAGTAGAGGTGGGAGGGAAAGGGAGATAAATCGCTCAAGTATAGCTTTAAATTCAGTATACGTATTGCATATAGGTACACATGATATATTATGCTATTTTCAACTCATAGTATTATAGCAGCTGTATGCAAACATCACATTGATATGTAGATGGACGACTGCGTTCTCTCTCTTCACTGTGGATGCCCATGAAAAGGCATGCATATAATAATTTCCATTAAGTTTTATCTAGGCCTACACATAATATATTATGTTGTTTTCAACTAAAACAATGAAAACACAATGAACTATTCGTGCATATAGAAGTACAACAGATGTCGACATTTAGGCCCTACCTTTTACTTTTCGGCGTTTTCCGCAGAAATGCCCTTCCTATTAGAACGTTGCACACTTCATCACTACACCAGTCATAACCATTTTTCCTTGAAGACTTACACTGGCAATGCGCACACGGTCACGAACTAACACACACTGACGAGTTGGTTTCGACGATGCTGGACGTGGACAGAGGACCGTTGATATATATTGGAATGTCATGAGTACATGAAAAGCAATTATTACCAGTGACATGTTTGAAAGGTCGCCGGTAAAATCTCTGCTATTCATCCCCTAGACTTGGCACCGCAGGACAATACAGTAGACATACAATAAGGAGAAGCCCCATTCATCGCTTAGATAAATCTCAACACTAATCCCTTGAACAAGCTTTATGCATCGCTCACTATTGACTCAACATCGCTAACTAAAGAGCGGTGTCACATGGTCACTCAGCACATTTGAGCTAAATAATGATCACCCAATACATCGAGTGACAATTCCAGTTAAAAATGAGTGACGAACACTCAAAACGAGTGAAGTGACCATCCGCTCGGCGTATTGAGTGAAACAAACCACTCAAATAATTTAGCGTGTAACTGAAAGTATAAATGATGCTGAATTTGTTGCTGAAGATTTTTCCACAGTCATTAATGCTGATGAAAGCAAAGCTCTTCGGGATAAATCAGAAGAAAGGCTAAATGATTCAAGTGGGTGGTTTACAGCTAACAAACTTATTTTAAACTAAAAACAAACTTTATTTAATTCCACTCAATTCAGAAGGTTAAATCTTTAAATAAAATACCATACTCGATTAGCCAAGTTGCATAAATATGAGACGTGAAGCAATATCCAATCAAATAATACCTAACTAATTTTTCAGATATTCAAATATAATGCAAAATTCATCAAATTTGTTTCTAGGCTTTACCATAGACCAACATCTAACATGGCACGATCATATCAATACATTAATACCAAAATACTTAATTCGTCTAGTTATGCTATATGGACCATCGAGCAGATAAGTAACATCACCACAGCCAAAATTTGCTACTATTCATTATTTGAGTCATATATACGCTATGGAATTGAATTTCAGGTTTATATTGAACCACATTAATAAAGTTTTTATTATACAAAAAAAGCAATTAGACTATCTGTTCCCTTAATCCCAGGGAACACTGTAAACCTTTTTTTGTACGCCACAAAATCCTTACAAATTCATGTGTATATATTCTCAAATCGATATAAGTACTAATTTAAAAAATATATAATATACACACCTACTCAGTAAATGCAAATGTCCATGATCATGACGCACGTAAAATAAATCACCCACAGCTAAACTCATATCACACAAAACAAGTATCAAGTAAAATCAGACTACTTAAATAAATCTTTTTAAAACCATCTTCCAGACTCCATTAAAAACATTTCAAGCAATGACCGTTTCAAACATAAATCAAAACAAACTTGATTTCTAAAAGACTACTATTGTCTTATTATTTGGATAAGCGTAGCGAGCGAAGTTAAGATTCCATTTCACTACACTGGAGAAAAAAATCCAGAATGTTTTTGTTTTTTTTCTTTCTTTTTTTTGTATTTTTGTGTGTTTGTTAACACGATTCAGGCTAAACCAATACTCCAATTGACATAAAATTTTATGGTGGCCTTCGAAATCTCTGAACTTAGAACTGCCACGTTTTTGAGCGCAATCGAAAAATTATTTCTCATGAAAATCGCAATTTTACGATTTTTTTTCGATTTTTTAAACATTTCTTCGACTTATTACACCTACATGCTTTATCCGATTTCAATTATTTTTTCACAGAACCTTAATTTTATTTATTTAGATATTCGTGTGAAATTTGAGCGCAATCGAAAAATTATTTTTCATGAAAATATAAATTTTGAGGGTTTTTTCTTTTTTTAAACAATGTTTTGACTTATGACTCCTACATGCTTTATCATATTGTAATGATTTTTTCACAGAACCTTAATTTTATAAATTTATATATTCGTGTGAAATTTGAGCGCAAACGAATAATTATTTCTTATAAAAATCGAAATTTTTCAATTTTTTTCTTTTTTTAAAATTGATTAATTAAAAAAAAATATATATTTAATTTAATTTAATTTAAAAAAAATCTAGAACTTAGTAATAATTTTTTCACAGAACAACAGAAAATCCGCATAACACATGGCAGCTCAATGCACCAATTACGCTCATCCAACAACGCGGCGGGACTTAAGCGTTTTCCTAGTCACCTTAATGATACTCACAGCAATTCCTGGGCCATCAAATTCCAACTCGCAACCTTCTCGTGGTTTGGCCCGTGAGTAGGGGAGTTCTCCACTCTGAAACTAATGGCGAGCTCTGAGTCGTCGTCGGGGAACTTTCCCCCTTCCCTTTGACTAACTCCCCGATGGCGACGACAATGACAACACGGACGGATGATGACACAGACGGAGACGACCACGACGTGGGGGAACCCCTGCCCTCCCCAAACGCTTGTGGCTGGTTCTGACCAGCACAGGCCTGTCCACCCCTTGTCCCCCCGCGACAGCCCCTTACGTCCCTCCCTTCGTCTCGATAAGCCTTGTTGCATAAATATGAGACGTTAAGCAATATCCAATCCACAGCAATTCCTGTTATTACTCGATATTATTGATTGACTATAACTAGGAAAACGCTTAAGTCCCGCCGCGTTGTTGGATGAGCGTAATTGGTGCATTGCATTGTGTTACGCGGATTTTCTGTTGTTCTGTGAAAAAATCATTACTTAGTCGAAGATTTTTTTAAAATTAAATTAAATTAAATTAAAAATTAACTTAATTTTTTTAATAAATCGTAATTTTTAAAAAAGAAAAAAATCGTAAAATTGCAATTTTCATAAGAAATAATTATTCGATTGCGCTCAAATTTTACACGAGTATATTAATTCATGAAATTAAGGTTCTATAAAAAAATCATTACAATAGGATAAAGCATGTAGGTGTTATATGTCAAAGAATTGTTTTAAAAAAGAAAAAGCCCGTAAAATTTCGATTTTCATGAGAAATAATTTTTCGATTACGCTCAAATTTCACACGAATATCTTAATTCATAAAATTAAGGTTCTGTTAAAAAATCATTACAATCGGATTAAGCATGTAAGTGTTATAAGTCGAAGAATTTTTTTAAAATTCGAAAAAAATCGTAAAATTGCGTTTTTTTATAAGAAAAATTTTCCCGATTGCGCTCAAAAACGTGGCAGTTCTAAGTTCAGAGATTTCGAAGGCCTCCATAAAATTTCATCGCAATCGGAGTATCGGTTTAGCCGGAATCGTGTTAACAAACACAAAAAAAAACAAAAAAAAAAAAAAAAAAAAAAAAAAAAAAAAAAAAAAAAACATTCCGGATTTTTTTCTCCAGTGTAGTGAAATGGAATCTTCGCTTCGCTCGCTACGCTCATCCAATAATGAAATGAACCTTATTTTATTACTTTTCAATAATTGTTATGTACAGCGCCTTACATAATATAATGACAATTATTTCTCATTAGTATTAGTAAGGTTCCATGATTTGATTAAGCTAAAGGAACATACTCTAAAAATTGTGTTGTTGTTATATACTAGGAAAACGCTTAAGTCCCGCCGCGTTGTTGGATGAGCGTATATGGTGCATTGAGATGCCATGTGTTACGCGGATTTTCTGTTGTTCTGTGAAAAAACTATTACTTAGTCGAAGATTTTTTTTAATTAAATTAAATTAAATAAAAAATTAACTTAATTTTTATTATTAAATAAAATAAAAAATTAACTTAATTTTTTTAATTTATCGTAATTTTTTTTTAAAGAAAAAAATCGTAAAATTGCAATTTGTATAAGAAATAATTATTCGATTGCGCTCAAATTTAACACGAATATATTAATTCATGAAATTAAGGTTCTGTGAAAAAATCATTACATTAAGATAAAGCATGTAGGTGTTACAAGCCAAAGAATTGTTTTAGAAAAGAAAAAACCCGTAAAATTTTGATTTTCATGAGAAATAATTTTTCGATTACGCTCAAATTTCACACGAATATTTTAATTCATAAAATTAGGGCTCTGTGAAAAAATCATTACAATCGGATAAAGCATGTAGGTGTTATAAGTCGAAGAAATTTTTTAAAAATCGAAAAAAATCGTAAAATTGCGTTTTTTATGAGAAAAAATTTCCCGATTGCGCTCAAAAACGTGGCAGTTCTAAGTTCAGAGATTTCGAAGGTCTCCATAAAATTTCATCGCAATCGGAGTATCGGTTTAGCCGGAATCGTGTTAACAAACAGACAAAAATACAGAAAGAAAGAAAGAAAAAAAAAAAAAAAAAAAAAAAAACAGACCGGATTTTTTTCTCCAGTGTAGTGAAATGGAATCTTCGCTTCGCTCGCTACGCTCGCTACGCTCATCCAAAAATGTACAATTTTCCTGATAAAAGTGAAATTGAAATTGATTAATCGGTTAACAAAAATGAAAATGCGAGGCGGCAAGTTCATATCACTCCCTTCGTAAGGTTTTGGGGCGTTACGGCAACCAGCGAGAACTGAGCCGTACGGCGCCCGTATCTTAAGAAGGTGCGGGGCGACGAGGTCATATTGCTGCCACCGTAAGCTTATTGGGGAGATGTGTTCCTCACGGCTGCCGGCGAGAACTGAGCCGCACGGCGCCCGTATCTATAGAAGGTGCGGGGCGGCGAGGTCATATCGCTCCCGCCGCAAGCTTCTTTATTTATTTATTTATTTATTTATTTATTTAACGTCCATCCTATTCAGTTATTAAAACTGATTTACAAAGGAGGACAACTAAATAAATCTAATTACATAGATGCAGAACCAACAATAAACTACATTTTCGTAAATAATTGAAATAGTAGCATTACAACAACAATGCATTTAAACACTAGGAAAACGCTTAAGTCCCGCCGCGTTGTTGGATGAGCGTAGTTGGTGCATTGAGCTGCATTGTGTTACGCGTATTTTCTGTTGTTCTGTGAAAAAATCATTATTTAGTCGAAGATTTTTTTAAATTAAATTAAATTAAATTAAAAATTAACTTAAATTTTTTAATAAATCGTAATTTTTACGTAATTTTAAAAAAAGAAAAAAATCGTAAAATTGCAATTTTCATAAGAAATAATTATTCGATTGCGCTCAAATTTAACACGAGTATATTAATTTATAAAATTAAGGTTCTATGAAAAAATCATTACAATAGGATAAAGCATGTAAGTGTTATAAGTCGAAGAAATTGTTTAAAAATCGAAAAATATCGTAAAATTGCGTTTTTTATAAGAAAAAATTTCCCGATTGCGCTCAAAAACGTGGCAGTTCTAAGTTCAGAGATTTCAAAGGCCTCCATAAAATTTCATCGCAATCGGAGTATCGGTTTAGCCGGAATCGTGTTAACAAACACACAAAAATACAAAAAAAAAAGAAAAAAAAAAACATTCCGGATTTTTTTCTCCAGTGTAGTGAAATGGAATCTTCGCTTCGCTCGCTACGCTCATCCAACAACAATTTTGGTAAAAAATAAAAAAAATATATATATTATATGCATTTAACTAGGGAAACGCCAAAGTCGTTGTTAGACGAGTGAGTGAGCCATGTGTTGAGTGCGCCGGAACATTTGCATTTAAGTTTGATTATAATATTCGTATAAATAATAGGGTATTTAAGTTTAGGTCATAGCTTAGGCCATAATGCTCCACTGTAGCCTATGATAGGCTAGGGAGGCCAAAGGTAAGGGGAAGAAAAGGAATGTTACCGGGTACTCAACACATGGCTCACTCACTCGTCTAACAACGACTTTGGCGTTTCCCTAGTTTTATAAACAAACAGAAAGCACGCCAATTGATGGCGGCGTAAGAATGTGTTTTTGTTTGCAAAAATAACAAATTAAACACGGCCCATACTATGTTTTAATTATTCCTGTTTGATCTTTAATTGTTTGTACCAAGGCAGTGATCAAGATCCACGAATCTCAATGGAGTTTCTACAAACCATGGATGTAACTATTTTAAGTCCATGCACAAACCAATCGTATCTTCTGTCGCTAAACGCAAATTTGTATTGAAACGAAACACTAAAATAACCCCCGCGTTCTAAGCTACTGGAACGAAAAGTCCTAAGTACAGGCTCCACTGAAACGTAACAGACGTAAAGACTAAAAAAGCCCCCGCGCTTACCGCCACTGAAACGAAATGCAACCTCGGTAGCTACACAAAAGTCCACGTACCGGGTGCCACTGAAACGGAAAGCCTCCGCGGTAACAAGCCTACGTTGGTCTACCCCTGCGACGAGACGTACCAGTCTAACTACCCTACTGTAGCCCTAAAACTCGCAATTTCACTCGATTAGTGATTTATGTACTAATAGTTCGGAACAGACCGTACCTGTATCCTAAACTTCGAAGTATCGACCGGATTATTGGTAATTATGCAAGCATAGACCCTCTCGGGGTTAGGCCTATGTTGCTCCACGGCTACGACTATGCAAATTAACCTAAGATAAGCACTCCTAACTAACTCAGGGGGAGGCCCTCTCATACGTCGGGGAAACACAAATAAATACAGTATCCTAGCAATACATGGTAGACATAAGTGGTGATGACGGTGAACCGGTGACCTGTTGAGCACGATTCCCCGTTTAGGAATGTACCCAACCTTACCCAGTGCGCTAGTGGTGAGCCTCGCCGCTGGAGTCCCACGTCCTCGGAACAGCTGGGCGGTCCACACGTTCTTAAAGTTACCACTATGGCTAAACAAAAAGCTTATGCGTCAGCAATATGTGACGAGCTGAAGGCCGTGCATTAATTGAAATGTTGAGGTTGTGAAATGACTTGGGATTGAAGGTCGTTAACATGCCCCTAATGAATCGAAAGTGATTAATTCGGATATCAAAAAGGTTGCTTTAATGATTCTAAGTTATGCAAACAAATGAATAGAAAGATGCAATTAGTGTGAAAGCTTGGATCCAAAGCAAAGATTTGAATATTAAATTACCGTGAACATTACATAAATTGATACAATAAGTCTTACTCTAAATCAACCAAAGTTAGTAGTCAACGTTATCTTGAGTTACGATACTGTAGTGAAGTGGGGTGGGACGTTGCCCTCTACTTGGCACGTTCGATGGTGGCTTATGCGCGCTGTAGGCGCCTCGGACCCTCAGGGCGAATTCCGCAGTGGCGGATTGACCTGCTTCCCATCTTGGCGTCCTGGGTGGACCTCGAAGTGTAAATGTAGAAATGTACTTACTCAGTATGTAGACAGGGTAGGCAAGATATATTCACGTTGAAATTGGTACTAATTAAGTGATGATTTGGTTGATTAGATGCCTAGCCACGACTGGACCACGTGGTGTACAAATTATAGTTCGACGTGTAAAATGCCCTCAACTCAGGGATATTCATTTAGTTGCATAAAGATTGCCACTCCCGGACTAATGAAAACTGTGAACTTTTAAATAGAATGTCCATTGTCTCGCTGGTGTCGTCGACTGCCCGGTGGCGTCGGTCGTATGATAGCTACCACATACTGGTGGGTGGCTTAAAACACTCCCGATTTACCGAAATGGTGTTAAATGAGTTGAATCTAAATCAAAACCGCAAAACTAGCACCTGAAACCGCTCTCTTATACGTGGAGAGGCGTGTGGTTCCATTGCCCTAAAATGCCTGGCTTCGCCTGCTTGATAGGCCGCACTCGGAAGATTCTTTGGAAACGACTTGCTCGTCTGAAGGCTTGAATCTCAGTGGACGATGCACTCCGTGCGCTTCGTCTCAAAAACGCCCTGCTCTGCTGGCCTAGGTGATGACGTAGACCATTGTCACTGGCCACATCTACCCCGTTCCGATCGCTGATTGGTCGACTACTGGTGAAACCAACTATTTCACTCGGCCGATCCAGGCTGCTAGCCCGCATACCGATTGAAGCCTACCTCGTTTTGCACAGATTTAGACACACAAAATTCACCCCGTTGGTACAGCAAATAACATTGCTGACCATTAGCCACTTTTAGACTTATCGCACAAGCCTAGGCTATTTCCATATGACCTTAGCCATAACCACTAGCTTTCCTATTAGGACAAGCTTAATTTACATAGACATGTAAATTATGCAAAAATTATGTAGAACTTGAAAATTATTGATTATGTAAATTTGAAAAATATGTAACTTTTAGGTTTCAAAAATTGAAAAATAGGGACCAACATGGCCGTCCAGGGCTGTACAGTTACAGTATAGTATAAAAATTACAAAAGACATAAAAATTGTATGGGATTATTCATGTACATCGTACTTTATTTCGCATGCCAACCATCTAGGTTAATAATATTAATTACAAATAAATAAATAATTTCTGTAGTGTTTTAACATTGCAGAATAGTATAATAAACATAGCCAGTACGAGAACGAGCTAAGATTGCAAGGTTTACTCAATCTCCGTGCGGAGTTTTGGGTAATCTTGAGCGTGCAAGTTTCGATGCATCTTGGCCAGTGCCGCGCACCTCTTGACATCCCAAAAATTATAATTCTTCCCGAAAAAACATTGTTGTTAAAATAGAACCTACACATTTAAGCCCATTTATCAATTTATTATTTACCTACCTAAGGTCTCCCTAGCCTATCATAGACTAAAGTGGTGCATTATTACCTTACAGTTGACGTGCCCTTAGCCTATACCAACTAAACTTAAAACCCTATTATCTATACCTATATAATTATCAAAATAAAATGCAAATGTTGCCGTGTACTCAACACATGACTCGCTCACTCGTCTAACAACGACTTTGGTGTGTTCCTAGTCGAGTTGGCTAAAGCGCCCTTATAGCCGAAATGTGGGAGACGTGGGTTCAATAGTCGGGAAAGATTTTGTAATTTCTGGATTGTATTTTTTAAATTATTTTACATGTTTTGAAATGCATATAACGCAGTGTAGTCCATCATCTGTGACAATACTATGGAAAACATAGCCAGTACGAAATACGTGAAAATATTGCAAGGTTCACTCAATCTACGAGCGGAATTTGGGGGTACCTTGACGTCCAACATTCGATTAACCTTGGACACGGCATTTCACAGCCAGGTAAATAACAAACAAAATATATTATTTCAAAATGAAAATCATTGTCGTTAAAATAATTTCTATACATTTCAACGTATTTTTCAGTTTTTTATTTCTTGCAGGTTTAAATCACAACAGATTGTGCTTATTTTGTTAGCAGTTCTCAGTTACCTGGTCACGGATGTCTGTTTAAAATTTCAGCTCGGTCTATTTGGCCGTTCGGACGTATGAGCCTGGACAGACAGACATTTAACATTTAACAGAATTAATCACGACCAAGGCCCGATCGAGTAGCGTTGTAGACTACGTTCGCTGCGCTCACTCGTCTAATTATATCAGATATATAATTATTTAAAATTGTTCAAGTCAAAAACTGATCACAGCAATGATACAGGACACCTAACTCAAGTTGCAAGTTCCACCAGTGGGCGGCAACCAGACAATCTAGGCAGAAAAATATCAATTGAAAATACATTGAATACATCAAAATCAAAGCAATAATGAACAAACAAAGAGAACAGCAAAATCATAAATAAGAACATATGAAGATAAATTAACATTACATAAACACAGAGACAATGCCCCACAAATAAATAGTAAAAATCAATTCTTCTTTGTTCTTCGATTCATTATCATTGCTTCAATTTTACTTTTAAATTGTACTATTCCTAGCTCAGTAAACTGGCTTCTTATATAAAAAGAAATTGAATTCCAAAAGGATACTCCTCTGTACAAGAATGACTTTCTTAATGATTCAGAAATTAATTTAGGAACTTTCAAAGAGTTTATTAGAATAGAATTTCTATCACGATCAACAAATTGAAATGTTAAATACCTGAATACATACCTTTCAATATGTTGTATGTATTTACCAGTACGCTATATTTCATTCTTTTCTCAATCGTGAAGCAATCAGATTGTAAATCTTGGTTCATAGGAATTGAATCAAACAGATGGTCAATTCTCTTCTGAAGTACAACATATTCGGTAGAAGGTCTTACTGCCCAAACCACTAAACAATAATCAATAATAGAGTGAATATAAGAATCTACAAGTAACCTCAACATTCTCTCTGTTACAAACCTCTTCATTCAACTTATAATTCCTATTGCTGATGATACTTTATTACATACATATTCATAATGTTTCTTAAAATTTAAATTACAATCTAAGAAAACTCCAAGATATTTAAATTCATATACTCTAGAAATTAGCTTACCATTACAATTCAACGTCAAATGAATATCATTCATGCTTCTATTATTAGCCTTATGAAAAATCATAAAATTTGTTTTACTATAATTAATATCAAGTTCCTGAGTTTTAAACCAATCATCCATCCTCTTTAAAACTTCTTGAAGACGTCTTACGATCTCTTCAACATCCACACCTTCTAAATAAAAGACCAAGTCATCAGCATATAAGATATAATTGATTCCTCCCATTATAGTAGACATATCTTCTATGTAAATAATAAATAAAAGGGGTCCTAATACTGATCCTTGTGGTACTCCACAAAATATATTGAATACTTTTGAACTATATTTTGCAAGATTGATAAACATTTTTCTTTTTAAAAAGTAATCCGCCAATATTGATAACAAATAAGGACTTATGTTATACCTGGTTTTTAATTTTATTAAAAGAGGTAAAAAAGGTACTGAATCAAATGCTTTCCTAAGATCAACAAAAACAGCTCCAACCTTACCATTCCGCTTGTCAATCCCTTTATAGATAAAATCTGTTAATGCTAGAAGGGCACTTTGCATTGATCTACCTTTCCTAAAACCATGTTGGTTTTCACTTAAACCTTCAGATGCATCCACCTCATGTAATAACCTCATGTGCAAAATATTTTCAATAATTTTCCCTACAATTGGAAGAGTTGATATATGTCGATAAGAATTCCTATCACTCTTTTTACCTTTACACTTATAAATAGGTGTTACCCTTGCCAATTTCAGCTGTGTTGGGAAATCACCTACAAGAAAGAAATGGGAAATGTGTTCCTCACGGGACGTCGGGGCGGCGAGGTCATATCGCTCCCGCCGTAAGCTTATTAGGGAGATGTGTTCCTCACGGCTGCTTGGTTGAACTGAGCTTACGGCGCCCGTATCTCTAGAATTTACGGGGCCGCGAGGTCCTATCGCTCCCGCCTAAAGCTTATTGGGGCGAAGTGTTCCTCTCGGCTGCCGGCAAAAACTGAGCCGTACCGCGTCCGTATTTATGGAAAAAAGCTGCGGTGCGGCGAGGTCATAATATAGGTCATAATATGTGAGTTTGTACAGGAAAATAACGGAGGTTCATTTATTTCTTTTTCCTATAGACATTATTATCTATAAATAGATTTTGTCACGTGACATAGGCCCTACCATACTAATGTACTTAAATTCTCAAAAAAATTCCAAAATACGTAGGTGTCGGTACTTAAATTTATATATTTTTTTTGGATAGAGACTTAAAAAAGGCTACATATATATGCCTCTTTATATAAATCTCCACTTTTTTTTAAAATTCTAAAAATTCTTAAATTTCTAAAATTTTCAAAGCGTGGTAGGCCTAGTTTACGAGTTACGACTTCAGTAATTGCCCGACGTATCTAATACGTCCATAACGCACAGCGTAATATAATATATGTCACATATTTTGGATCTAAAAGAGAAATCGTTGCCAAATTAGAGAGCCTTCCCAGCAAACACAAATCGACACTTCGGCACCGAAATGGCATCCAGTTTTCTTTATTGGGGATTCCGTTCCGTTAACACAGCACGTCACCAGAACGGTGAAAATGTGTCCCACTTGATGTTGCCAATTCGGTAGCGGATCATGGCAACAAACCGTCACCGAAAATGCTACCCGATTGGCAGTCAAGTGGCACATGCAACGACATGCAATTCCCAATCTTGTCACTAGAACGGCACTCTTTCGGCAACGTACCATCCGTAGCGCGATCTAGGAGCAAAATATGTAAACAAAAACAAAACAAAAAAGTTTGATTAATATAATATCAGTTCTATATAGGTATTTCGTAATAATTTCTGACACCAGTCGATGGCCTGTAGGTGGAGACACATCACATATTAATTGCAAGTATTGATAAAGTTATAAGTTACGTGTCTCGAACTCGATCCAGCAGGGACTCTCCATCTGTAAGCCAAACCTTTAACCGTTGCGCCACGGAAGAAGGTTGGGTCTAGGTGGCATAATCACCTATAGATACAACAGCAAATCGACTCGACTGAATTGTAGTTATTGTGCGCTTGCTCTGTGGCCGATCTGTATCGCCTTTCAACTATTTTGGATGTGTTCCCATACAGCATGCAATATCTTCTGGACGTTCGAATTAAGTGCACAACGTCTGTAAAATGTTACGTCCATTTTTAACTTTGTTTCGCGGTTTATACAACATTGTAAGTGCAACATATTTAGGCGATTCAGTTTATGTTTAATATGGATATTAAATGGGTATCTGTGTAATGTTTGTTAATTTCATTCAGTATTCTCAATTAATTTCCTTTTTCGAAATATCCATGCAATATCTATAGATTATTCTTCTGTATCAAATCTCAACGGTCAAAAGTGGCAGTTGGACCTGTCGCATCCTGTCTGTTCTCATTCGACTAGCAGTCATCAAGAGAGGAAGACGGGTTGTGTGCGTGTGGTTTTGTCTTAAACTTGGCCAAGCTTGGTAACTTATAGCTAGAGATACGTTTTTTAGCACTTAAATTTAGAAAATTTAGCATTAATTTTGACAAATTTAGCATTTTGTAGCATCAATTGGTTTCTTTTCCACCAAAACCCTAAATGTAGGGTGTTTCTTAAACTTCTTCTGGTAAATGATGAATGGTAGGAACATTTCAATTCAATATAGTCACATAAAACGCTAGAATACATTACTAAACTAGTTCTCAATAGGCATTAAAAACATTATTTTTAGTAAAATTAGCATTTTAAATCGTCAAAATTAGCATTTTGTTCCATCCTCCAAAAAAATCCATCCAAAAAAATCCTTCTGCTGCTATAAGTTATAGCAGCAGAAGGATTTTATTACCATCAAAAAGACTTAACTATTCTATTTTCATATCTATTATTTAAAAAGTTTCACCTTCATAGTAATGTCAGTCAATCCAACAGTCGGAATATTCTCAACATAAATTATAAGCATTCAAATTACGCGCATGTGCGAACCATGGCGATATAAACTTAGATTTAACTTCGACCTATCGATTCGACCTTATCGTTATTCGTAATTTTCTGTTCTGTCACTAGTCACAACACAAAACACAACTCGTCAAAGTGCTCACGCTCTGTTGTTTTCGGACGTATTAAAAGAATTTATTTGATAAACATGTCGAACTTTGGTGATATTGTGCAACTGAAAGATCATGTCAACGTGGGAACAGAGAGAAACTGAATTTTTGTCGGTTTAATCAAAGAAAAGAGCATCGTGCAAATGCTGGATGGAAGGAGGTAAGTTTGAGGTTAAGTTACCTAATTTATTCCAAGTAGAAGCCTAGGCTAGGCTAGGCCTAGTTCAAAATTAGGCTAGGCCTTGGCATATGAAAAGAAAAATCTTCCATTAACTGGGCCTACGACCCAGTTCATTTGGCCTAGCCTAGGCCTAAGCTAGGCGTACTCTAGGCCTAGGGCTAGGGCCTAGCTTAACATTCAGCCTACTGTACTGTGTGCCAAGGATAAGAGCCCCTTGCCATTGCAATTGATTGCAATTTAATATAGCCTCTAGGCCAAGCAGGCCTAGGCCCCTAGATCGTGTCAAGCTATTCAAGGCCTAGCCTATAGTACACCAGCCAGGGACCTTTTGCTTACAAAAAAGGTCGACGCATTTTGACTTCGGAATATGATAAAACAAGGCTACCTGAATACTATGTCATGAGGTGATAAGCTGGCAAAGGGGCCAAACACGCCGCCATCTTGGATTTTGTCAAATTCAAACAAATGGCTATAAAAACCAAACCGCTTGACCGATTTTGAAAAAGTTTAGTGTTCCAGATTTGAAATTTTATTTCAAATGTTTGTGTGTGGCCAATTTGTAAATTTTGTAATTGTATTAAGCAAATAAAATACATTTTCTGAGTCAATATTTTTTGTTCTGGAATGTTTGGCTTATAACTTTTAAGAGAGCGCCTTAATTGAAAAAGTACTTCAAATAAACAATTTAGATAACTTTAATTCAAACAAATCGCAACCAAATTTAGTTCTTTATCTCAATTACTTCCCGAGATATGAATTTTTGAGTCGTGCCACCCTCGCTTGCCGCGCCTATCAAGCCAGGCATGCTTTCGGTGCGCGTGCGATTTATGTTGTATTTCGTTCTCGTTTTTCGTCGACGCATTTTGACTTCGAAATATGATAAAACAAGGTTACTTTAATACTATGTTATGAGGTGATAAGCTGGCAAAGGGGCCAAACACGCCGCCATCTTGGATTTTGTCAAATTCAAACAAATGGCTATAAAAACCAAACCGCTGAACCGATTTTGAAAAAGTTTTAGTGTTCCAGATTTAAAATATAATTTCAAATGTATGTGTGTAGCCAATTTGTAAATTTTGCAATTGTAATATGCAATTAAAATATTTTTTTTCTGAGTCAATGTTTTTGTTCTGGAATGTTTGGCTTATAACTTTTGAGAGAGTGCCTAAATTGAAAAAGTACTTCATGTAAACCTTTTAGAAACTTTAATTCAAACATAACGCAATCAAATTTAGGTATGTATCCCAATTACTTCCCGAGATATGAATTTTTTAAAGAGTCGTGCCACCTTCGCTTGCCGCGCTTGTGAAGCCAGGCAACGTTCGGTGCGCGTGCGATTTATGTTGTCTTTCGTTCTCGGATTATCTATTGATAGTTTATTTCAATGGTATTATTTGCATTGGATCAAAATCATATAATTCCAAAAAGACCTCAAAAGGGTTGAAGATTAACTCCTCACATATTCTTATTATGTATATTACTGAAACGAATTGAGTTTGAACTCTTTCAGGAATAAACCTTCATTTACTTACCGAATTCTGATGCAATGCTGGATGCAGCGTACGATTTTTTTAGCAAGTAGACGAACGGAATAAGATTATCTTTTGATCGAGGATAGCAATCTTTTCGTTACAATTTTCCGTTATTGCAAATTGATGCTTAAAGACTAATTAACATTAACTGCACACATTTTCTCATGCTTATAATAAATTAAAACTCTTGCGTCAATTTTACTTCATTCATTCAATCCTACATAGTTTGAAGGCAATACCAAATGTTTTACATTTCTATTTGTCTTCAGTTTGATTATCTCATAGATGAAAGATAATGAAGTTATAATAATGAATGCGTATTTTACTTGCATGTACTAAAATGTTCCAAGTACAAAATTAAAAAGAACTAGTTTGCATTGCATTTGCATATTGTCATGTCCTGTAGAGGACATGTTGACTTAATACTAATTATCTCGAGGTCCAATACATTTCGGAATCCAATCGGAGAACATACCGACGTGAGTTCATTTAGGGTCAAGACGTCTAGGTACTTTCCGGTGTGGTTTATTTAGTCGCAATACAGGAAGGGAATCGACCGACATTAACGCTGAATACAAAAGATTGCACAACTAAATAGTGCTAATAAATCGGACTTTGATTAAGTGCACTGAACGTAAGAGTGCTGAGGTACGGAGAGAGGTTCGTTGAGAACAGAGAGACGAGTGACAACCGTTGACGGAGGAGGTCAGGACAGTGCAACAACAATCGCAACGTGAACCACAAATGTCCTGGAAGAGTTCTAAGTGAGGATTACCGGATGAAGAACCAGAACAAGGATTAGCCATCGGAAGAGGTGAAGAAAGAAGACATCGCCGGGGTTCGACATCAGGGTGTCCGGGGAGAGCCAGTCTAAACCACATACCAGGAACCACAAGCATTCGGTAAGCCATGCACACCCATTAGTAAGTCATAGAGTCAGTAGAGGTATGAACCCACGGTCTGCCAGACGGAACTCATAGGTTCGATCCTAGGCCAGAATAGGAGAGTCATTATGTTTATCTCTAATACAGTGCTGGTCTCTTAAGTGGAATCACGTCTAATTTCTGTGTCTACATCCCCCTCATGAACCCACCTACCCACGATCCCTGGTCCGTGCTAGTTAATTTAGGCCTAAAGAGTTACGCTACGCCCCCACTTAAACACTCATTTGGCGATCACCACCCTCAGCCAAAGGGCCTAATTAGCTATGCGTGACAATATTGTAATACAACTAAACTAATTATAAACATATTGTATACTCTAATTCACAGTAGATCACCGCTACGCTTTAGTGATCCCTCGAAGTAGAAATCAAATACCAAATCTATCCTTTTGGTATTAGACGCCCTTGAAGCGTTGAGTGAAAATGTATATTTCGATCTGATTGTCTCCCAATATCGTTTGCTCTTTGACCCGAATTTTTCTAACAATCGCCATGACGTTGAAGAGATGTGCTGTATGACTATTATTGGGCGGAAGATGCATTTTATAATGCCTGCTGCTAATGCTTCTGTAGTCAACTCTTTTTCAATTGCAGACACCTGATCGCTGTTCTTAGATTAACTTATCAAGCAATCAGAAGAAATCGGACATACTTCATAAGTCAGAATGTCTTTAAGATCGAGTCCTCTGATGAAAGCAATATCAATGCATCATTTTACTTGTGCATAGTTATTTTTAAGACTCAAGCTTTGAGAGTTGAGCTTTAGATTGAGTGTTAAACACTTGATCACATGTTTGCAAGTTTGTACGGTGTTTTGTATCATAAATCCGCTTACTTTCGTTTATGAATATAGTTCCTTTCTAAATTCAAGAGAGGCTCCATCATCAATTTTCTTCACATTAAGCACTTGATTTCGAATGTCGTTAGACATTACATCTTGGGTTATTATGGTATGCAAACGTTTATCAGTGAGCTCAAACGGGTTCTCATGAGAGTGTATGAAGTGGATCATAGTTTGAATCTTCTCCTCGTAAGCTGAAGTTCTAGACGAGCTGTCGGTTTTACTTATGTCTCTATGCAAGTTTGATACAGCTAACATTTCATGATTGGATGAGCGTAGCGAGCGTAGCGAGCGAAGCGAAGATTCCATTTCACTACACTGGAGAAAAAAATCCGGATTTTTTTTTTTTTTTTTTCCTGTATTTTTGTGAGTTTGTTAACACGATTTCGGCTAAACCGATACTCCGATTGCGATGAAATTTTATGGATGCCTTCGAAATCTCTGAACTTAGAACTGCCACGTTTTTGAGCGCAATCGGGAAAATTTTTCTTATAAAAAACACAATTTTACGATTTTTTTCGATTTTTAAAAAAATTCTTCGACTTATAACACTTAAATGCTTTATCCGATTGTAATGATTTTTTAACAGAACCTTAATTTTATGAATTAAGATATTCGTGTGAAATTTGAGCGTAATCGAAAAATTATTTCTCATGAAAATCGAAATTTTACGGGTTTTTTCTTTTTTAAAACAATTCTTTGACATATAACACCTACATGCTTTACCCTATTGTAATGATTTTTTTATAGAACCTTAATTTCATGAATTAATATACTCGTGTAAAATTTGAGCGAAATCGAATAATTATTTATTATGAAAATTGCAATTTTACGATTTTTTCCTTTTTTTTAAGTTACGTAAAAATTACGATTTATTAAAAAAATTAAGTTAATTTTTAATTTAATTTAATTTAATTTAAAAAAAATCTTCGACTAAGTAATGATATTTTCACAGAACAACAGAAAATCCGCGTAACACAATGCAGCTCAATGCACCAATTACGCTCATCCAACAACGCGGCGGGACTTAAGCGTTTTCCTAGTATATAATATCCCACTCTGCAACAAATATTTTTCTTTTAGTACATCCAATGACACCATGCTTCTTTTTTGGAGCGATTAATGGTCTGTTCTAGACACATATCTCCGCCAACCGCTTTAAATATCCTTTTGTTTGCTTTGTAACAAATTCTTCATCCATGAACATTTCATACAATTTTGGAGCAGTGTCAGGTAGTCTTCTCATATCCTCTAAGTATACAGAGCACCAGCGAAAATAATTTGTTCTGTCGCATACGGCAAAAAATATACGAGTTTTTGAATTGCAAACAAGTGCAATTCGCAGTTTCCTTCTCTGTCTGCACGTAATAAATCCATTAGAAGAGATACCATATCAAAAAAACTCAGTATTTGAACTTTTCATTTGTTTCAGAATTAGTTGTACAAAAGTTACGAAAATCCTCCATTAAGTGATCAGCTGCCTGTAAGGATGTGCTCATGGCGCTTATGGCTAGCTTCAATTGTCACAGTTGTCAACGCAATGTCGAAGATCAATGACCATCTATAGAATTTTGGAATACTGATCTGGATTGTTCGTTTCAAAGAAATTGGTAAGAAGAAGTCGATTCATTGTTGCACCTAAGTGCATCATACCGTGCAAAGATCGAGCAATGTTTTCCGTTAATTACAGAATCTACAACGCTTACTCTGAAGATAGAACATTCTGTCCAAATTGACTCTGAACCACTTCCTTTCAGAAACTTGCCAATACAGCCAAGCACTACTTTAATCAAATGAAAAATTAATGATCCCAAGCAAAGAACAAGGTTTTTGAATTCATGAAGTCAATGTAAAAAATCTGTTTTGCTATGTGATAAACACCTTCATCCATAGTCACTGGCAAATATGACTGGTCTCACTTGTCGAGGACACTTCGATATTTTTTCAAGGTTGTATAAAAAGTACTGTATTCGGTAACTGGGTGCAAAGAACAAAGCAAAAAAACACCATTGAAATAAACTATTAAAAGATAATCCGAGAACGAAAGACAACATAAATCGCACGGGCACCGAACGCTGCCTGGCTTGACAAGCGCGGCAAGCGAGGGTGGCACGACTCTTAAAAAACTCACATGTCGGGAACTAATTGGGATACAGACCTAAATTTGATTGCGCTATATTAGAATTAAAGTTATCTTAAAGGTTAACATGAAGTACCTATTCAATTAAGGCGCTCTCTTAAAAGTTATAAGCCAAACATTCCAGAACAAAAAACATTGACTCAGAAAATGTATTTTATTTGCATAATACAATTACAAAATTTAGAAATTGGCAACATACATACATTTGAAATTAAATTTTGAATCTGGAACACTATTTTTTTTTAAAATCGGTTTAGCGGGTTTGGTTTTTATAGTCATTTGTTCGAATTTGATAAAATCCAAGATGGCGGCGTGTTTGGCCCCTTTGCCAGCTTATCACCTCATGACATAGTATTCAGGTAGCCTTGTTATATCATATTCCGAAGTCAAAATGAGTCGACGAAGAACGAGAACAAAAGACAACAAAAATCGTACTGCACCGAACGCTGCCTGGCTTGACAAGCGCGGCAAGCGAGGGTGGCACGACTCTTCAAAAATTCATATCTCGGGAAGTAAAAGAGATAAAGACCTTAATGTGGTTGCGTTATGTTTGAATTAAAATTATCTAAAAGGATTAAATGAAGTACTTTTTCAATTAAGGCGCTCTCTTAAAAGTTATAAGCCAATCATTCCAGAACAAAAAATATTGACTCAGAAAATGTATTTTATTTGCATAATACAATTACAAAATTTACAAATTGGCTACACACATACATTTTAAATGAAATTTCAAATCTGGAACACTAAACCTTTTCAAAATCGGTTTAGCGGTTTGGTTTTTATAGCCATTTGTTTGAATTTGACAAAATCCAAGATGGCGGCGTGTTTGGCCCCTTTGCCAGCTTATCACCTCATGACATAGTGTTCAGGTAGCTTTGTTTTATCATATTCCAAAGTCAAAATGCGTCGACCTTTTTTGTAAGCAAAAGGTCCCTGGCTGAAGGACTACTAGGCCTACTAGGCCAGGAGCATTCATTTTGCCATTTCTTGAGTGGAAGTTCATGATGTTACAATTTTCTTTCAGATATCGCAATGCAGATATTTACAAGTCTGTAATGCCCCACATGAAGGATGCAGGGTTTCTGCGGACACTAGAGCAACTTGGGATTAAGTGGAAACATCTGTACGCAGCCTTCGAAAACGGTGAAGGACTCCAACAGCATGAGCGGACATCGAAGGACAACTTGCGCCTTCTACGACGAGTTAGGTGAAATCCTCGGTCGGGCGGCCAAGATCTAACCTGACTAGAGAACGGCTGCGACTCGAGTAGGCTGGACAATTAATATGCCGGTACGTGTAAAATTGTTTGTTGCCTCGCGTAGTTCTACGTATTTATTAGTTTGGCTTCAGGCTGGGCCTAAAATGAAAATATAGGCATTTTGGTGTAGGCCCCAAGTGTTTGTTTAAGACACTAGCCCATCTCAAGGTAAAAATATTAAACAAAGTGTAGGTGGGCAATTCCACGGTAACGGAATTACATTTCAGAGAGCCAACAACACATTCAAAAGAAAATATTTCAAATTAAGTAACCTTGTAGGCCTACATAACAGTTTTATAAACTGACTTTAAAGACTTTAATTAAACTAAATTTAGCTCAAGTTTATTTTATTTTAAAATTATTTTAAATGAGTTTTCATTCAGGTTATTTACTTGTACCGGTAACGGAATTACGCTGAAAGTATTGTTGAAAACCTGTGGATGGTGGAATAAAATCTATTTTGCAGCTTCTACAACATCCTGAAGCATAGTACTAAACATAAATAACATACCTTCATTGCAAATAATTAAATTACTATATTTAAACCCTATTTATATTCGGTAACGGAATTACGACCCCTGGTAACAGAATTACCTAGTGTTTGAAAATTTCATGAAATTTACATTTTTGACAGTTTCAATAAAAGTTTAAAAAAATATTGAAATTTTGTGAAATATTTAATTTCCAAGGAAATCTTCAGGAATACAAACTCCATTTTTAATAAATCAGCGTTTTCTTATACGAAAGGTTTTTATAAGATTGGCAAAAAATTTGCATCTCTGAAATATTACCCCATAATTGGTGCTGAAACTTTGAAAAAGTTCTTGTCAACCTACCAGTAGGCCTACCAGAGAGAGATATAAGTATATAAATTATACTAAACGGAAACTGATTTGGTAATTGACGACTGGTGATAAGGAGGAGCTTTAAACGATCGATAGGTCACGTGACAAGAGACGAGAGTTGGGAAAGATTCTCATTTCCCAATTTTACGTCTGTTGAACGGCGCAACACTTGGCACGCTCCAACTCTTATTCTAAATTCATTAAATAATTTGGACAAAACTTGAGAGGAATAATATTTAGCAAACAAATCATTCTGTCTAATAGCAATTATTTAAAAAAAATTTGACACAGCCATTAGCTTGTTGGACCTATAACAATGTACGCACAAGTTTGAGGTTTGCAATTTGATGAAATAAATCAAAAATATGCCATTTACTTCTATCCTGTAGGCTGAGAAAATAACAAATAACTAATAACCGAATCAGTTATCATCAAGATAAAATAAAAAGTTGTTTGGGGCACTTTTCACACTTTTTGATGTGAGCAATCATTCTAGTAGGCCTAGCATTGTTGGTAGGCCTACATAGTTGCCCAGTTACAATAGTTGAAAATTATTTTGTTCCCACTCTGGGTAAAATATTTGTGACCATGAATATAAACTTCTTTACCATTGTAGGAACAGGTAACAAGTGGTAGGAAGCAGTTTGACACTGATGCAAAGTGTGCAGAAGGTTTGATACTACCAACGTAACAAACTCATAAACCCTATAGAACTCTCTAAAAGTTTATAAAATCAATCTAGTAATGCAGAAATGCCTTAAATACGAATGTTTCATAATTTCTTGAAATATTTCAATGTAGGCCTACCCTTGAAAGTTTCATTTTGAAAGTTTCAACACTTTAAACTCTAGAATTACCCCAGCAAATTACTGGTACACATTTAAATAATTATTTAGTCTCCATTTGCAACGGATAATGTAATCCACTAGTGCAAATTTAATAGAGAAAGGAGGAGGGGAAACCCGGTACCCGGCACATAGCCTACTCCTTTCAAAAAGTACCAAAGGGGACCAACGGCTTTACGTCCCATCCGAAAGGACGGTGTAACCTTGACAGTCATATAGGTTCCTCCACTAACCCGGACTGCCGAGCAGACGTCGAGGAGAACGAAGCTGTCACACAAAGCTTTTGAACCCTAGTCTGCTCTAGCCAGCGGTATACGTGTGTTTCAGGGCAGAGCGGTCACCCACTCAACCCCTGACCACGCCCGATGTTGCTTAACTTCAGTGTTCGAGTGAGAACTGGTTAAACGACCGCGGCTAGATCGCTGGCTTAAAAAAAATCTATTTAGGTCCATGTGTTTCTTCAAACGATTTCACTGCATTCGGCCTTGTCGCGAACGTAATTCTACGTCAGAGATAGGCTAATAAAAGTGTTTAAAAGTGCTAGGGTCTAGGCCTATTTGAAGGAAAAGCCTTATCTCTATAGGGGCCTACCAGTGTTTCCCAACCTTTTTCAACTCAAGGCACCCCAATGCTATATTTAACTAGGAAAACGCTATAGTCCCGCCGCGTTGATGGATGAGCTTTTTTTGTAAGTTTTTTGTTTGCGTAACACCACCACCACACACAAGTACGATATTCATGAGAAATATTTCTTCGATTGTAGGCCTACCCAAAAACGTGGCACGTCTAAGTTCAGAGATTTCGATGGTCCCCTTCAATTTTCATCAAGATCGCTTATGCCGTTTGCCCGGAATCGTGCGAACAAACAGAAAAAAAAACAAAAAAAAACACCCGAGCTAAATTTTTTGGGGGGTCAGTGAAATTGAAGTCTTCGCTTCGCTCGCTACGCTCGCTACGCTCATCCAATAATTAAGCGGCACCCCTTCAGCCAAGTAGTGATTTAGCAGGTCTGGTTAACAAAATATTAAAAAGTTCAGCAATGTGATGTCAATTTGTTGACTATTTTTAGTAAAAACTAAAAATACCGTTTCACTGTTTCAATTTTGTAGGAACCATGCTTGATTTGCTAACTTTTCACCACAGCCACAGACAATGCACTCAGGGCTAGGCCTTTCTTCATCACAGCACCATACAGCACCATACCATTACCATGTACATCCCATTGCATGTGGGTTAATCTAACTCTTAATGATGGTTTAATGCAAATTATTGAAAATCTTCAAGAATGTTTGGCATTTTGGTTGATATTTAAACTGTTTTAAGATATTTATTTTCGGTAACGCAATTACAAACCTTGGTAACGGAATTACCCCAGCGAATGATAAATTTTATTGATGCTTGCAATGGTTAAATCTAACCCTCAATGATAGTTTAATGAAAAAAGGGTGATTACTAAACAAGGGAGTCTACTTTATCAACATTAAACACTGTTTTCAAAGCAATAGTGTTTAGTAATTCCGTTATCGTATTCCGTTACCAATAAAATGTAGAGTAAAAGTATTTTTAAAACTAGTGTTAATTAAACTCATCCTTATTTTAACAAAACTACTTTTGTTGTCAATTAAGAATACGAATAAATAGATATTTTAAAAATAATTGATTTTTGGCAACAGAATTACATTAGGAAACAGTGTATTGGTAAAAAAGTTAAATGGCTAAAAGTTTGTACAATTATTAAACATTTTTGGATTATCTTGTCAATACAACGTGCAAGTATTGAAAGGAGTTTAAATGAAAAGTTTTTAAATAAAAAAATACTAAAAATTTAAATAACTAAAATAGGCTATGTTCTTACAATGTTCTGTTCAATGTTCAATCTGCAGTGGTATAGTGAAAATTAAAATGCATGCAAAAGCGAGAAAAAATATAATTTTATGGACTTAAGTTATTTTCATTTTCTCTAGTACTTGGCTGTGTGGTCTAGGCCTATATTCGTGTGGTCTAGGCCTATATTTGTACGGTCAGCTGTAGGTATACTAACTTGGGCTAATCGTACGATCATCATTTTGATAATTCTTGCATAGCTGATTCCAGCCATCTTTGATGTTAAAATTTCCATTTATTCCCAGTGAGTCTACCATTAGTCATCTTCTATTTCATAGATCCAATAAACTTGGCGGAGACAGCATAGTGAATTTCGATGGTTCCCTCATCGCGGACTCGTCTTGCAGCAATGGCAGCACCGGCAGCTTACCAAGTTATACAAACACTTCTAGCCCTGCAAGTGCTGGCAGAGGCCTACAGCAAGTACCTACCCAGCCCTACCCAACAAAGGCCAGTATCGAGAGGATGATCAGCAGCTCTACCTAGGCCTACACTACACTCAACTGGGGTGCTTGGGCATTCCGCCCACCTCTCTGCGTCCGAAACTATCCTACTGAGGAGCCTATCTGCGTCTGCGCATCGCTACGATAATATTGTAACGTATCACCACATTCCTACACTAATAAATAATACTCGGCGAGTGAAGTAAAAACTAAATCTGACTGTGTAAATTTGGGCTGTTTAGGAGCCTAAAGGCAGTGAAAATTGAAAGCTTTTTGCTTATTTGCCAAAGTAACAGTGCCAGTTTTAACTACCAACTTCCCAATGTTTTAGGCCTAAGGCCTTCTATTTGTTTTTTTAAATTGTTTATTCTAGGCATATTTGTATTTCATTAAATTGCTTTAAAAAATTGTGTTAATATTGATATTTCACATTTTTTGCAAGACTGGACCTATACCTAGCTAATTGTAGTCTAATTTGATTTGGATTCCTTGTAGGACAATACCCAAGTCTGATATATTTGTAATTGTATTTCTGAGTTCAACATTTTCCTGTTCACACATTTCAGCAAACATAGACAAGTTTTGGAAATGGGGAGTGAGACTTATAGTATGGTGAAACCAATTTTTCAGTCCCTCAAAGAATTTAAACAGGAATCTAGACAGGAAATTTAGAAATTAACAAAACTAGTAGGCCTAAATTCTCAGCTTGCTAAAATTGATAATAACCGCAAAACAGAAATATTGAACCGATTGTATCTAAAAGTAACGTAGGCCTATAGTTTTCACCGTTTACACATTTTTGCGACGCATAGGCCGAACGCACTAATTTTCTAAACGCCATTGTTGCTATAGCAAAAAACAATCAAATTTTAATCAAGTAAGTATTTCAACTAACCTACATACATTAGATGTGAAAAGTTTGCCCCCCCCCCCCCCCCTCCATTACACTAAATAATAACCTCGCGGATAATCAGCTATTCCCCAAAGTGAACCCCACCATATCCAATCAAACAGTCTGGAAAAATCAACAACTCCGCGTTTCCATTATTAGGCACTCCCAGCAAACAGTAATTTATGACCATTAGAGGTCGGAATTTACATTACATCTCACAGACAATTAAATGTGTTTCGATGAGAAACAGGGATGTATGGGGGGAGGGGGGATAAAACTAAAATATTCTTTCATGTAAAGGACACCACATTCACTTACTGTCAACGCTTTGATCGATACACCACACACAGGATGAGGGAAAGAGTACAGAGTTGCTCAAATCCTATACCCTTCCTGACACTATTTACCTGACCATCGTGTAATCACTTTGTAAAATCTATGTTTTGTACCTTTACTATTCTTGTTTAGAGATTGAAAAATTTGAATTTTTCAAGTTTTAAATCTGGGTGTGGGTGTTGCTTCTGCTGTGTATGCTATACAGTTTTAAATAAATAAAATAATAATTTTTTACAATTTTTGTAGCCTATAATTTATTGAAATTAAAATTTCCTTTTTTTTCGGAGCGTCTTGGATTAGCGCCGAAAGGAACAACGCTGAATCGATCGTATCTAGTGTACTTGTAAAGTTCCGCTAATCTATTTAGCTCCTAACCCGATCGATTTGGTGTTTTCCATTCGGCGCTGTCCAACGCCCCGCCCCCTTTTTGTCCACATCCAATATCCAAGAAAAATATTGTTAAAATATTGCATCAATATTTTTGTGTGCCCATTGATTGTTTAAGTCAAATATCTATAGGCAGTATAAACAATGTTGATTGTTAATATTTAAAAAGGAACGTTGTATGACAATCTTTTCTTGTCCAATTCCGGGACGTTCGGATAGCTAAACAACGTTTGCTAGTTGTAATTTAAGGATATCGGATATTGACCGGATATTCCAAATGTTAGATGAAAATATTGTCAACACATTGAACAAATATCAAATGCTGTGTGGGATTATGTTCAGTATATTTTTACACTAATGGTGTACAGTATATTTTTAATGTGGGTGCAGTAAATAATTCTATTCCACGCGAGTTCTGTTTTTAAGCGCATGTTCGAAATGTTGTTCCTGTTGTTCATATAGGTCGGGGCGGGTGCATCTGCATAAATAAATTATGGGCTGTCCGATGCGATGCTGGATGATACGTCTAAAAGATAACTGTACTAAATCTATTGGTATATGCAACCAAAATTAAAATCCTTCATGAGGAGATCTTCATAAAACTTTTCGTCTCAGTTGTAAAAAGTGAAACTAGTTTGTACTCTACATTTGTTGCAATTTTCAATTAAACTGCATTACAAGAGAAATTGTAAGCAGGCCCAAAAGCTACATAATTATCTGCTAACAATTCAATGGTGGTACGCGACTGTGGCTCCGTGGAGGTTAACTTAAAATAAAAGAACGTTCTCAAATTGCTTTTTAAATTCAAGAATATATAATATATTACCAAATTTCATTTTAATTTTTTTTGTTGTGCATGTTGCAGTTAGATCTGCATCTGCAGGTGCAGATGTTGTTTATTAACAAACCGAAAATTAATAATGTATTCATTATCATGGTGATTGGTTATTGTGGATATCTAATAATGTACATACAACTCTTTATGGTCCAGACTCTAGATTGATTTGTTTTCAGTAATAATTCCAATTGACTCATTTTGTTTCACTGGCTAAAATTGCAAATATATTGCCTTACTGTATTGTACATGTATACAAGCATACACATGTAAATGTCCCATATACCTATACATAAATTATAATAACAAACGTGTACTCCAATAGCATGAATATAATAAACCATCTCTCTTGTTTTCTTTAGATAATAAAAGTTATAGTTTGCCATTTGAGTGCCAGATTACTGTCCAAAGAGCAGACTGTACGGCGGTTAAAGGGTATCAGTTTGGTAGACAACTGACAGTGCCGGATCGGTAACAATCTGGTGCCGGTTATTTATACAAGAATTCATGCAACGCAAGGGGAAACGTTGATAACGAAATAGTGACGAGACGGCAACCATGAAAACACGCGAAACGGCACACGGCAGTAAATTGACATTGGTGGCAACGAACCGGCACCGATTAGTTACAAAAGCGCATTTTTGTGTTTGCTGGGTTGATAGCAAAGCCGAATGGAAATGCAAACTTTTTTCTGTTGTATATGACCGTCCAAGATTGAATAAGGGAACTGTTCTTACAAAAAAGTGCTCAGTATGTGACTTGTCTGGGAGAAAAATTCAGCTCTAATTGTTTATTGTGCTCAATGTAAAAATCCTTGTCATTGGACGTGTGCCAATATTCCACAATCCAAATTTCGTGCGTTGTCAGCTGGAAAAGAATTGTGGAACTGTTGGGCCTGTACGTTGCCATCGTTTTCTGATTCTTTATTTAGTATTGACTCAGAAGAGGACGTGAATCATAATGAAACAAATAGATTAACTGCTATGGGTATTAAATTCTTCATTTTAATGCCAGAAGCCTTAAAAACACAAAGAGTAATCCAGATATTCAGGCTTTGGTAAAAGAGCAAAGTTCGCATATTGTATGCATCAGTGAGACATGGTTGAACTCTGACATTAGCGATGAAGAAATTTTTCTAGATCTTGACTTTGTGGTTTTTAGAAAAGATCGGCAGTCGAGATGAGGTGGTGGAGTCCATATAGCAGTACAACCCAATCTTAATCCAATACACGTGCCTATGCTTGAAAATGATTCTGAATTTATATGGATTGAGTTAACATATAAAAGTAAAACATACTTACTTGGGTCTGGTTACCGTCCTCCGAACTCTTCTGATATCTTGAACAATTTTTTGCTTGCCTCGCTACAAAAAACCACAGATAATGCTAACAGATATGAAGCAGTTTTGATCTGTGTCGATTTTATTTGCGATATTTCTTGGAAAAATGTTCCAAAAGCAAGAAATTCTGTTTCTGAATCTTTCTTATACAGCTTCTATCATCTATTTCTTACTCAACTTGTCAAGGAAGCCACTCATATAACACAGTCGTCTCGCTCAATTCTGGATGCAACAATCTTTGTCTTATTTCCAACGTTGAAGGGATTCAAGGAGTGAGCGATCACTTAGCAGTTACAGCAACATTAAAAGTCAAGATGCAAAAATCCAAAGTCATCCAGTCTGAGGTACTCCATTACAACAGAGCTGATTGGGATCTTCTATCTAGACTGTTTTTAGACCATCTTCCTTGAAACTGGAATAGTTGGGATATTGATAATGCGAGGAACTGCTGGGTACGTATTTTCTGGGATTGTGTCAACACGGCAATTCCCAAAATCAAAATTAACTCCAAACGAAGGCCTCCATGTATTACTAACAAGTTAATTAAAGATATCAGACGACGTGACTCTATGTTTCGTAAATGGAAAAAATCCCCATCTGAAGATCGAGAGGTAGTTTATTTAAAAATCAGAAATCAAGGAAATCATCAATTAGAAATGCTCATGATGAATATGTGTGGAAGATGGAAAATGACTCGAATAAATTTTGTAAATATATTCATAGCAGAAAAGGCAGTCTTGCACCCGATCATTACACTTGCGATGGTGTCAAGCTTTCAGATCCAGTAGAAATTGCGAATGCATTCAATAAAAAGTTCCATGACAACTTTACTCCTAATGACACGTCTTCCCCTACTACCTGGGATCCAGGAAATATTGGCCCAGTTGCTCCATAAAATATCTATTTTTCATCGAAGAAGAAGTTCAGGAATATTTAAAAAATATTCAACCCAACGCGGCGCCTGGACCTGACCTTCTACCGGGCCGAGTTCTACATACCTGTGCTGAGGCTCTGGCTCCTTCTTTATGCAGTATCTACAATCTATATGCATCTACTGCAAGTGTTCCTGATGTATGGAAGACAGCATCTGTGGTTCCAGTCTTTAAGAAGGGAGATAGATTGAAGATCGAGAATAACAGCCCTATTTCGTTGAGCTCACTTGCATGCAAGAATATAAAGAAACTGATTGCTAAACGGTTATTTAATCACTTTAAAGGAAACAAACCTTATCAATTTAAATCAGCACGGTTTTATACCAAAAAGGTCATGCGTCACTCTCTTGACTGACGTTATCGATGAGTGGTTTAATTCACTTGAATGTACTTCTGTCAAACCGGTTGACTGCATTGCATTAGATTAGGCAAAAGCTTTTGACCAAGTCCCTCACACAAAATCGATAGCAAAATTAGAAGGATATAAAGTTGAACACAATGTACTAGGGTGGATAAGTTCTTTTCTTTCCAATGGGAAACAATCTGTAGTTTATAATGGTTCTCGATCTAAAGAAGCTCATGTTACTTCTGGGGTGCCACAAGGGTCTGTAATTGGGCCTCTCCTATTTACAATCTTCTTTTTGGATCTTCCTCAATGTGTGTCATCTCAAGTTTACCAGTATGCTGATGATACAACATTATTTCGTCCTATTTCAGGATTAGAGGATGTTTATGCATTGCAAGCAGATCTATCTGCTCTTGAAAATTGGTGCTTGTTGAACTGTATGCAGCTTAATGCTAGCAAATTGCAGAACATACGTCTAACTAGGTCCAAATCACCCATTTATTCTAATTACATTCTTTTAGGTAATGCTCTAGTGAGGCAAACAACTATTAAACTCCTCGGTCTCACTATATCATCAGATTTGAAATGGGATTTTCATACAGACAACGTTAGAGACAGAGCTTCCAAGTTGAAGGTTTTGTCAGTCGTAATTTATATAAAAGTAAATCGAAATCTTTAAAAACTGCATATCTCTTATTCGATCTATGTTAACGTATGGTCTACCAGCTTGGCACCCAACTTCTCAGCTAAACATGCGTAAACTTGAGGTTAATCAACACCGTGCAACTAAAGTTATTTCAAAAAATGTTTTTTATTCTGAAAGTACCTCTGAGCGCTTAAACAAATGTGGACTGCCATCAATACAAAATTATTGTGAACAACCTGATGTTAGATTTTTAAGTAACTTAATTACCGGTGTTACTGACCTTGATCCATTTAAAAGAATAACAATTCAGAAAAGACAGTTTAACCGACATTTTACTGACCTAATTTTAAACCCTCCATGTCCTAGAACATCTATCACCAAAATCATTTTTATAACCGTGCTGTTACTTTATGGAATACTATTCCTCTAGAAATCAAAGATGCTCCAAATTTTAAGAATAAAATAAAAGATCTTTTTAGTTAAATTGTCACTAAAAGGTATTCTTAAGGCCTACCATGTTTTGATACTAGGGCACTTGCTTGTTTGTTGACTATTTATTGTATCCTATTTTTATTTAGTTGCAAAGAAGGGAATCAGGCATAATTTGCTATGGGGCTATGCCCTCTCTGATTCTCTCCAAAACATTTTAAGTGTACCATGTTTCTTAACTTGTTGAATAAATAATAAATATCGCTTTTGCCGTTAGCCTATTAAGGCGATGTGTTCTTCAAGGCTGCCGGCGTGAACTGAGCCATACGGCGCCCGTATCTCTAGACGGTGCGGGGCGGCGAGTTCATATCGCTCCCGCCGTAAGCTAATTGGGGCGATGTGTCCTCACGGCTGCCGGCGAGAACTTAGCCGTACGGCGCCCGTATCTATAGAAGGTGCGATAGAAGCGGCGGGGCGGCGAGGTCATATCACTCCCGCCGTAAGCTTATTGTGGAAATGTATTCATCACGGCTGCCGGCGAGAACTGGGCCGCACGGCGCCCGTATCTTTAGAAGATGCGGGGCGGCTGGATTGGCCTAGCCTTCAGGAAGCCCTTTTATCATAGAAATCTTTTCAACTTCTCTTTCGACATTACCTGATCCTTATGAAGTAGTTAAGGTCGAGGCATCTAAAATAATACTTTTATTTGAACAACAACGTCAATAATATGACCTAATATGTTAGCTGTTTTAGTACTTTTAGTGCTCCAAAATCAGGCGGATATTGCACGATAACATTTTTTTTCATTGGTTGTGCTGAGTTGATCACGTGACATTTTTGAAGTTCGTTCAATCTAGGTTTAATTTAACTCTTCTAATAACGCAACCACTGCCTCCTAGGAGCATTTCACACCAGGAGTCTCCACCGTCTCCATTATTGCAATAAGGTTATTCGAGACGATGAGTGGTGATATATGAATTTGAAGGACGTATGTGTCACCGCGGACTACTTCGAATCCACTTCCTCGTAGAGTCGTACGCTTCGGACCAGCGCCATATTAATATGTGCCACCGCAAAATATGTCTGCAACTGAATACATTGAAAATACATAGCGTGTGTGTGGCCCTAGTGATGAAAACATCCTTTTTCGGGTGACGATTGCTCAAGAGGTTCTTGTTGAGTCTTGAGATTTGTGGTTTTTGACGCGGTCCTCCATATATGACGTCATCTGGTTCTAAGCAGTTATCTCCAGTTTGGTGGTTACAAAGATGTAACTTGCGTCTGTATCGTTAATCTTCATGTATTCGTGGACGTAGTAGCCGCGGTCCTTCATGTATGACGTCATCAGGCTCTTGGACCCGGCGTCGTTGTCAACGTGAACACTTAACGTCTGAAAAAACAAGGGAAAGAGTTAATTTCTGTGTAAACCTGCCCAGGATGCAGTTCATGCACCTCTACAGTTGTCTAACTAAGTATATTAGAGTTTGGACAACTGTGATGTCCGAGGGCTGCAAAGAGGACTCTCACATTCCGTGGGCATGGGTACCAGCGAGTGGAAATGTACATGCACTATGCACAGTTGACCAACCAAGCAATGTACAAACAAACTAACGGTTAATTTATTTTATTTTCATTTATTTATTGATTTATTTAATTATTTATTTATTTAACGTCTATCCTATGTAGTCTTTAAAACTGATTTACAAAGGAGGACAACTGAATAAATCTAATTACATAGATGCAGACACAACAATGAACTACAGTTTAGTAAATATTTGAACTAGTTACACTACAACAAAAATGCATTAAAACACAACAATTTTGATAACCAAAAAAAGGATATTAAATGCAAAAGTAAGTAATTTATCAAATATAAAATAGGTGTAGA
Organism: Sweltsa coloradensis; assembly: GCA_024449915.1. NCBI lineage: Eukaryota > Metazoa > Arthropoda > Insecta > Plecoptera > Chloroperlidae > Sweltsa > Sweltsa coloradensis. The sequence goes on from JAMZAV010000988.1 coordinate 179,003, forward strand.
AAAAAAAGAAAGGAAAAAAAGAACAAAGAAAGATGGAGAAAAGAAGAAGAAAATAAAAAAGTAATAAAAAATAAAAAATAAAATAAAAAAAGATAAACGAAAAGAAAAAACTGAATTATTATATTATTATTATTATTATTATTATTATTATTATTATTATTATTATTATTATTATTATTATCATTATTATTATTATATTATTATTATTATTATTTTTTTTTTTTTTTATTTACTACAATTCAGAAATTAAAAAAGTCCGCCCCAACCGGGAATCGAACCACGGATCTCTCACATTCCAGGTGGACGTCTTAACCACTAGACCATTATATAAAATAACGTGAAAAATACATGTTTGGCCCCACGCCAAAATTGGCCTGTTTTGAATTGTGAAACGGTGAAATCAAACAGCTACATCAAATAATGCTGCCAATTTTTCTCCCCAGTTCCCATTTTTTTTTAGACAATGTAAGATTATGTAAGAAATATGCAATCGCACTTCTACCACTTTACGTCTCATACAGACTCACTCACCCTGATGTTCACCTTGACCCCACACCATAGCCTTCAGTACTTCCAGTTCACCCCCACAATATCCAGACTGAAATAATCGACTAGAGTTTGGCTTGGTCCATGTACTCGAGAAGAGTGTGCAGGTCAAAACACTTTTCTTCGAATACGCGAGCCTTTCTGTGTTTTGCCCGCTGCTCGCCACCGCTGTGGAACTTTTTGATTTCTCCAAGTCCGGCTCCTGAGAACAGAATGAGAAGAATATACCCCCAGCTCATTTTGGGGAAAAAGCGATAAAATAACAAAATTTCAATTTTTTTTCCCAATTATAGTATAGTAACGCAAGCCCCCTTTCCCCATCTAACGCCATAAATATGCTTTGGAAACCCTAGATCCCCTGAGTTGTGAATCCTAGTTCCCTTTTTTGATTAGTGCTGGGTCTTAATTGGTTTTGACCTTGTGGCCCTTTTTCCATCCAAAAAAAAACCCGTGAAAAAAAACTTCGCAATTGTATACTGGATTTTTGAGTTGATGAGTTGATGTTTTTCATGTTTAAAAACAAAGCTAAAATACCCTGAATCCTGCATACAATTTCATTTAATGACCGTTTAAATTTTTGGAACCAAAAAAACCGATCTGAATTGATACCATTTGATGCCAATTTAGTAAAAACATATAAGGAACCCATGTTTATTTAAAGAAAAGCAGCCGGGTTTTTAAAAGAGTTTTGGGTTCAATGATGGATGGAGGCCCAAGCAATCGCTTTTGTGCAATCCTTGCTGGACATCTTCGGTTTGGGGGGGAGGGGGTTGTTTATGGTTTGTGATTTAGCCATTTGATCTATCCCCCCCTTTGATGAGGTTTCAAAATTAAAAAAAATACGGAAAAAATTAATTTTTTTTTACAGAAAATTAAAAAAAAAATTTTTGGGATCAATTTATATATGAAAAAAATTGGGCTTTTTTTTAATTTTAGGGGAAAATAAAAAAATTATTTTAATTTTGGAAAACCTGTATGAAAGGGTCGCAAAAGCGTGGTGCATGAAATGCAGACCCAGCTCTTTGGAAATTTTTGGTCATTTTTGGGGGTAATAGTGACAAATTTCGGATCTTTTTCCCCGGCCCGTCTTTTCGAAACCCCGGCGAGTTTCTTCAAAAACCCCGGCTTTATAAAATTTACGCCAATATGTTTGGTAGTTGATGTATTTTATCATGGTTTAGTTGGTCAGATGTTTCATCTAAAAGGGGACAAACTTGCCCCTGACTGGCAGTAAATTAAAATACAAAAACTGAAACGTTTGACAGACAATTGATGCCCCAGTTGCACCAATTGATCCCTCGTTGATATTGATTATATCGGCGTTTTAAAACCAAATCATCAACGGGAAATTTTACGGGGGGGAAGGCCATCGGGAATTTTTCCATAAGCATTTTTTCCTAGAACTTTAAAAACAAAAATGTCTCTAAAGTTTGGTCTATTTTCTGCGTCCACATAAACGTCTTTTGTAAACCAACACCTTAGATGTAAGATTTGAAACGTTGATAACCCCCCTTTAAATACAAACTTTTGTAAATAAAAAGGGCACCCAACTCTCCTTCAAAAGTCGGTGTAAATGGTGAGATATAAAAGGGTTGACCCAATTTTTTTGTTTCTTTCTCCAATTTTTCGCATTAAAAAGGGAAGAAAGGGATCATTTCCCCTTTTGGGGAAGCCCCAAGTAAGAGAGACCCAAAGCTCTGTAAAATACGATGTTATCGTTTTTACAGGGGACAAAAACTGTGGACAAAGTAACCAATGCAAAATTTCCCAAATATCATCAGTTTTTCAACTTTTTTTGCCGTGTTTAAGAACTTCTCGGGGAGGGGGGGAGTATTGATAGGCATTAACTCGAAGGGGCCCCTTGTAGAGCTGGGCCCCGGACCTTAATCGTAAAGGGTGAGATAGTAGGTCTAAAATGTGCTTTCCCCGGGGAATAAACTTCAATTTGGATGAACACAAAACCCCTCGTAGCCCATCGCGTCTTGGGAAGCGTGTCTTGATTGGGTTTTTCCCGCCTTGCACAGGGCCCGGGTGTATTATTTTTTCGGGGATTTTAAACCCGGGGGAAATTTAAAAGGATTTTTTCTGAGTCGGGCACTGGAGGGGAAGTAAAGTGGGGACAGGGTTAAATTGAAAAAACTTCATCAAGGACTTGGACTTCAAAACTGGGGCCCCCACCCCACAAAAAAACCTGGCAACATGGATCTTGTTTTGAAGAGCTTCGAGCCAGACACCTGCCACCGTTACGCCCAAATTTGGGCAACATTTTTCATTTGCCCACGAGTTTTTGGGATACGCACCACTCTACCCCAATTGTCCATCCCCGCCCCCCACTCTTACCCCTTTTGAAAACCGGACCCCCGTTGGGTAAGGCAAATTTGGCCTGGTTTTTCGAGCATTAAATCCCCTTTCCTTTGCAACAATTCGAGGAACTCGATGTAAAAGCGCATTTAAAAGATTCAATAAAATGGATTCATAATTATTTGCCAAATTTCGTACCCTCCGAAAAAACAAATCAAACAATTTTCCTGTTGGATGACGGGACCTCACTAAGAATCCCGTTGTTAAAAAAAACCAAGCCTGGAAGTTTGGGAAAAAGATTCCTTGATTTTCCCCCCCCCCCCCCAACACACGCCTCACGTATGAGAATGCTAGGAGACTTGCGAAGGCGTTGTCTAGAAAGAATACAAAAACTTTCACTGGAAAAAAAATTTTCTAGGAAACCGCCCCTTTAAACCGAAAAAGGTTCTGGTCAACCCTTAAAAATTCCCTAGGAAATCCCAAAGAATTCCCCGAAGGTACCAGACGATAACACTGCAAACCCAAAATCACAGACCCGCCCCTTTTTAATGGGCCACTTTGCAAGCAATTTTTCCCCCCCTTTCTACCCATCCGATTTAAAATCTTCCCCCACAAACGAAGTGTACCTTTTCTCTCGTTGTCTTTTCAACCGATTTCGGGGGGAAATACGCAATTTTATTACCCAAAATATCTGGGACGCCCCCCCCCCCCCTTGCACTGGCCCTGATAAAAATTTGTTCAATTTTTATCCCAAAAGTACTGCAACCCCAAAGCTTTCCCATTGTCCATCTCATTCAACAAAATTTTTCATTGGTGTGTTTCCGGATGTTAAAAAACGGCAAAAAAGGGGCCCCTATTAAAAAACAGGGGACAAAAAAAATGTTAATAACTATTTGACCTTTTCCCCTTCTTCCCTTCTCTCCCGATTTTTGAGAGAAATTTTTCAACCCGGCGGGCTCCTAACTTTTTCACTACCAAACCTATCGCAAAATTTAACACGGGTTTCTACCAGGGAATTCCGGGCAGACCAATTAGTAAAGTTACAACAAGGGAAACAAAGTCTGTGTGGAAGGCCCGGGGGAAACAACCGAGTTGCATTATCGATTTTCCCCCAAAACTTTTGATTCGGTGGTCACAGGTCTATTTCCCCCAAGATCGAAAATCGCTTCGGAATTTACGGTAAAATTTTCCTTGCTGTCATTTCCCGCTTCCTTAAAAAACCCTCTTCAAAAAGGTCGTTTATCTCGGGGTCGAACCGGGGGGTCCGTTTTTCCCCTGGGGGCCCCCAAGGAAGTGTCCTTGGGCCCCTCCCTCTTTACACTTTTCAGGGGGGATAGCAAGACTCCGTTGCTCCCGGGGTTTTCGATTCCGTTTTATGCCGACGATTGCAAACTCATGAAAAGCATTCGGGATGCAAGTGATGTAATCATGCTTCAAGCGGGCTGGGGCTTATTTTACCGCTGGGCACCGACGGGAAATGAAAACCGAAAACCCCCGGAAATGTTCAATACTGTATATAATCTCCGTCGGTCCCCCTTTTCCATGGCTATCAATTGGGTGGTGAAAACGATTCAGCGTGTTGAGAGGCAAACGTGAACTGGGAGTGACTGTGGGGGGGAAAAAAACGTTCGTGATTATTGTTTCAGTCACCTCCAGGGCCATGCGTCCCTTTTTGGGGAAAGATTTTACCCTTTCACCGAAAATTTGTGACGCTGGGGCCCCCCGAACCCTACTTCACTGCATGTTTTGCTACCCCTCGTTGAATATGGTTCTGTAAAAATTTTGGGGTATGGTTTTTGCAGGTCAAATGTGAAGAAAATTTGGGGTGTTATGTCTTTTTTTTTTTTTAATTTTTAAACATCGAGTTAAAACTTTTAGAAAAACTTCCCAAAACCCGAAATTTGTCTTCTCTCAATTTATGTCCTTAACCAGTCGTCGTTCTCTGGCCCCATTTGAAGTTTTTCATTAAAAAAGTTAATGGTGATCTTTTGACCTCCCCTAATCAATTTTTTTTCCCCCACATGTACCATCCCGCCTAACCAAAATCGACTCAACTGTTTCATTTTCCATTCCCCGCCTGGAAAAATTTTCAAACGCTCCCCCTTCTACCGGCTACCCCTTTACCTACAATTTAAATTGCCCCACCCCCCCTTTGACATTTTTTCGAAAACCCCCGCGAGTTCATAACTAGGTTAAAAAACCCCTTATTAGCCCTGCCTTTGTTATTTTTTTAATTTAATTTTTAAATTTTTTAAATTTAATTTTTTTTTTAATTTTTATTTCTTTCTGTTTTTACTATTAAATTTTCATTCATTATTCATGTGTTCATGTTTTCTATTCGTATTTCCTCTGTTATCATGTTTAGTTTAAGTTAGTATAAGTTAGTTAGTAATGTTATTATGTTTACAATGCACAATGTAAAATGGCCTATGGCTGTATTTGTGTCCAGTTGAATAAATAAATAAATAAATAAATAAACTATTTTCATGTTAAAAAAGAAACATTTTAAACTCGAAATAATAAAAAAAGTAAAACGTAACTTAAAAACTTATGACCGAGGCCACTACTTACTTAAAAACGAATTTTCGGGTGAAACTTTCTCACCCATCATCAGGTTGATACCGACTGGTTTCCTCCTTGGACTGCTCCCTTATCTCCGTCATGAGTCGAGCTGCTGCAATCGACCTCTCGACGTCTTTCTCGAAGGTCGAAATCCACATGGCGCTCAGTTCAAAACTTGGTTGACTTATCGGATCACTCACACATCGCATCACTGCTGCCTCTTTAATCTTCCTTTTTCCACATATCTTCCTCACGCATGATGCATTTCACCTCCTCCCACTTATATTCATGCATAGTCTCTCGGGCATGTTGAACCAATAATGACGACGTACTATCACTATGTTTCTTAATATTACGTTGATGTTCTCCTATGCGTACATTCACTGGTCTCCCCGTTTCCCCCACATACACCCTACTACATTGGCAAGGTATTTGGTATATAACATGTCTTGAACTCTGACTGTTATCCTCCGGCTTTATTTTAGTCAACTGAGAACGTAGGGTAAGGAAGACTGGAACACCGTACGGATGTTGAATTTAGCTGTGATACGCCTGAATTTTCGGAGAATCCCGGAACATACTCAACCACTATGGTTTTCAGAGGTTTAGGTTTGACCCTCTTCTCCTTATTCTCCAAAGGGTTCTTATTCAAAATGCGTCTCACAAGTTTCTCTGGGTACTTGTTGTACACAAAAGGCATCCAACAGATAATTCTTCTCCTCTTCCAAAGATTTTGCATCGGAACAATGCGTATATGCCCGTGTCACCAAAGTCTTGACCACACCCATTTTTACATGCAAGGGGTGATTCGATTCAAAATGTAGGTACTGTGATGTGTGAGTTGGCTTCCTGTACACCGAAGTACCAACCACGCCCGTGTTCTCCTGTTTCTTTACTAACACATCCAAAAACGCGAGTGAGTGATCAACTTCTACTTCTAAAGTGAACTTTATGTATGGGGACTGTAAGTTTAAAGACGAGTGAAACTTCTCAAGCTCCTCGTCCGAGTGAGGCCATACTACATAGATATCGTCTACATACCTCAGCCATATCTTGGGCTTAAGAGGACATGACCTGAGAGCACTGGATTCGAAATGTTCCATGTAGATATTAGCTAACACCGGGGAAAGAGAGGACCCCATAGCTAGACCATCTTCTTGATGATAGAATGAGTTTTCAAACCTAAAATAGCTGTTATTCACACATATCTCCAGAAGTTCTATGATCTTGTCTACGATGCAAAATCTTTGGAAGAGGAGAAGAATTATCTGTTGGATGCCTTTGTGTACAACAAGTACCCAGAGAAACTTGTGAGACGCATTTTGAATAAGAACCCTTTGGAGAATAAGGAGAAGAGGGTCAAACCTAAACCTCTGAAAACCATAGTGGTTGAGTATGTTCCGGGATTCTCCGAAAAATTCAGGCGTATCACAGCTAAATTCAACATCCGTACGGTGTTCCAGTCTTCCTATACCCTACGTTCTCAGTTGACTAAAGTAAAGCCGGAGGATAACAGTCAGAGTTCAAGACATGTTATATACCAAATACCTTGCCAATGTAGTAGGGTGTATGTGGGGGAAACGGAAGACCAGTGAATGTACGCATAGGAGAACATCAACGTAATATTAAGAAACATAGTGATAGTACGTCGTCATTATTGGTTCAACATGCCCGAGAGACTATGCATGAATATAAGTGGGAGGAGGTGAAATGCATCATGCGTGAGGAAGATATGTGGAAAAGGAAGATTAAAGAGGCAGCAGTGATGCGATGTGTGAGTGATCCGATAAGTCAACCAAGTTTTGAAACTGAGCGCCATGTGGATTTCGACCTTCGAGAAAGACGTCGCGGAGGTCGATTGCAGCAGCTCGACTCATGACGGAGATAAGGGAGCAGTCCAAGGAGGGAACCAGTCGGTATCAACCTGATGATGGGTGAGGAAGTTTCACCCGAAAATTCGTTTTTAAGTAAGTAGTGGCCTCGGTCATAAGTTTTTAAGTTACGTTTTATATTGTTCCGGGCCAATAAGCTCTTTTTATAGAATAATAAAAAAATTGCTTGGCTTGAATTTGGTTCATTACGAGAACTCGGCCGTTTTTTTTTTTTTTTTACAAATTCTTATATTTATGTGGGATATTACATCTTTTTGCTGTTTGTTTTCTATCAAAGCGTGGTGAATGATGGGTTTTGAGGGGAATCTATCGCGAAGTTGATAATGTTTTAACTGTTTCCTTTGTATAAATAACAATTAGTTAAATTGTTTCCGAAGTGAAAAAAAAAAATTTAGCATGTTTTGGGGGCTGTCCCTATAATTTTAAAAGCAAAAGCTAAAACTAATAGTTATCTTGAAGTGAAATGGCTGATTGGAATGAACTGCAATTTTTGTCACGTCTTAAGTGTTCTTTTCGAAATGTCATGTGCGTTTTCTTATTCGTCTATCTTTTGCCGTTTAATTGTTGTGATTTTTTTAGTTTTTCTTTGAAATGCGACGAAAATTAAGGTGTGTTTGTATCAATCTAATTACGTTAAATTATGTTATAAAATTGAATATTCTTTCTTCATTGCATGCGCTGAGCTGTCAGCTTGAATTCAAGTACTTCTTTTAAATGATATCGCCAAAATTAGCTGAGAAATATTACTTTTAGTGCGGCCGTGTAACTCCCTCGAAAAATCGTCCGCGACGACCGATGTCAAATTGTTTGATCGCGTCAGATGGCGGCGTGAGCGGTTGCCTTCTCAACTCCGTCGGCTGACCTGAACTACGATGTAACCTTGAGTGCGTGCGCGAAGTTCAAGCGATAGTAGACAATTCGGTGAAAAGTGTCCGGGCATAATAGGGTTTTGAGCGACCCACTGTTATACTTTGGGAAATGTGCAAACATAACATTATCGATATTTGGTAACTGAAGGGCAGAATCAATTCATTTTAACAAAGGCATGCACTTCCACAGCAGCAGTTGTAGTAAGAGTTATTGAAACAATAGTCATGTAGATTTTTTATATCGTAAACCTTTCTTTGTATTTTGTTTATGACTATGTTAGTAGTTGTATTCTCATTGATTTAGAAATATAACGATTTGTTATGCTTAGTACTTTCGTTTTCTATACTTATGGCTTTTGTGGGTCACAACTAATATGTCAATTAAATTATTATGAACTACATATTAAGCTTGCTGAGTAAACATGGCCCCCAAAAAAATTTTGTCTGTGCATATTTTATTGTGTTTTATTTTGTGCGGGCGTGGGAGTTGTACGAGAGCATATCATTGCCAATTGGTTTGAAATAAAATAGTTGATTAAAAATTTACAGAACAAGTGCTTTGTTTTATATTGCGAGCAAATCTCCAAGTTCATAACACCCACACATTTCCCGTTTTTTTTTTTTTAAGAACCCAGACACGGATTTAGGACCCCAAACAGGGGACATGTCCGGGAAAAACGAGTACAGATGGTCACCCTATCATATTTTCAACAATATGAGCAGTTGAGCACACAGAGCACTCGTGTATACATTGCATTATCGTTGTAATATCGTGACGTGTTAGGAAAATCGCGTGGGTGGCCGTATTATGTTTTGTAGATAGATAAGTAGTTAGTAGGTTGCTAGATATAGGATGTGACTACTACTTCACCTGGCCAAGGTGTGAATTTAACAAAGTCGATTATTAGTTTTAATATTATTTTATTCTTCTGTTATTTTTCGTCATTTATTTCATCAATTCTTGAACACAACCCAGAAATTACAAAATAAATCTATTCTTCTTTTGGTACAAAAGGGAGTGCCAAATCAGGATCATTAAAAACAGTTATTTGAATATTTAAAGAATAATACAAACAATGAACGATATTTTATTGCCTTTTGTTGGAAGTGTTTGATGTAAGGTTATGTAATTTTCCTACTAGATGCTCGCGATAACCCTTTCTATGCCGCCCCCCCCCCCCCCAAAGCCCAGGCTTTTGACAATTGGCATTGTTATTTCTGTATTTTGCACCAAATTCCGTAATAAATGCCACTGCTTGCTGTAAGCTGTAACTGAGTGTACAATCAATAAATAGGGGATTGCACAAGTAGTTTCTTTTCATTATTTTTTCTTCACCAACTCGCTATCTTTTGTTATCTCAATCTCAAGCGTTGACCATAAATTCTACTATTGAGACGTGATTTACTGATTTACTTTATCTGGACTGACTACTACCAATACGTAAAGACATAGTAGTGGAGTCACATTCAACATTCCTTCCCGTCTCACGAAGTCGACAGGCCTAATAGTTATTCTGCTATGCTCCAATCTCCATTGTCATTCAAACGACCTTTCATTCGCATGTTCTTTTTTATAAGAGCGATGTGTGATGTTAATATGTTCAGGCCATGAAGAGGGGGGGGGGGGATGGAGACACTTGTAAATGGATACAATGACTCACTCGCCTTCGCCTCTCGATACTCCGACGCGCTATCGCAGCTGTGACCGTGGTCGCTTCAAATTTCCCACACACACACACACACACACACACACACACACACACACACACACACACACACACACACACACACACACACACACACACATGTTTGGGTACAAACATTAGATCTGGTAGATTCTCACATGCAATCCGAGACACGCCAAACTAATAACCTTAAAACAAAAAGGAAAACAGTTTTCTGATGAAATTGCATACGTAGATCACGATTATCATAATGGTTTTTGATGGGACGCTGTTGTGTGAGTCGATTTTCACCATCAGTCGAGATCAGTGAATTTTCCAATACTAAGCGAGATCAGGTAACTACACACCGTTAATTCGAGATTTCACACATAACGGTCATTTCGTAATAAACAGACATTACGAGATCATAATACACAGCCGTTATAGCACGTCTCGTGCGTTATTAGAGATCACTTCACACATATAACCGTTCATTTCATATTGACTACACATCACGAGATCATTCGTCATTTTACGCGTTATTTACTTTTCGGGGCTTTTCCAATTAGGTTTTCCTCCCGG
>JAMZAV010000990.1:0-213879 GCA_024449915.1 Sweltsa coloradensis
CCAGCATAAGTTAACACACGGTGATGGGATGTTATGCACAAGCACGTAGCGTAGAATGTATATCTCATAATGGTTAAAGAGTGGCCTATCTTATGATGTGTGGTGGTAGAAGTTCATAGCTATCTATGCATGTTGACTTTGTTATCGGTTCACCACTTGTCAGATAGTCATTGAAACTAGCTCATGATGAATATAGAGTCTCAACTATTGTAATGTGTACATATATCATATTTTAAAATAAAATGTATTCCTTTTACCAAACTGTCATTAGATCTAGTTCTCGTTTGCCCCTTCCCTACGAAACATCACCGTGGAAATTACACTGTAAATATCTTGGCTGCTGTTTGACCTAACTTTTGGTCGATCAGTTGTTTTATATTTACTGTACTATTAAGTATTACCTGCAGAACTTGTTACGACTCTCAACTTAAATTAAACTATTTCTTTTAAATCACGAAGATAATATCTTACTGTCATTTTGAGTCGAGTCTGAGTACCGTATTGTTCCGAATAAAGCACGACCTCGAATATAACACGACCCCCAATTTTTCAGAATCATTTCAAGAAAAAAGAAAAAAATCAAAGAAAATTAAAATGTAGGCTACATGAAACACTTACAACAAAACATTTTGAACAATGTTAGGGCCTAGGCCTATGGTTTTTTACAGGGTAGGGGCCAAGCACAAGCTCACATGTCAACCACAGTTCACTAGTCTGATTCCTGGTCTTCAATGTTTACGTCGTGGGGGGGGGGGGTGGGGGTGGGGGTTTATACTAGGCCCTAGTATCTATGGTCGTAGGCCTAGGCCTAGCTCCTTCGCAATCCTTGCTGATTTGTAAGGCAGAGGAACCTTTCTTTTCCACGCGATCAGCAGTCTTCATTTGTTCATCTGAGCCATTTCATCTTCTCCTTCATCACTCATTATTACGTTACGTAGACTCTTAGCAAGTAGATAGACAACCCCGACAAACAAAATCTATGTAGGTCAAGCTAGGTCACGATGTGATCACGGCCATAGAGAAATAATCACGGCTAAGGATTCTGACGACTAGCAGACAGTTTCGCCCAAGGTTCGGCCGAGTTCAGTGGCTTCGAGTGGGTGGGCGGGGCGAAGCGCAGCAGACTATGCGCGGGAGTTGTATAGAGGCGTGGCCTATGTTCAGGCGCTATTTCAAATGCAAGCGCGCGGAAATAACGCGAGTGCTGTTTTTGAGATTGTATTTTCGGAAAAAAACATCGCGCTATATTCGGAACAATACGGTACTAAAAACTACTCAAGTTGAGTATGTCTGTGCTACAAGATCAAACAAAAGATTAAGAGCTGTCCGCGGTGGCACATTCAATTAGGGCGCTGGTCCGAAGCGTATGGCTCTACGAAGACTTGGGTTTGAATCCCGTATAAGGCATGTTTTTTTTGTAATCCATCATCTTCTATCACCACTCATCGTCTCATCAAATAAAATATTACGTTTAACGTTTATTTATTACAATTAGGAAAAGGCCAATCGGCTAGTTTAGTATGATTGGAGAAGGGTTGACAGGTTGGAAAAGCATAGAGAACATAAAGAACATAAAACCCAGCCTGAAGGGCTGGGGGTGACAAAACTTTTCACCTGCTGATGACAACTGTAGCTAATTTAAAGTTGTTTGTTACCTTAATCCACGACACGTTTCGTCCTTCTGGGACTCGTCAGGCGGATGGTGGCCACTAAAAATGTTGTTATGTTAACGTTTGTGTAGGCCTACGCATTGAAAATGAGTTATTTGAGGGAGTATGGCCTAGAATTAGACTATACATGTGAATTTATTTGTAACAATGTAACATTTCTTTGAAATTTTCTAAATTAAATTTCTCCAGGAAATTTTGTTGATCAAGGACCAAACTTAGGGACCAAATCTGAAAAAATAACGATTTTTGAGACTACTGTGCTGGTGTATAACATTGAGTAGGTAGGGAGTTAAGAGTCAACTTATTTCGAAGTTGTAGTAGGGGCCTACCCTACTTGCAAACCCCTAGTATCGGGCAGACCGGAACACACTGGTCGCTTTTTCCATTCGTTATCACTTTTTTATATAAAGAGTAAAAACAAAAGTTTGTGAAATGCATTGCCTGGCTTATTTGTTTACTGTAGCCTTACAGCTTATCCTAATTGTTTGTAAGGAAAAAAGGGGGGGAAATTCATAGGCCTACAGGTAATAATAAATTAATTTCCGGAAAAAATTCCGCCTAATTCATTAAGGACTAGCCTACCTACATGTTTAATTAAATTTTGATCAAATTTAAAATACACTATTTCCAATCGCATTCCTACCACATGTCATTTAAAGCTCATAAACAGTAAACACTTTTTTAGAGACTCTCTAGATTGAGCTTATTTACAAGACGAAAAGTTTCAGTCCGAAGACTGGCACGTTGGTGACTTCTTGCAGGTTTAAGCTTGACTATCCTTTTGGTCACACCCACACACTGTCCATTCACCTTGTTGACCCTAACTAAACATGTTGAGGGGATCGTGACTGAACATTTTGCTTGGCTACTCTAGGCATTGGGTAGTGAGAAGCTTACTGTAACCCATATTTTGTATGTCTATCACCGCATTCAGTCTGTAAGTTTAGGCCAATGTTACACGTACCTACAGTAATGCTTTCTAGGTAATCTTTTTTTATGATTTGTTTTGTTTGTTTGCAGGCGTTTACATGACACAAACAACCTCCTCTGCCTCCCCCCTCTCTCCCTACATAGATTCCTGCCTCGCCTACGCTAACACGTGCTACTCGTACCTCCAGGCTGCCGTCTACGGCATGTCTTTCGACTTCTTCTACTACCTTCCCTCCTCGCTCTATGAGTTCTCCATGTACGCAGCTCTCGCCGTGTACTCGTTTATCTCTCACCTCGCTTGGACTCTCTACGCCTTCCTAATCTACGTATCACTAACCACGTACGAGTTCTTCTCTGCTTGCACTACTCTTATCTTTGACTTTTTCAAACCGCTTTTGAATTTTTTCTCACCTTTGTTTGATTTTGAATTGACTCTTCCTAACGTTTTCTAATCTTCTTTGCTTGACAATGTTATATTCCCACTATTCTCCTCTCTTTTGTGTCTTTTGTGTTCTGTTTTGTAAGATTATCATAAGTTACGACTTAACCAAGTATGATAACTTGATCCATCGTTCTTCTCGTAGCGCGGAACTATCGCAGCTAGAGAAACGATTTATCTGGTTTCACAAGATTTGGATATGTTTTCAGAAGTATATCACTCGGGCTTTGTTTTCATTCCTAGCAACACTACGGTACATTGCATGGAGAAGCCCAATCATTGAGACAGATTTGTGTGACCACAACATGCAATGGCTTTGACCTAGCAAACTCTATGTGCAGTAGTTAGGTACCTATATGATTGTTATCATGTAAGGTCACTAGCTATAAACGTATGCTAGTTCCTTCGACAATGGTTGGTTTCGAAAGCAAAGTCTTGTTTACTTCAGAAATGTAGTTTGACTTGAGATTTTTATATTTGCCTTAGGTGATGGTATGCTGTTTATAGGAAGTGCAAATATGTTGTTTTGAATATCGACACTAGATAAAATGGCAGAAAGAGACCTGTTTTTGTTGACATTCTTGCATTAACGTAGAATTGCATTTTAGCAAAAAATATTATGTATTTGTATTTTTCCCTTAAGTATTCCATGTGTTTTAAAATATTACTTGCATTTTAAGCATTTACCATGTGGAACATGACATTTATATCAATGTGATGGTCAAATACCACATTCGACAGATGCCATCCTAGCCGCCTGGCTCGGCACGGCTTTGATTTCGATGTGGCCGCACACACTCAACAATATTCTATGGCTTAACCGACGTGCCTTGCAAACCACGCGGTAGAAGTTGATTGCAAACGGCACCTGCACCGCAGCTACGGTACGCCGTTAAGTCCCACACTCTCAGACCAAATTAACTTCAAACCAAAGTTCTGCTCTCTTGTTTTATAGTATTCCTCACCAAGAAAGACTTGCCTTTTGCATCTGTTAATGGCTACTTTTAGAATCTTTTACAATTTGTTACAAAGTTCATTGCATTTTATTTTTATGGCACTTTGCCCAAGTTTGATGGTGATTTTACCACTTTATATACTCGACTTGTTTTAAGTGTCGATTGCTAGGTAGGTAGTTGGTACTAACTTCTAAGCTTACTAAGGTACGTTATACAGCAGAAATTAAGTAGGCCTCTTACTTTATTTGTAAAGGTATTACTACTAGGTTTATATGTTTGTAGCACCTAGTGTTAGGTATAAATCAAAAGTAGTATATCTACAAGAGTGGACAGAATTCATCTCTACAAAATACATTTACAAACAATGTGCCAGCTTTACCTTTAGAATCAATGGAGGGACCCTATACAGAAGTTAGGAAATGATGAAATGTTAGTCATACTTATTATAGGTTTGTTATGTAGGTAATTACTCATTAAGTTTTTTTTAATCTTCTGGAAGTCAGCTTTTTGGTAGAGGTTTTGTTTTTTTGTTTGATGGAATCAAAAATAAATTTTATTTTTGCAACTCATAATAATGAGGGGAGGGTATTTTCTCCCGTCCTTGTGCCATATATTTACCGTGTGCCCCAAGTCAGCAAACCGTAAATGCTTTTAAAAGCTTTTACAAATCAAAAGTGGGCCCACAGTTTTCACTCTCAGCTTAGTTGCATACAATATTATTGTGATTTTATTTTTGTGAGCTTTAGCTAGGTGTTTTTGTTTCTTGTTATGATTGGGGCACAAGATTGGATTGATATATTGTGACTCTTCTGCTAGTCGATAGAGAGAAATTTTATAATTTGATATTGTAGGTCTCTGTTAGTATACTTAAAAGTTAAAACAGATAGATTTTTAGTTTTTACATACATTTATATCTAACCAAAGGCTTGGTCAGTTTAAGTTAATTATATTACTGTATTTCAAACCCCAACAAGTAAATAAATTACAATTTCATCATTAATAAAATGTCAAAAAGACTAGATTTATTATGTTACATAATTGTATGCTACTCTTGCTTAATTTGAAATGTGCACTCGTCCGTCCGTGCCTTTACTTACCGTTCGAAGCAAGTTTATATCTTACGAGCGGTAGTGCACTCGTCCGTCCGTGCCTTCACTTACCATACGAAGCAAATTTATATCTTACGAGCGGTAAGCGTTTCCCTCATTCATTGACCAAGAGTGTTGCGATAGTCACTGCATTTCTTTATGTACAGGGATTTGGTAATTTGAATAATTCAAAGGGCCGTATCTCTTTCCGTGTGGCCAACATTTATGTTATTGTAACCTACTATATTTTACAATGGATTTAAATCCAGTTAAGACATATGATATACTAACTTCAGCTAGGTATTTCTTTGGTGTGCCATTTATTCTCTTACGAAAGTTAAAAGATTTTCAGGGATTTATTGTTTGGGCTGACAAGGTACTTTTTCTTTTAATATTGTTTTTTTGTACAATACTCAACAGTTGGTAGAAATACCTTACTAACATATTTTCTATTGCTCTGTGTTGTGGTGTTGAGAGTTTGATAATCAAGTTTTTATTTACTTTGCAGTTGCTTCTTACTTAGTAGGAACCCAATATTCTTTGCCGAGCAAAATGCACGCTCGCAATGAAATGAGCCCCATACTAAACAGTGTGGTCAGGTCTTAATTTTATTCATAATCTATTTGGAACTAAATAAAGAATATTAAAAAAAGTAACATGGAAGAATATTGATGACTACTATAGTAGGTAGGCCTATATGTACATATTATTACATATTATTAAGCCTACATGACCTTAATTTGGTTAAACTTAATAAGCTTTGGCTTTCTTTTCAAGGAATTGATTTTCTTTGCATGTAATTGCATCCTTTCTTTGCCATATTTGCTTAGTTGCAATCGATTCTTGTGAAACAGGCACTTGGTTATCACGATAGTCCTGTGCAGGCGAAAGAAAACTTGGATTGCAGCTAGGTAAATGTTTATTTTGCTATCCCTGGTGCTAGCATGTGCCATATTATTAGTTACTAACTGACTAGTCACTAACCCTCCGTAACAAACATCCGCAACAACCGAACCAAAATTCTCCTCAAAACCCGTTGTCAGACAGAACGGGAGGAGGAATACACACAAACACACACGAGGTCGTACGTACGTAGATCCTGCCGCGGACGTCGGAGCGTCGTTGCTAGAACCTAGGTGAGTGCGAGTGTATTCCTCAGCCCCTTCTGTCCCTCGTCCGCTCGTCCCCATCTGTCCGGCGTCCGCTTTGAATCATTGCATTGCAAATATGCGATTCTTATTATTGTAAGAGAGTGATTTGTTTAAATATATTTGGGCTTTTCTTGCAAAGCTTTCTGCAGGTCGCGCCACCGTAGTACCGGCCCTAACTGATCATCAACACAGTAGGCCTTGACCGAATGACTGACTCCGCACAGTTCTTATGGCACGGCCGTGTGGATCATCTAGACTGGGCTTGTACTAAGGTGGCGCTATGAGTGTGAGGAAGTGGCAGAGCAAAGCCCATTAGTTTACAATCTGTTATATGTTGCTTGGGTATTTTGTAAGACAAAAAATAAAGTCTATAATGTAATAGTAAATTTTCGCTATGCCGCCATGGGATATAAAAGAATTTATTCCGTCAAAAACTAGTTAACTGTGAGATTCAAATCTTTCAAAGGGCAATTAACATATTGTGACATTTGAATAGCAATTAATATACAATATGCAATATATAAATCCATTTTGTTCCTCAGGGTATTGTTGTGATATCTCCGAAGATAGCCAACATGTATTAACTGATTATTCGGGATTGTTTAACTTGACATATTATGCTAGATGTGTTGCCATGTTTAGTTTACATGTTATCTAAAGTAGGAAGCTTCGCAAACGCTTTTTCAGGCGCGTTGTTGGATGATTTTAAACAAAAAAAAAACTACAACTACTAACAAATTGCGATTTTCATGAAAAATAATTTTTTGATTGCGCTCAAATTTCACATTAATATATTAATTCATAAAATTAAGGTTCTGTGAAAAAATCATTACAATCAGATAAAGCATGTAGGACAAGTCGAAGACAATTTTTTAAAATAAAAAAAAATCGTAAAATTGAGATTTTCATGAGAAATAATTTTTAGATTGCGCTTAAAAACGTGGCAGTTCTAAGTTCAGATATTTCGAAGGCCTCCAGAAAATTTCACCGCAATTGGAGTATCGGTTTAGCCGGAATCGTGTTAACAAACACACAAAAATACAAACAGAAAAAATAAGGGAAAAACAAAAAAAAAATCGTAAAGTTGCGATTTTCATGAGAAATAATCTTTCGATTGCGCTAAAAAATGTGGCAGTTCTAATTACAGAGATTTCGAAGGCCTCCAGAAAATTTCATCGCAATTGGAGTATCAGTTTAGCCGGAATCGCGTTAACAAACACACAAAAATACCAATAGGAAAAAAACAAGAAAATCAAAAAAAAAATCGTAAAATTGCAATTTTCATGAGAAATAATTTTTCAATTGATTTTTTGAACTGTGCAGTTCTAAGTTCAGAGATTTCAAAGGCCTCCATAAAATTTCATCGCAATTGGAGTATTGGTTTAGCCGGAATCGTGTTAACAAACACACAATAGTAATACAAACAGAAAGAAGAAAAAACACATTCCGGATTTTTTTCTCCAGTGTAGTGAAATAGAATCTTTGCTACGCTCATCCAATAATGTATTGCACTGTAATGGACATCACAGTTAAAATGGTTTTTGTAACTAATATATTGTCATGACTGTCATAATTATTAATATTGCCCACAAAAGATTAAGAATGTTAAAAAACTGTTGGTTTGTGAATCATCAGCTTTGGCATTTCATAGTGAATAACGGGTTATTTCATTGATAAATAGTTTTCAATAATATGCTACCCTCATATTATGATTATGCTAAAATTAACTTTGATGAAAATAATTATTTAGTGATTTGTTCAGCAAACTGTTGTCATATTCTCTTGGTCAAGTACAAATGTCTTGTTCCTTGCTTCACAGGCTGGTGGTTACTGTATACCCTGGGCCTCGAGGCGATTGCGACTAGCGCTACCACGCTACAGGCCGAATCGTGGACCAGGAGCCAGGAGTTCTTGAGAACGCTCGGTGACTGGGGCTCGATACTGTGGGGCTATATGTGTGTTCCCTTCGCCGCCCTAGTGGCGCAACGAGTGAGTACCCATTGGCGCGGGAACCAACGACTACTGGGGATGTGCAGAAGTGGTGTTGGAGTCGAATTCAACCAAGTTTGAACGACCTTCAAAATGGTCACGTGATGAACTCTGCACAACCAATGCAGAAAAACTAGAAATTCTATCATGCGATGGCTGCCTGATTTTGGAGCACTGGAAGCACTTTGACAGCTGAATTATTAGGTCATATCATAGACGTTGTTGTTCAAATTAAAGTGGTCTTTTAGATGCCTACACCTAAACTACTTCATAAGGATCAAGTACTGGTAATGTCAAAGGAGAAGTTGAAAAGATTTCTAGAATGAAGGGCCTACCTGAAGCAGGAACTCTTAGGCCTAGGCCTATCCATTGACAGCCGAATGAAAAACTTTTTGCAGATGTCAGTCTGCGTAGTTTTTTTTTTTTAATAATGGCATTGAAGCGAGCTCTCATTGGTCCTTTATATTTTAACATTGTTGCCAACAGCTTGCGACGCATTTATGCCGGTGCTCAGGTATATGGGGTGGTAGAGTGGGGCGTGGGGAGTTGGGGTTACAATCGTCAATACTGCTCTTAATAATTAGATAGGGCGCCACTTTGTTTTGTCACTCGTCCCCGTCTGCAGGCGTTATCAAACAAAGAAATATAAGCCTGGGGTCGGAAGTAAGATAACAGAGGGGCAACCCAGCAAGATGTGCTTGTGAAATACATAGAAATTTAATATAATAAAGCATACCACCAATTAATAACCAGAAATATATAACAATAGGTTAGAACTCGTGAACAAACAGACCTCCAAGTTCAAACATCAAAAGATTCACAAGGTCTCATCTGCCTGCCCAAACAAGTAGCATAATCACGCTTGGCTATATGAAAACCAACGTACCAAGTTAGCCTAATTACATAACAAACAGTTAGGTTAAGTTTAAACTTATTAGACGCCCCTCAAACACAGTTCAGGTAAATTACTCCACAAAGTTATTCGGCACTCTCAAACCGGGGCCGTGGATAACCACGTACAACTTCAGTAGTTCTTGTACACAACAGATCGGGCTCACTTGCCGGCCTACGCGAGGGTATGAACAAGTTCTTCACGAAAGTTTGTACAGTGAGTTACTTACAGTTCGTCCGGTAAATATTAAACACGTCACCGGAAGTCATCACAGAGTCGGTTGCCCAAGGTACCAATCTCGATCCGGCTGGAAGAGGTCGCGGGAGCGATGGGTACACGGTGCACTGTCATATCGTCCAGGGTGGTCTCCACAAGGTCCCACTTGGTTGCGAAACTAATTAAAGACTCCAACGTCCAAACGTTCTAGTCGAGGGGTATGGATTCGCACGCGCGACACAGTTCCACACTTCCCAAAAAGTTTCAGGTCTCACAGATAGAGGCTCAACCACTAACAATGTTTTAAAAATCAAATAACATGGCCTATCCTGCATACAGCAGTCGACACGGAGATCCACCCTAGACAACAGCCTGACCAACAGTGACTCGCATACATTCACAGTGTCCTCCCTTTACCAGCAAAAACCGCATTGATGACTTCACTAGGTACTTTAGAATATAGATAACAGTATTATTATGGTATGACTATGAAAATAAACAGTACAGAATACACACAGAATACAGTCAAGTTACATGTTCAAAGGTCAGAGAAGTTGATATGAGATGGTTCATGGGCGAGGATGAGAAGAGAGAGAGATAAGGTAGACTGGTCTGGGTAGGTGTGCATCTGTGGCTTGCGCGCGTGGGCTGGTAATTGCTGTTGATTGTGATGAAAAGTGATTCATGGACTGTTACAAGCTGTCAAAGTGATTGTTGATAAATAATATTTGTTTCAAATGAATGTGAAATAACTCTTTAAAATGAATGTGAAATAACTCTTTAAAATAATAATTTTTGCCTTGGAGATTATTAAGCATCATTTATATGTTGTTTATTAGATACAAAGAAAACTTTCAATTAAGCCACCAATTTTATTTGTTTGGTCCACATGCAAAATGGCCACCAAGAAGTGTCAAAAGGTCAAACTTGGTTGAATTCAACTCTATTGTATGATATATTTTGTTTCCAAAAAAGCAAGTAGTGGCATGTTTTAGATTTGAAATTGTAATAGAGTTGGGATTATTTGTATTTTTTGTGGTAGTGGATTGCAAGCAAATATTGAGGATTTTGCACCTTAGCATATATAAATCTACTGAAAAGTGGTGATATTGCAAAATCAAAATCTATGTACCAAGAAACGTATTCCCCACCCCCTAAAAACACCGAGATTTTGATTGAAAAGTGCAATTTTGGTTTATTGTGACATAAGAAATGTAGGCCTATTCATCTAAGAATTAGGCCTACAGATCAGTGTGTGCAATACAAATAATAAGGATGGGCAAAAAATCAATATTTCAATCAGGTATCAATAAGTAAGGATATTTTTGATACTTCATATTGAAATATTGAAATTTACACAAAAAATTAAAATTTTGGTAATTTTGGTGTAGGTGTCGGGTAGGTAGTCGAAATTATATTAATCCTAGTTGGTGGTGAAGGTGACTGGTCATAAAACACGATTGTGACATCGTAAAAATCGTTAAATGCGTTTTTTGTGATACGGATGAACCCTTAGACCACAAATAATTAAAAATAGGCCCACTCGTTTTTCTAATGATTTTTTTTTTACAAACATACATTTTGATATATCGATATCATATCGAACTTTTTCGTGTGATATTGATAATTGAATGATATGTCATACATAGCCTAGCCCTAAATAATGTGTTTGGTATTTACGGCAATATTTGTCCACTGCCTTCTCCGTGTGTGACCCATAGGTTCACCGCCCTAGGTTTGTCTGATGTCAGTTCTCCCAGTTCTCCTTGCTCCACAGACTTCTTCCTGGATGTCCCCTTCCCATTACTCCTGGCCCCTGTCCTTGCTCCCACCCACTCGGCAGATTGGACACACTCGACCTAGTATGTAAGTATCCAGACAATTAATTACATAATATTAATGAAACTTTTAGAGCAGGTGAGGTTAATAATGTGCTGAATTAGTGGGACTATACACTGCTCTTTTAAATAAAGTCATTAAATTAAAATGTCATTAAACCAGTTGAAGACGACTGAATAGTCGTCGAAATATCGTTACCTACATAGTTTTTTCTTTATTTAATATTTAAAAGAGCAGTGTATAGTCCCACTAATTCATCACATAATTAATAACATGATTTAAATGCTAAATTCAAAACTGCATGGTTGACAATTTTGCAAGTTTTTTATTCTGCTATGAATACATGGATTGCTTGCTGTTTTATTTTTTTATTATATTTATATTACCTAATTTTAATAATGTTTAACCTTGGTTTTATATTATAATGTTGTATAGATAATTTATTACCCAATTGACAAATATAGCAAAATACAATGTTGTACAGTTGTGGTACCAACCATCACTATTCACTTGTTGCCTGGCAGACAGATTATGTGAGAGTGCGCTTTGCCAATGGATGGTCGTTAACATTAATTGTTGAACTGGATAAGAAAAAACGTAGAAAACGGACCCAAATACCACCATGTTTTTTTCATATTTTATCTCATTGTACAGCAGTACATTAACCTTTCAATGCATTCTTATACACAGTCAAACCCTCTCTTAACTAACACACTTGACAAGAACTAATTGTGAAGGTCTATTACTTTTGACAGTTGGCAAATAGATAGGCTATTTGTGGCCTGGAAGCACCTGAGTTGTCAAACAAGCATACATGTACAGCTGTGTAGAGTTGTAGATTATTAAATTTGTTGTTTTATCAGACAGGAAAAAGATACTGTCCATTTTCAACTTTTTAAAGAAAATCCAAATTTGTAAAACAAACTTAAACTACCTATTTGAAAATAATGTTTGATAAGTGTGACTGTAGAGCACTTTATTTCCATGATCTTTGGTATCCGTCAGTCGAGCAATCAGGAACTTGTCTAAAATGCATGTCCAGGTATTAACTCAATTCAATCCAGATTGTGAAGAGTTCTCTTTAGTGGTCTCTCTACTGTACGTTACGTATAAGACAGTGTAGCCTGTAGCACAACTTGCATCTCTTCTGCTCGTAGGAAGCGTCACCTATGCTCGCCCGAGAGTACGAGTCCTACCGAGAGCCGCCCCTGACCGTCGCTACCACCCCCGCCTCGATGCTGCCCCCCGCCCTTGAACTAGACGCCATCATCGCCGGCCTCCTTGCGAGCGACGAGTTCGAGGCCATGATTGCGGCGCGACTCGGGAGGTTCGCTCGCAACGACCTTGTGAAGGAGATCCTCTCGAGCACGAACGTAGACGCGCTCGCTCTGCAGGTAGGTAGTGCTCTGCTTCTGTTGTCTAGTTACACTCTTAGGCATGTAATTTACAATGGGCATGATCTATTTTCTTATGTATATAACAATGGTAATATTTTGAATTTTCAATGAAAATAGTATGCAAAAATAAAAATATTCAAATATGAACATTGGTTTGACCAGAGTCGATAAAGAAGTTTCCCCTTTGGGGAGGTCCCCTTACTCCCAAGTCAAAACGGAATCTAACGTTCTGCGCGCTGAGGGCGGCTCAAATGTGAAAACTAATGAAAGCACTGCACGCTAAATACGGTCAGTAGATTATCAATATGCAGTGACAATGCAATCAACAAAACAACAGACGAAATGTCAAACTTTAGTTTTATTTCAATCATATTACCCCAGGGCCCTAGCCTTTTAAAACGATTTACTTTTGAATTATTATTGTACTATAAAGTGTTGCGCAGGCGTCACTGACATTTTCGTGCGAAATTAATTGAGATATGGGTTGTTTAAGCCTTACGGACGTAAGTTTAGTCTAGGCCCAAGGCCACAATACAGTTTTCAGACGTAAGTACGCCCTAGGCACTCAAATCGAATTCTTGAACAATACATATTGTCGGCCTAGGTCCTAAGCTTAGGTCTACTCCATCAGAAATATCCTCATTAATAAAGAGAGTTTGCTTTATGCCAAAACATTCGCCAACATTCGATCGTATTTAATATTTTGACGTGTCCGCCATTTTTCGTCATCGACTGTTAACTACTAGTAGAAAAGTGACGTAGTTTTTTTGAAGTAGTTCCATCAATCGTCACACAGAATCGCGCAGGACGTTAGATTCCAAACGCCAAAAACCGACTTTTTATTTAACCCAGGCCGGTATAGGGAGTTGGAGGACCTCCCCAACGGGGAAACTTCTTTATCGACTCTGGTTTGACTAACAGTGTACGTAAATTTGTCTTCTAGTTTCTTTCATAAAAGAAATAAAGTCAAATCATTTAAAAGTCATTACAATGAACACCATTTCTAAAAAAAATTGTGTGATGTTGCCCGACTACATGTTTGATCATAAAGAGTCATTGCAATGAAGAGTCATGTTAACGGAGTAATGTTTCACCCGATACTATAATAAAACGTTTGTGGAATTGTCAGCCCGGCAAACTGATTTTTTCTCTAGCGATATGACCAGCATAGACCTGCCGCATAATACGGGTTGGGGACACTGTGGGCCCCAGGCTTGCCTTCTCCAGGGTGGTAAAAGTGTTGCGGACCTTTGCAGAGGCTGCGTCGTACAACCTTTGACTATCGTGTATCTCATTTTTACAAAATGAAATACATAACATTATTTTAATGAATTAATTACTGTACTTATGCGAATATAGGCCTCGGGTATATTCAAAAATATGAAGTTAAAATGGTGCGGCTTTTATGCGGAGCAATTTGCCAATAGTATTTATATCCTACTCTTTAATATTTGAGTGGTAAATTAGGGGTGTGGCCATTACTCGATGGCGGCATATAACCGAGTAAATACTTATTGAAATTAGTTCTTTTATTTTTTGAAATTATTTATTTTTGAATTTATTATTAAAATTAGGAATAATTATTTTCATGAAATAATAATTATTAGAAAAAAAAACGGGATCCAGTAGTGTTTATTATAATGACTTTTGACTGTGTAATACGTAGCCTACCGTACCATGGATTTACAAGGCTCATGGATAAGCATCTCATGATTAATTTGTGTAGGTACTGTGAAACTAGCCCCGAAAAACTAATACGTACTCGTTGAACATTTTCGCCTGTTTACACAAATATTTACCTTTTGATGGGCTAAAATGGCCGCATATGTTGTTGGCGCTAAATTTTAGGCCTAAACTGGAAACGAGATTCGCAGATGCACCGCCCCATAATGTTGCAGGTCCAGTAACGCCAGTTACTATTCCAAGTCCATGGTATTACTCTGTGTGGCTTTCCAGGTGATGTCGAGCAGCCACTTCCGCACGATGGTGGCCTCGCAGCCCAAGGACGTGGACGTTGCGTCGCTGGTCGCGGACATCTGGGTCTCGGGTCAACTGCAGCGCTTCATGGACGCTCACCTTGAAGACAGCAAGCGCGCGTGGCTCGCTGAGCTAGAGCTCGAGATCAAGAGCAGGGCTACCAACGTAGAGGCGATGCGGGCGAGCTGGCAGCAGACGTTAGACGACAAGGTTTGTTGCACATTTTGATTTATGTCGGTTATTCATTTATTTATTTTTAATGCATTTTAGTTGGCCTACATTCATAATTTATATTTTATGGTTTTGTTACTGACATCAAAACTTTTATGGGCACTAAAATATTTTATTAAAGATTTTTCCAACAACCCATCCTGAATTTATTTCTGATACATTTCAAACATATCAAACATGATATTGTCTAGGAAAATTATAGTAGGTGTGGTCCAATCATTGTAACTTGTTAGTACCTAGTAGGGCCTACATAGAATAATCGGTAACCGGTTTGAAACTACGTAGGAAACCAGTTTTCATTTCGTAAACCGGTTTTTTGAAAATAATAAATCACATTTTTGAAATTTGCTTCGCTGTCCTGTTCAACACAAGGCACATTCTCGTGTTCCCTGCCACTGTGCGCTTGGCCTTGAGGTCGCCCGGCTCCCCAGGCAGTCACTTTGCACGTCCGCATTGCGAGTTGTGACAAGTGAGTTCTTATCACTCGCCAGTCAGCTTGTTCGGCAGCCGCGTCCCCCCCCCTCCCCCCTCCTCCATCCCAAGCGCAACTCGCCCGGTACTCAACTCCTGAATACAGCACATCATCATTATGTGCGTTTGTCGTGAGAGCTATTTAGTGCAGCAGCGGCGGGGTTGGGGGTGGGGATATACACAAAATCTTGCGTAGCAAAAACCGGTTTTTAACCAGTTTCTTAAACGATTATCCGGTTCCTAAAAATTAGGGACGACATGGCAGAATCATTTAATCGATTCCGGATCGATTCCTGTCTGCATCGATTCCAAATTGGAGAAATCGATTCCTCATTAGACAGTTTAAACGTCCGTACGTCGTGTTTTGGGGCGTGGCAGAGCGGTGAACCTCGTGTCTACTTTCCCTCCCTCTCCCGCCAGACGCCGATCGTACACAAAGGCAAGAAGTATGGTCAACAGAAGACGACACAACTTTGCGAAATACATCGTTCCGTGGCTTACGGTGGCCGGGACACGCCTTCATGGGCTCCGCGGAAAACGACTACCAAAATAACTGTGCATACAATTTTAAAAGATTTTGCTTGGGAATGGATATTTTTTGGAATCGATGTCATCCCTAGTAAAAATACTATTTGGTGTAGGCCTTGGTACCAAGAGCTAACTTGGAGCTAAGGGATAATTTTGGGTAGCTATAAGAATTTTGAACTATTGTTTAGATGGAGGTGAAAGGAATTAATTAACCAAAGATTGTGTGGAGTTATTTCAATTGGGCTTTGCACTGTCACTTTCTCACGCTCGTAGTGCCACCGTAGTACCTGCCCTAGCGTAAGGCGCCTAGATGTAAATGCTTAGATCCACACAGCCGTGCCTAGGCCTAGGGCAAGCTAGGCTTTCGATTCTTTCTCCACACTGCATTTATCCGCAAATTTTATTTCTTCGGTCCTTTCATCAGTCAACGACCCTGTGGTATTTCACATGATAAAACAATATGCCTATGGTCCTAATTTTAAGTAATTTATATTGGAGAAGGGTTGTTAGGTTGGGAAAGCAAAGAGAACATAAATCCCAGCCTGAAGGGCTGGGGACGTCAAAACTTTTCACCTGCTGATGACAACTGCAGCTAATTTAAAGTTGTGAGTACTTTAATCCACGACCCGTTTCGTCCTTCTGGGACTTATAATTTATAAGGAATTTATAATATTTGATGAAAGTGACATCTAGTTGACATTAGATCGGCCATGACACCCCCTGCTAGCTATATATGAGCTAGTCATTCGGTCACAGCCTACTATGTTGATGTGAGGGCCGTGACTACGGTGGTGCTGCCTGCGGAAAGCTTTGCGTGCAAAGGCCAATTGACTGCTTCTGTGGGAAATCAGAAAAGAGGAAAATACCAAAATTAAAACATTTTTTAAAATTTCAAGTCTTAGTTTTTTAATGACTAGTTTAAAATTTTAGAATTCATAATAAACCAGTTAATAATGTTTCTATGGAGACTAGTGGTTAATGCAGTACAGTCCTTTTCTCTCTCCTCAAACTCTTGGCTGTATAGGCCTAAATGTCTCGCCGACGTAGAGGACAGCGAGCTCAGGTGCCAAGCGGTGAGCGAGTCTCTCCCGGTTGAGTCACCGCCTCCCTACTACCGGGAGGCACTCTGACCAGGATCGTTCCCTTCATGCTGTAACAAGGAGATTGCATGTCTGCTTGTACGGACTAATCAACCTTTTGCGCATTTCAAAACTTATATTTCAAGTGTTT
The DNA here is from genome assembly GCA_024449915.1 of Sweltsa coloradensis. Classification (NCBI taxonomy): domain Eukaryota; kingdom Metazoa; phylum Arthropoda; class Insecta; order Plecoptera; family Chloroperlidae; genus Sweltsa; species Sweltsa coloradensis. Next base: position 17,005 of record JAMZAV010000990.1, read on the forward strand.
TTTATTTTTTATTTGGAAGGATATTTTATGTTCTCCGTTGTCATGAGCGCTCTTTAGCTAGTTTTTTGTTTTGTTCCTTTCCACCCTTTTGGATTTTTTTTATCATGAACAGAGTTCATGACAGCAATGCAATTCACATTTTTGTTAGTTTTTTAATTTTTAAGAGGGAATGGGGACACATTTATACAGTTGGCCGATATAGCTATTCGTTGGCCAGAAAGCATACGATGTACATGAAGCTTTACATAGTTGTCGAGAAAGCTTACATGGACAACCTTAGAGCAGGGCTGCCACTGACATTTAAAAAAAATCCTGTTGGAGGACATTAAAAATCCGCAAAAATCCGTGAAAAGTCTAAAAACGTTAATTTCATTGATCAAACTATGAAAATGGCTAAATGTTATGTTTATATTTGTTACCATCATAACCTAAAAGTTGCTAGGGCCTAGGCCTATGCACAGACGAGAATAAATGAGCCAGAAACGCCCGTGGTTGCTTTAACTAAGACTGCATAAAAATGTAAAATGTTACTTATTTACAGAAAATCTGTTTTAAATCTGACCTGGTTAAAAAATTCTTAGGCCTAGGCCTAGCCCCTAGCCCTAGCCGCCTAGGCTAGGCCCTAGGAATGTTGCATCACAATTTTGACCTAGGCCCATGCAGTGTTCTCCCCAGAAAAAAATGTTCACTGGGTATTCCATAAACATTGCCGGTTACTATATTCATAGGGTAGGGACAAAATAGCGGGGGTCCGGGGGCTTGCCCCGGAAAAATTTTGAGATCCTAGATTCGATTTGGTGAGTTTTAGAGGTTTTTGAAGCCTTTTTAAAGTAGCTTACTTTAGCTGGTTTTGTGGTAAGAACATTTCAAATTTGATTGAAATTATAGTCTAGACCTAAATTATAATTATTTTCTCCTTTGTATGTAGGCTGTGAATTACTGTACCGTAGTCCTATTGTAACAATGAGTACAATAGGCCCTTGTAAAAGTGATCCTACAACTTGAAACATTGTTGTATTTGATAACTTTATTTGTATTATTACCCTACTTTATAATTTGCCCTAGCAATCAATAAAATTGGAAAATTGATAAAATAAAATTGTTCACTTGTGTGTGCTCCTTGTGTGCAGTGAATGTTCACGATCATAGCGATGATTGCCATTTTGCCGTAACTTATGTGTTTCGTTCAAATGCATTCCTTGTCGTGTTCTATATCAGCGAGATTAGCCTCCACGATTTTGTTTACAATCCGCGCTGCAGTTATCTCGCGTTTGAGTCAACACAGACTGACCGGAATGATGCGTAATTCGTAGCGTAGGAAAGGAATGTGCGAGAGATCTGGTTGAAGCGGAGAAGAGAGGGGAGCGCGGGGAGGTGTCAAACTACAGCTGACAAAACAAAACCACGCTCGCTGAATGAAATGTGATGCGTCAGTCGGTGTTTGTTAAAGGTGAAAAAAACCGAGCACCACCACCACCGAAGCCTGCATGTGAGCCTGGGCCCTGGCCGGACAGCGAGCGAGTTGTATTTCTCTCTCTCACTCTCTCCCTCTCTCTGCAGTGAGAGACGTACGTCAACTCGTACGCCAAGTCAAGTGAATAATCAGTCACGCGTTATTTTGATGTTTTGTCTAACAACATTCACACAAACGCAATCAGCTACATTTAACATTTTCTACATTGGATATTTCAGGCGTAAGAAGAACCAAGTCAAGTGAATAATCAGTCACACGTTATTTTGATGTTATGTTGAACATTCACACGAATGCAATCAGCTACATTTAATAAGAACAACATTTTGTAGGTTGATCTATAATGAATGTTGTGTGATGTGTGTCCGTGTCACGTGTTGCCTTGCCTAGCACGTGCGTCGCGCGCATCGCCGGATTACCGAGCCCTCCCGACTGCAGCCGATCGTGCTTCGGCCCAGTCAGCTGTACCGGGTGCACCCCATGCGATGCACTGCTGTCCATAGAGAAAATGAGAAATAAAGCAGCTGCTGTCTGTCCGTGACATTCACTTGAACTGGACTATTGGCGCACAGTGCCAGGCACCAGTGCTTCTACGTGGGTGCTCGCTGACCGCACTCAAACCCCCCTCACATAAAGTCTTGACATAGAGGATGGATGGAGGTGTGAATGTGATAATTTTGAACAAAAATACTATAATTGGCGGCAGATATGTTTGCCGGGCGGTAGCTAAAAATAGCCGGGCGGGCCGCCCGGCTAACCGGCTCTGGGGAGAACACTGCCCATGTGTTGTGTTTATTAATAACATTGCAGTCTTGCAGAACTTGTTACTGTAATAACATTTTAATCATATACCAATTCTATTTTTCACGTTTATGATCACATAATCCAAACTTTATAAACAAAAACGAAAGAAAACAATTTTGTAGGCTCCAATCTTCATTGTTTGTTCATGGCTCCTCCCACTCCCAAAAGCAAGCAGAAGCAGTTCCTACAATGTCTAGGAGTCTAGGACTTGGCTCCGCCCTTGCTCCGCCCCCTATCGAAAGTCGAATCGATTATCGCCCCGCCTTCAATGTTTACAATCGAAATTAGCCCGCGCAGATTCAAATATACGAAAATAAGCATAGAAAACGTAATTAACGAAATATCCGTAAATAAGACTAAAAATCCGTTTATCCGTTTTGCACCCTAAATATCCGTAAAAACGGATAAAATCCGTTAAAACGGCAGCCCTGCCTTAGAGTTGTAGATTACCAATATAATCAGCCTGAAAAATTCATGGAAATGGTAAACTTTTACTTTTTAGCAACATACAAATTTGTAAAAGTCGATTTATTTTATATAAAAAAATTTGAAAATAATCTCTAGAAAAGTGTAACTGTACAGCCCTTTATTTACCCTTTCGTGACAACTGTGCAAAGTTTTAAAGAACTGTGGGGTCAGTCAGTCAGCCGAGCGACCAGGTATTTGCCAAAAACGCATCTCCTATTTATAGGCCTATAATACGTATATCCTTATAACTTAATTATCTTTGTTGTTTATTTTTTTATTTGAAAGCCTAGTAAGCCAAAGCTGCGGGCTACTATGTAAAGAAGAAGATCTTTGGCAAAATATCTGGATCGATTAATTAATTAACTAACTAAATACATAAATACATTCAAATTTAGGGTCTACCCATTCAAGTCACATAACTAATTTTCAGTGGGAGACATTTAATTTAAAGCAGACCAAGCCGATCGACGAGCGAACAATGCCCAAATAGAGACGGGCATATTTAAGTATGAACCAGTAGGGGTGTGTGTGTCTCACTCACGGTGTGTCTTGCGTCGGTGGCTCCTCCCCCTCCTCGGGCCCCATCTCCTGGACAGGCCCCTCCCCCTTGTGTTCCTCGTCCGAGTGTTCGGGCGCTGCGTCCACCACTCTCGGCTCCTCCCTTGGCGCCTGCTCCCCCAGCAGCCGGTACGTGAGGGCCCTCGCCTCGACCACCCCTCTCACCACGCTCGTCATGATGTCCCCCACCCTCTGCTTCTCCTCCAGCTGTCGCTCCGTGCACTCGCTCAGCCAGGGGATCACGTGGTCCTGCATGTCGGAGCGTATGTCCTCTAGAAGGTGGCCGGCCAGCGCTAGGGCCTCGAGAGGTCCCGAGGTAGCCGGGTCTGGAGAGCATTAGGTAGCAGGTCGCCAGGTAGCCCTGGGTGAGGACCGCCGCAGCAACGCGCTCCATCGTCTGCAAACAAACAGACAGTACTGTACAGGTGGCCGGCCAGCGCTAGGGCCTCGAGAGCGTTAGGTAGCAGGTCCGCCAGGTAGCCCTGGGTGAGGACCGCAGCAGCAACGCGCTCCATCGTCTGCAAACAAACAGACAGTACTGTACAGGTGGCCGGCCAGCGCTAGGGCCTCAAGAGCGATAATTAGCAGTAGCCTGATGTTTAAAAGTAAAATTCAAGTGATATCTACTTTGTGAAAAATACATACAGATGCCGATCTTACCTTTAAGTCAATTTGTAGTCCACTAAGTTGCCGGTGTTGCCCTATCATTGTCAATCAATAGCTTATTTAGTTCAAATGTTCGCCTAACAAACGGTTTTTCCCAAACACTCACAACTGCTCCTTACAATTGACAGCTGACAACAGTAGCAGTGCCATGAGTGACTTTCCGCATATTCCTAACTTTACTCCCGCACCCCCTCGTCAATGACGATTTGTCGCCTTGTTACAGTTTTCTTGTCTCTAACCCACGGCACATGTGTGTCGAACCCCAAAGGAAGCACAGCTTCTGAGCCCATTAAAAATCTACGTCTAACTAAACTCCGTCCAGGTCTAGAGGTTAACATGAAACCTCTTACGGTCAGAGGATGCAGATCGTCTATGGTCGTGTTTAGTTAACTGTTTCAAGACAGCAAACACTTCCATTACTCTATGAGTGAAAATTACAACATAATAGATGAATTATGAATGAGCACCGCGTGAATATAAAAATGGTTCCCTTTTTAAATTATATAGTACCTGAGAAAAGTGTGATTATATATTATATGTGAATTAACATTATTAAATATTGAACTTATATAACACATTACCCAAAATTCATAAATTTTCGGAAGCCTCTGACGCGAGGACATTTACACACTTTTGGTGAATGTTTTATATTTCTGACCGTGGTTATTGTTTGTGTGTTTTTTGTGTTTTTTATTAATATCTTCCCAGTCTAATAGTTTCGGTTTTTAATTGTAATAAAAATAAATGTGTTTGGTCATTTCAGTAGGGGAAGCAATGCTTTCTTTGCTTCCCCTCAGTGCACTCCACTGCTATAAATACATTATGACAAAACTTCAAACTTTTTTTTTTTTTTTTGAATAGAACGCCTTTTGCTGTCTGATAGTGACATTGAAACCAAGTGCTGGCCAATGTGTCATATTTTGTTGCTTTGAAAAAAACTTAAAACTTAAATATTTGTTATTAATTAAATGAAACTTTTAGAGCAAATGAGGTTTAGTTGTAATAACTCTATATTGGACTACACACTGCACTTTAATAAATAAATAACGAGATTTTAAATTATATTTCGATGACTTATCAGTTATCAGTTGTCTTCCACGGGTTTTATTGACAGGTAGCCTAGAACAACAGTGCAAGAAAGAGAAAGAAAATAAGGAATAAATATTTGTATCCCACCATTTTGGCAGTCTAATAGGTCTGAATGCAACCAGCCACTCCAAGCTAGTTGAACTAAGCTAGTTGTCTCGGGCTCGGCCATATTGAGCTGTAGGATAGGCCCTTCAGTATCCTGTACTTCTTTCTCATCTACAAGACCCGACTTAACTTAAACATACATAGTTAATGATTAATGAATATTTTATAATATAGAGTAAGCCTTCGTCTGGGTTAGTGAATGAGAGGAGAAAGGAGTCAAACAGCTTACCGGAAAATTGTAAGTAGCAGCGTGAGACGAGTAGACGTAAATATATACAAACAAATACAATTGTCGAAATGTTTGGGTTAGCGCGGCCTTAGTCACTCAACCATTAGAGAATAACTACTTACACTAGCCTAAGCCTACTATATACATGATATTTACAAACTTCTAGGCACTGTTGGGTATGTAGGGGGGGGGGTCAGGCCTACCTCAGGTTGAGGTTAGGTTTCTGGCGGGAGTTGATTGGATGAGCGTAGCGAGCGAAGCGAAGATTCCATTTCACTACACTGGAGAAAAAAATCCGGAATGTTTTTTTTTTTTTTTTTCCTTTCTGTATTTTTGTGTGTTTGTTAACACGATTCCGGCTAAACCGATACTCCGATTGCGATGTAATTTGATGGAGACCTTCGAAATCTCTGAACTTAGAACTGCCACGTTTTTTTAGCGCAATCGGGAAATTTTTTTCTCATGAAAATCGCAATTTTACGATTTTTTTCGATTTTTAAAACAAATTTCTTCGACTTATAACACCTACATGCTTTATCCGATTGTAATGATTTTTTCACAGAACCTTAATTTTATGAATTAAGATATCCGTGTGAAATTTGAGCGTAATCGAAAAATTATTTCTCATGAAAATCAAAATTTTACGGTTTTTTCTTTTTTAAAACAATTCTTTGACTTATAACACCTACATGCTTTATCCTATTGTAATGATTTTTTCACAGAACCTTAATTTCATGAATTAATATATTCGTGTTAAATTTGAGCGCAATCGAATAATTATTTCTTATGCAAATTGCAATTTTACGATTTTTTTCTTTAAAAAAAATTACGATTAATTAAAACAATTAAGTTAATTTTTAATTTTATTTAATTTAATTATAAAAATTAAGTTAATTTTTTATTTAATTTAATTTAATTAAAAAAAATCTTCGACTAAGTAATGATTTTTTCACAGAACAACAGAAAATCCGCGTAACACATGGCATCTCAATGCACCATATACGCTCATCCAACAACGCGGCGGGACTTAAGCGTTTTCCTAGTAACAAGTATAAGTGTGTGTGCACCTCTTGCTGGCATCTCATCGCGGCCTTGAACTGCTGTATGCGCCTGTCCTTCTCCTCCTGTAGCCTCCTCTCCTGCTCCTCTAGCCTCCGCTGCTCTGCTCTCTCTCCCTCGCGCAGCTCTTCGTACGCTCGCTGCTGGGCCTTCATGTTCTCGATCTCATCTTCCTCAAACACCTCGATCATCGACAGCTCGATCGTACGGCCAACCAACACCTCCACGATAGGGTGCACCTGATAAAATAAATGAATAAACCATTATTTAATAACAAACATTTATATAAACTCTTTAAAAAATAAACTGAGTCAGCCTGTAATTGTAGGACTGTAGGCCCTAATTATACCAAGTTGGCTATACTTTAATTAGGTTTGTAGATCAAAATGAAAGAAAGAAAATAGTACACCAAGTAGGCTGTCCTATTAAAGTTTGTAGATCTAAATGAAAGAAAGAAAATAGTACGCCTACGCATACCTACTGATAGATCAAATAGGCAGACCTGGGTAAGTTACTTTTGAAAAGTAATGAAATTACACTAGGAAAACGCTTAAGACCGTTGTTCGAGCTTGGCCCAACTTATTTTTCATTGCGTGTAGTATCGCAAGGGGCAAAGCGGGGAGGTGAGAGTTGCTCTCCCTCACTGCAAGAAGACACCCTCCCCTCACGCCGCTCACGCCAGCATGGCCGACTTGTCGCTGGCTCTGTGACTGTGTCTCGTCAAGGTTATAGTTCGCACTGTAACCCGAGCGATGCCATCCCGGAAGGGTGGCGCGGCGAGTCTGTTGTGATACAAACAAGTCTCACTCAACTAAGGAAGAGTAATGGAAATGTAACAATCGAATACTCGAGGTCATGAACCGCGTGATTCGTAAAATACACGGTGGTTATTACAATAAAACAGTTATTATTTACCAAACATTATTTTGGAGGCGTAATATAATAATAATTAAAACATTTGGTTTTTCAAACCTCTTTATCTTGTTTTTATTTACTACAATTCAGAAATTAAAAAAGTCCGCCCCAACCGGGAATCGAACCACGGATCTCTGTGAGTGTGGCACTGGGAAAATTATGAAACATGAATGAAAGTAGATTAGTAGATTAGTAGCCAACTCTGAAAAGTTTTATTGAAAATGGCCATACGCCCATTAATATATTATTGTGATTTCTGTGGGTTTTATGAAAGGTATCTGGGGCAAAGTAACTACCAGAGACAAGCATTTATTAAGCCTCATTATTAGATGCGACGTTATAATTAGCACGTTTTAGAGGTTCTTTGTAATAATTATGTATTTGTAATCAACATTGCAATTATGTTGATCTTCTCTTCATGTTTGTTTGATAACGACGGCTAATTATTGTTCATTGCTGGATTACTGATTACTTCTCTGTTATCGGGATTCTGGAACCCAATTTTGGTAATTTTAAATGGGGCACTTTAAAAAAAAAGCAGTAAAATTCCAAACATTCGATAATAAGGTCGGTCACACAATTTGCGATCGGCAATCAGCATTCTCACAGTACTTAGAGTGAGCGCACTCACACATGTCGGTAAAAAAAACGTCCGGTTGGCAACCCTAAAGTAGAGATAGGAAAATGAGATGAGAAATAACAAAATTTTCACAGTAATTCGCAACTCATGCACAAAATAAACATGTGAATCCTAGAAATAGATAGACCAGTAAAATCACCTGCCAAATCAGTGAAACGCATAACTATGTTCCAGTAGAGTTTTCAAATTATGATTATTTCGTCCGCTGAAAAGTACAGGTATATATAATTTAATCATTATTTTTTACCAGGTCTGTTCATTCGCCAGGAAAGTGTATACACTAAAAGTGATGGTGTATGCATTATGCAATTACAGTACACTGACTAGGTGGCGCCAGTAGTGTTAAACTTAATACACTAAGTGAAGTGCGTGTCGCTCCTCTACGGTGTTGTATACTTATTGACGCACTAAGTTTTTTTCCCTTTCTGGCGCACTAATTTTTTTTTCTTTCTGGCTGCACTTTTGGCTTCATTTGCTTTAGTCTTTGCATCTTTTGCAGCAAGTTCTCTTGCCTTTTTGATCCGTGCCTCCTCCTGGGCGTCCAAAATGTGCGCCGGATCTCTGATATCAGCCTTCAGATATCGCTTGCTAAACTAAAGGCCCGGTTGACGATCTCAGGTAGAATGCTTCCAGTGTAGAAACTGAATTAATCAAAACACATTTAATGTGCCTGAAGATAAAATCAAAAACTATACGTGACATAAATAATTTCTACTAAGAAAACGCTAAAGTCCCGTCGCGTTGATGGATGAGCGTTTTTGTAAGTTTTTAGTTGGCGTGGGATCTCTTTTCTCATCAAGAACTTTTTGAACGCATTGTAGGTGATTGTTGTCAAGTTTCTATTGTTACTTGTTAATTGTTATTAAATACCTCAAAAAACTTAATTTAAAACCTTTATTTATATGGTTTTTGGATAATGTTTTCAACTTTTTCTTTCAAAAAGCAATACATCACTATAACCTTAATGTCCATGTGAAATATGAACGTTCTAGCCCCACCCGTTTGGTCAGAATCGACCCAAATGTCACGAAAATATCGCACTAAAAATCGAAAAAAATCGTAAAAGTACGATATTCATGAGAAATATTTCTTCGATTGTACCCAAAAACGTGGCACATCTAAGTTCAGAGATTTCGAAGGTCCCCTCAAAATTTCATCAAGATCGCATATGCCGTTTGCCCGGAATCGTGCGAACAAACAGACAGAAAAACAAACAAACAAACAAACAAACAAAAAACATTGGAGCTAAATTTTTTGAGGGGTCAGTGAAATTGAAGTTTTCGCTTCGCTCGCTACGCTCATCCAAAAATCTCACCAACACAATGGGCCAACCATCTTTGTTAGCCAGAACTCGTCGTCTTTCTCAATCACTTCATACGTTAACCATTGGGAGGTGTAGACGATGAAGTAGTATGTTTGGCGGCCGGTATTATGTGTAGCTGCCCTTGCACTTGGTAATGGTAATTCGAATCGGGTTTTCCTCCAACAAGATCACAATATGTTATCTAAAATCAAGTAACACAGTCATGTGTTGAATATGACTATTATCGCACATAATATGGAATCACTTCAGTGAATCATGAACACGGCTCAAATTTAAAATAAATAAAAAATTACTAGTCTGGAAATAAGAACACTAGTCCTACTCAAATCCACGTATTACTATTACCATTATAGGTATAATTACAATAAACTAATGGATGAGCTGATCGAAGACAACTACACTACACTAGAAAAATCCACGATGTTTGTTTTGTTTTTTGTTTGTTTTTTAATTTTGGTCTCTTTGTTCGCACGATTCCAAACGCCAAACGGCTACTCCGATCAAGATAAAATTATCTGGACACCTTCGAAATCTCAGAACTTAGACTTGATACGTTTTGGGAAACAATTATTACAAAATAATTTTCTCATGAAAATCGCACTTGTACGATTTTCTTTATTTAAAAAAGATCTCCGCTCTCTACCAGCTACATGACTACTCCAATAGAGAAAAAAAACATTTTTAGGAGACCTTAATTATTTGTGAACTTAGACCTGTAGCAATTTTAATACTATTGAAGTAAGACTTCTCATAAAAATAGCACTTTTTCGATTTTTCGAGCACTATTCCGATCGTTGAGGCCATTTTTTCAAAAACGAGTTTTAATGGCTTTTGAGAGGGTATATTTCAATATATTTTATATGCAGTAGCTCACTAAAATAGGGCCCTGGGGCCCGGGGGAAGGTAAAACCGACAAAATTAAAAAAAGGCCCAAGTCAAACATCAAACTGAATTATGTCCCTTTACAACAGCTATCGCTCATGTGTTTCTATACCCTCACATTTTCAAAATCCGTGTGAAAATTAATGTTATTGGATGAGAGTAAATTTCGCTCCCCTGATAAAAATAGCTGAAGTGTTTTTTTTTCTGTCTGCTCGCGCTCTACTAGTCAAATGGCTTCTCTGATCGTGCTGAAATTTTCATGGGACCATCAAAACCTATGAAGTTATAGATGTGTTTTGATTTTGGGTAAAACCAAAGAAAATAATATCGTGTAACATTGAGGAATTGACTTAAAGCAATAAACTTTTAAAAAAATCATAGTCGCAAGAAAATATTGACTGATATATTCATTTTTGAATAAAATTTAGCTTTTCAAGGATCAAGGGGGGGGCGATCGCCCCTACCTCCCACCCCCTGGATCCGCCACTGCTCTCCTCTTCAATGGTCGTGCGAAGGTGGATCTTGATCAATTTTAATTTAGAAAATGTTCGCTCTGCTGATGCCGAAGACGACATAGCTACCAAGATATTGCTATACAACTATCCACCATTACATCCAGCTTGCAAACCTAGTGAAGTGATAACTAATAATTTCTCTTGTATTACCTGTACATGTTATATTTTTACTCCCACCCACACCTTCTCTAGAGGTGAGTGGGGGTGGGTCACCCAAAGCCAGGGGGTGAGTACACCCCCTGGCTTTGGCACCGGCGCGGCTCGCGCCGCGGAACCATAGTCTGCACGCCTCTGATTGATCTTGTAAATTTACTAGTCCGAAAATAAAAATACTAAGTCCTTCTAGAATCCACTATTACTATTACCATTATTAGGTAGTATTACATCATAGTATTGGATGAACGGATCGAAAACAACTCCCACACTACACTCCGCAAAAAAATCAGCGATGTTTGGTTTGTTTGTTTTTGTATTGAGGTATATTTGTTCGCTTGTTTGCACTTTATTTTTTAGGAATACACCACTATAATGAGACCAAAAAACAAACAAACCAAACAAATACATCGCGGATGTTTTCTAGTGTAGTGAAGTGCTTGTCTTGATTTGCTTATTCAATTTATTAATCCACATAGCTGTGGTTGTTTTTGTCAGATCATTTTTCTTAAAAGAACGGAGAAACTTTCAATTTAAAGCAAACTAATTCTTGATAAAAAAAATAACTGAGTGGGTAAACTCTAAATAAAATTTATTTATTTTATTTAATAGTTATTTTAATTGCAGTTCGGTTTTCTTCTATCTCGTGCTATAGCAAGTTGAAACTTTGTCAATCTCTTCCTGTTCAATCTTTTGAGGAAAGTACTCGATTTTTTCCACGTTGTATCTTTTTCACACACTGCATTCATAGCGATTTGCTTGAATATTGATGTAAATGAGATGCGTCACTGACTCACTGAGCTACGCACTGACCGCACAACGCACTCGCCACAATCGGCCACAAGTGAGGAGAAGACGGTCCCCCCATTCTACCGACACAAATCCCCACTCCGCTGGCCGCCTACCAGCCACACGAGTCTGTCGCTCGAGATTTTTACTGGCAACAAAACGCGCCGCCGAAAACAGTGAATTTTACATATAGTCAATTTCGCATTCTGACCACAGTTTTCATCCGAAAAATTTGAAATTTTGGGAGGTTGTTAACAAGGGGTTTGCGGATACCGCTGTCAAGACACTTTTCAATATTTCAAATATTTGTCTCCTACACAGGCTTGGGAAATGACACCCACTTATGTCACTGGGGGCATACTTACGGTATGATATTTTTAAAAGAAAGCGATATTTAAAAAAATGTGTCTTGACAGCGGAAACAACGCATTCAAACTTGACATACTGGTAAAAACCGCAAACCGATAGGACAAACGATAGAGCTTGAATGTGATTTTGAATAAACCCATGCGTTCTGCAGCAAAACCTGATTGGATTGAGCTCGACCAACGGTCTTAAGTCCCGCCGCGTTGTTGGATGAGCGTATATGGTGCATTGAGATGCCATGTGTTACGCGGATTTTCTGTTGTTCTGTGAAAAAATCATTACTAAGTCGAAGATTTTTTTTAATTAAATTAAATTATATAAAAATTAACTTAATTTTTATAATTAAATTAAATAAAATAAAAAATTAACTTAATTGTTTTAATTAATCGTAATTTTTTAAAAAGAAAAAATCGTAAAATTGCAATTTGCATAAGAAATAATTATTCGATTGCGCTCAAATTTAACACGAATATATTAATTCATGAAATTAAGGTTCTGTAAAAAAATCATTACAATAGGATAAAGCATGTAGGTGTTATAAGTCAAAGAATTGTTTTTAAAAAGAAAAAAAACATAAAATTTTGATTTTCATGAGAAATAATTTTTCGATTACGCTCAAATTTCACACGAATATCTTAATTCATAAAATTAAGGTTCTGTGAAAAAATCATTACAATCGGATAAAGCATGTAGGTGTTATAAGTCGAAGAAATTTTTTTAAAATAGAAAAAAATCGTAAAATTGCGTTTTTTATGTGAAAAAATTTCCCGATTGCGCTCAAAAACGTGGCAGTTCTAAGTTCAGAGATTTCGAAGGTCTCCATAAAATTTCATTGCAATCGGAGTATCGGTTTAGCCGGAATCGTGTTAACAAACACAAAAATACAGAAAGAAAGAAAGAAAAAAAAAAAACATTCCGGATTTTTTTCTCCAGTGTAGTGAAATGGAATCTTCGCTTCGCTCGCTACGCTCATCCAATTACTCATTACTTCAGCCAAAATGTAACTAAATTACTATTTAGTTACTTTTCCAAGAAAGTAATGAAATTACATTACTTTTTATGAAAAAAAGTAGTGAAATTACTTTCAAAAATTACTTTTTAATTTAAAATGTATCTGACCTGCGGACGAGTATGACGCAAGTGCTTTGTCTGCCGATGGCGGATCTCAGACAGGGTGTTATCCACGCCCATACACTTTAAAACCAACGGAGGCATATCACAGAGATATTGTAGATATCAACGTAGAGATGTATAGTAAATTATTGATTACGCGGGTGACATCTTTCGGCGAAATGTTGTAACTACACTACAAGTGTAACAATTCGACTATCGATTTATTTGACACAGACTTGAATGTTTGATGTCAATTAAATAATTACGTCATCAACGGCGCTCGTCATAGGCGGAAGTACCAAAAGTAAACATGGCTAGGTTCTGAAATAAAAACTCGGGATTCGAAATTTCTCGATCAGACCTACGAAATGTCGGAAATGCTGCATGCACATCACTGAGCTCTATATACTTTATAGAGCTATAAGTATATAGAGCTCAGTGATGCACATGCACATTGTTCAAGCGGGCAATACGTAGAAAGGCAGCAGGCGCACTGGCCCAGTGACTGATATTTGATACACAAAGGCGCGGGCCGCGCGGCAAAAGTAACGCGTTACTAACGCCAAATTACAATGATAAAAGTAGTGAAATTACTCTTCCGTTACATTGAGAAAATTGTAATTAAATTACTGGCTCGTTACTGAAAAAAGTAATTTCGTTACAGTAACGCGTTACTTCCGTTACGTTACTACCCAGGTCTGCAAATAGGACACCCTACATATTTATGTACAATATTATAACTGTCTATACACAAAAAGAACTACGCTTTAGAGCCTACTGGAAGGCCTACACGATATATATTGGAAAGACCACTAAAAATGCCTGGACCTATCAATAATTATTTATGTTTAATTAATTGGGAATAACTGTTGTTTGATGTTCCTCTTTGCCTTTAAAATAAATGGAAGTTTAAAAAAAGTTAAATTATTTACAAGCTAAATGATTTGACGTTCGTAGGCCTACCTCTCGGTCAAAGTCCCAGAGATCCCCTGGGTAGATCTGAGTGTCTACGTCCTCTCCGACCTTGTCCGTCACGTAGTAGGGTGAACTGGGCCGGTCCAGGCAGAGATCGGTCTGGCAGTCGACCTCCGTCGTCGGGGGGAAGTCAAACAACGTCTCCAGGTAGCGGTCGGTCTGCACAGAGGCGTGGGTCCGACCCCAGACGGGGGGTGGGGTGCCGGGACGCACCCTGTGCTCTCTCTCTGCCACCTAGGGGATGTCAATTCTTGTGTTTCATGCAGGCCTAGCAGGGGGTAACTCATCGATTGTTTAAATAGTATACGTATTTTATTAATTTTAGGCCTACAAAAACCTTGGGCCTTCAATTTTTAGTTGGCTGCATGATTTTGAATTCTGTAGGCTGTCTTGAGCGATTCATTTCAATGATTACTCAATTCATTACAATTTACAATTCATTACAATGATTAGGTAGGCTACTCAATTAAAGCTTAACCAAAACTCAGAAATGCCTTTTTCAACCTAGCCTTAGTCCTATGCCTAGTAAATTTGTGGCGGGAAAAATGGGTTAAATATCATGAAATTAAATTTGTATGGCATGACCTACCGGTACCTGGGCCTACTTTATTTACACAGAAGGCCTTTTCTCTAGAGAGACAATAATTATATTTGGTAACGTTTTCACCAAAGGCGTTTAGTGTTCAAATATTCATGTTGAAATTATTCCCACATGAGCTAATACTGTAATGAAATGTCACGTCCTTACATCGCCCTTGGCTTTGCAAATCGGCTTCTCTCTCTTCTGTTGCGGTGGAGCCCTCTCCCCCGCCGTCACGCGGCTGTGGGCGTAGGGACTACCGCGGCATATGCGGGGGTCGAACATCAGGTTTCCGTACGGGGGGTCGCGGTAGAACTTGCGGTTCCGATTGAGGGCCTTGGCCATGCCCGGCGCTGCGACCAGCATCGTCTGGCTCGAAGCTCCTTCCTTCGTCGTTTCCTTTACCGCCTTAGTCTTCGAGGCGTCTTGCGATCGGCGCTTCATTGTGGCAAAGTCGCTGGAACTATTGCAACACTAGAAATGCTAGAGTTACTTTATTGCTACATGTCAAGTTGTACGTCCTTGTAACAGAGATTGATCTTAAAGTTGATTTCAGTTATATTTTATGTGATTGTACATGAGCTGTCCATAGAAAGATAACTGTTTTTAACCCAACTTGTAAAATAGTAGATAGTTTCTAGGTTATGTAAGTTCTAATGAGGTTTACTCTCTTCAAGGCATTGAGATCAATGACTTGGAAGTGCACAATTCACATTGGTGTCTTATTTGACTCTTTGCAGCCAACTAGCTTTGCTTTATATGTTAATGCTCTTGGTAACAAGTTTAATAATATTGTTTACAACGTTTGTGTGGTGAATTGACACTTGTTCAAGAAAATTAATAATACACATTCAATTGTTCCAACAATGAAACAGCTATTTGCAACTGAATAGTGGATACTTGGTTAGATCATGGAGTACTAGAGTACTATTTAAAATCCATGGTTAGGCTACAAATTTCATTAGCTTCATTAATATAGTTGTAATTAACTTATACAATGCCAAATCCAAATGGCTAGTTTAGTTGATACTTGATAAGAGTAGGCCTACTTATTTCAAGGCTGTGTTAACATGTAAGTTTTTCCGTTGTTTAAATCAATATGGACCTTTAAAAAAGTAGTCTGTTTGTAAGAAGTAAGATATAACATTTCCCACTTGATTCACTTGGAGAGAGACAACCAAGTACTGGGTCAGGTCAGTGCATTGACCACGGTATTTTGTAGTATTTGAGAAGTAATATTGTTGATTTTTTGCAGAGCAAGTACTTCGATGGGCAGAATGCCGAGCTCCGTCGTAAGCTTGAACAACTTAATCACGAATTTGCCGCCATGAAGGGTCAGTTTGCCACGAGCGAGGAACTGAAGAGGATGCAAGAAGAAAACTTGTTCCTTAAGGTAGATACAGAAGCATGATAACGTACTTCATTTCTTGCACATGTGATTGTGCGACACAACTGTAAGGTAGATACAGAAGCATGATAACGTACTTCATTTCCTTGCACATGTGATTGTGCCACACAACTGTAAGGTATATACAGAAGCATGATAACGTACTTCATTTCCTTGCACATGTGATTGTGCCACACAACTGCATCATGCTCAATTAGCTGACTTAACAGCTCACAACTATATTGAAATAAATATGCAGACCCAGAGGACATTGTACTCATCCATGCAATGCCAATAATATAAGCATTGACTCAATTAGTGCTTTTTGTGTAGATACCAATCCGTAAAGACAATGAAATATTAAATTCCGGCACATTTTGTGCCCCGAAAAGTTAAGCCCAGGATACGGGACGAAGTACTGTAATCCCAGAAAATCCGGAACGGGTGGTAGCCCTACTCCTACATAAACAAACTTGACAAAGTACTGTATCGTACTGTCAACTGGCTATTATGGCACATTTATGGCCTACTACCAGATTCTTCTTTTTAAATAAGCAGTATTCTGAAGATTAACTCTGATAAAGAAACCACATATATCCTTCCTTAAGAGGGTATGCTGAGGCTAGAACGGAGGCGAGTTTAAGCGCTTAGCTTTCTGGATTTTTTGGGTAAACGGTTTATAACACCATTATCAAATTTCACACTAACGTTTATAAAGAATAAATCTATGTTATCCATTATGCGTATTCCTAAATTAATTCATTGATTTTGAATTAAAATTTAGTGAAATCACCAAAATTTACTCAATTTTGGTCAATTTCGGGAATTTATTCCAAGTGAACAGATTGTTTTAACTCAAATTTGCATAATGGAACCCAACGTTTAAATCAATGTGAACGCGCAGGTTAATTTGGTTTTATCGTAAGATAAACGGTTTGGTGGGAATTTCCAGAATTGTAATCCATGTTTTGGATTTCCCATTTTTTCACGTTTTGAACTTATGTCTCGCAATGGATCTTTAACGCTTATTTTGTGCAACCAATTACGGATATCAATATAAAAGTACTTTATTAACATCCATTCAAAATTTGGTAATGATATTACCAACCGTTCAACAGAAATCATCAACACCTGTTTGCGCGCATTTGAGTTGGGCCAAGCTCAGCGTACCCTCTTAAGCGCCTGTCAGACGATCGAGAAAATCACGCCAGTTGGGTCGCTCACCTTGAAAAACGTCAAGCTTGTTCCAACTTCCTAGCGAGTCGAGTTAGCGAGAGCCAATCAGAACCCACTACCATAACACGTGACCAGTGAACACCAATAGATGGCGTTATTGTTACCTTCATTGTCAGTCGTGTGACAAGGATGGTAATAAACTCGCGCGAGGTCGTCTGACAGCCGCTTTAGCAACCTACTAAATTTTAAATCGGTGGCACAAGAGAACTCTGGAATAAACCCTCGCATTCCGCAGTGATGCCTGGTTTGCCAGAGCTCGTCCTACAGTCATACACCCAAGGATTGGAACGACCTCCCGAGCTCACTTTAGACGTTGTATGTTGCAGGCTCGGCTAGAGACGTGCTGTGACAAGACGCCCTTGGGTCTCTCGCAGGACGACGTAGAGAAACACGTATTGCGCTACATCGCTGGCATGTATGGCCTGGCCAACGCAGACAAGGCGAACTATGCAGAGATCCAGGCACTCATGGGAAACATGTTTGTCGGGAAACAGCAATTTGAGGCGGCCCTTGCAAATGTGTCTGCAAGTCACAGGGCAGAAATGCGAGAGGGTAAGTTTAAACTTGAAGACAACAAACAGTTTAAAGTATTACAGAGTGGGTGTAATGGGAGTGGCCAAATTACCAGGGGTGGATCCAATAGGGAACCCAACAGCTTACCTGGTTAGTGGCTGCCAGCAG
This sequence comes from Sweltsa coloradensis, assembly GCA_024449915.1. Classification (NCBI taxonomy): domain Eukaryota; kingdom Metazoa; phylum Arthropoda; class Insecta; order Plecoptera; family Chloroperlidae; genus Sweltsa; species Sweltsa coloradensis. The sequence goes on from JAMZAV010000990.1 coordinate 35,010, forward strand.
GGTGCAAATCGACGTCTTGGCAGGGGGGAGATGGCCTAGTACAGTATTTGGGGGGGCTGAACGGAGTCTCGGGCAAAGCCACAGCCGGTGGAGGCAAATTTTTTAGGGGGTATTGTTGCCCTGGAGATGGCCTTAGAAGTTAGATCAATCTGAGGTATTATTTTTAAAGGGGAGAATAAAAGACCTAGTCATTAAAGATACTTTATTCTCGTATTTTAATCTTTTACTAACTTTTTTGTAGATTTTACCTAGGCCTACCTACCTAAAGTCACTTGGTAGGCCTATGATATGAGATGAGATGGGTATCCAGAGGTGGAGATATAGCCCTACACCCCCCTCCCCCCTCCCCCCGTCTATTTGCACCCTGGATGCAAAGGATCTTTGAGATTGATGAATAGTTATGTACTTATAAATAGACAAAAAAAGTACAAACTTTAAAACTGCAACAAAAAAATATTTCCACATTATTTTATTCTATTTATTTACTTATTTATTTATTTATTTAACGTCTATTCTATTTATAAGTATCAATCTCATCACATGTATGAACCAACTATCAATCTACAAGATCCCTGCAGTCACGTACCAGATTAGCTGTTCGGTTCCCTATCTGTATGCCTAAGCAAGCAATAAAATGAGGTAGTGTAATCCTAATTGTGGAAGGCTCTACTGTACTTATAAAGTAACGTGACTGTACATGTCAAGTTGAGTGGTGGTTGTTCACCGTTATCCACAACATTATGTTAAATTATCAAGGTTGCATTGATCATCGCTGCCTCTCCACAAATTTTGTTCACTCTTTCTGTCTTCCATAGTGTCCACTTTTTTGGCTCATAAAATTAGTTTCAATTACACTGATCCCTATTCACTAATTAAAATTGTAAGGAAGGAACCCTAAAAAGTCGAAATGATAATCTTGTGATGTAACATTTACTCCTTCACTTGAAGCTTCTGTGGGGCTTTGTCACTCGTTTGAACTATGAAGTAAAATCTAGGTTTTAACGGCGGCTTTATATCTCAGTTTCAGATCAATCCGCGCAGACCATCATGGACACAATATCCGAGCGGATCTCCGACGAGTTTGCCTCTCACCAGCGACTGAGCTTTGCCGCGACGGCCAGCGACTCTGCATCGTTTGTCGGCGGTCGCGGGGGACTGACGGACGGCCAGGTGATGGACATCGTGAACCGAGCGATCATGACATACGACGCCGACAAGACAGGCATGGTCGACTACGCTCGACTGCGGGGGCGCGTCTCAACCGGTGAGGAGTCACTACAAGCTCGGCTCCTGACGCTCTCGGCATCCGTCTGTACCGTCAACACCCCGTATAGACTACGGGATCCTACTTACCAAGCACCTCCGGCTTCAGGACTTACCTTTCGGCATCCCGTACTGGTATCCCGTCAACACACCGCGCACGGTCATACAGGTACTTATTATTGTTCCAACATGACCATTACCTTGCTGGCGGTATTAACTCCATAACACAAAGTGTCATGCAACCATGACAATATACACAATAATCGCAATGTACAAAACCCATAATAATAGTATGCTCAATAATCTCAATATAAGAAACACATAAATTTAAAAAAACACACATTCAATAACATACCTAACATACATTAATGTAATACAATAATGAGTGATAATGTGAGTGTATCATATTAATGTATGTATCATGTTGCGCAGCTGTTAGGTTTCAGTTAAAATATTAAATAATTCAATAAAACCTTGATACAAGCCACAATAGCAAAGTCAATATTGTTACATTTAAGCCAAATTAAACATAACATTGGTTAGTATTCATATACTAGCCTTAAATTTGATTTGTAAGATTTAATTAAATGTGCCTACTTTACAAGAATTTTTTAAACCAACCTTTGTTTCAAATAAAAAATGTGAATCATTAAATGAGAACTAACATGAATGAGCATTACTATATGTACCAGTACGACGGTACCCACACTTTCTTCAATTAATCAACCATCGCAAATCAATTAATTTTACAAGCGTGTCGTTTGTTAAGTATCACCTGCTACTCAAGGGTTATATGATGGTTCCCTGCAGCCGGGCGTGCACCCGGGCGAGTGCTGGGCGTTCAGGGGTTCCCAAGGCTTCCTGGTGATCCAGCTGGCGGGACAGGTCCGCATCTCTTCCTTCTCTCTGGAACACATCCCTCGCTCACTGGCGTTCAACGGAAACATAGACTCGGCGCCCAGGGACTTCTCTGTCTGGGTGAGTACATCTTTATATCTCGGTCTTCGTAAGAGACGAAGAAGAATAGTACTGTATTAATATTTGTGGATATTTTTATAGCAAAGGAAATATACCGAATATAGCACGATCTCGAATATAAAACGACCGCCAGTTTTTCGGAATCATTTCAAGGAAAAAGTAAAAATGAAAGAAAATTAAAATGTACACTACAATAAATATTTTTCATTTACAATACAATGAATGGATAGCCAAAAGTTTCACTCTTACAACAAAACATTTTGAACAATGTTAGGGCCTAGTCCTTTGTTTTTTAACAGTGTAGGGCCAAGCACAAGCTCACATAGGCCAACCACAGTTCACCAGTCTGATTAAGGGATGACATCGATTCCAAATTGGAATCGATCATTGTGACCTAAGAATCGATTCCCAAGAAAAAGTTTTTTAATTGTACGCACAATTATTTTGGTGGTCATTTTCTGCGGAACCTGTGATACGCGGCGATATTCCCGCGGTCTTTTTCCGCAGAGTACGTGATGACGTCACCCGCCCGCCTCACGTCACGGGATCGGCTGGCGTCGAGTGGTTGGGCGGGGCGATGCACGGGAATTGTATTGTGGGTGGCCTATGTTCAGGCGCTATTTCAAATGCTAGAGTGCGGAAATAGAGCGAGTGCTGTTTTTGAAATTGTATTTTCGGAAAAAACATCGCGCTATATTCAGTCCGATACGGTATTATTGTAACTAAATAACTCTTTGTGCCCATTTCAACTTTTGTTTGTAACATTTTTCAATATATTTTTTACAAAGTGTACAAATTAGTGAATAATATTCCTACATTGATATGAAAGCAATAGTACATAGACAATCAACATCATAATAATATGTACTGTTTTATTCATGCAAATATTTCCCACAAGTATATTTAAAATAGCAAGCTCAAAAAGTGGGGTGTGCCGTTGCCCTAGCATTGTCACGTGCGTTATAAGCGTTTCAATGCATTATAGCGTTTGTAGCTCTTTCACAACGATTTACTACTCTAGTCATACGTCATTACAACAAACACTCAGGGAACCAGCTTTTTTCGTTAAAATGATGAGTAATTTTTTTCCCATTGTATTATCCATCAGAGAGATGCTTGGGGTGGAGAAGTTAGGTGACAGGATGGGAAGGACGGCTGAGATGGTTTGGGCATATGAAACGAATGACTGAAGTGAGGATGCCCAAGAGAATGTATGAGAAAAGGATTGAAGGAGGAAGAAGAAGGGGAGACCAAGGAAGAGATGGAAGGAGACCATAGCAAGAGACCTACATAATAGAGGAGAGAGCTGGGAGCATGTAGCAGAGACACAATTGTGGGAGGATAGAAAGAAGTGGAAGAATTTGGTTTCGAAACCCAAGCTGACCCTGCCAGAAGCAGGAAACTTATCGGTCCCAAGTCTCCCTACTGTGTAACGTTTCCACTACGAGGTGGAATCCAAGAAGTACGACCTTCACAAATACTTGACAAAGACGAGGTAGCACAGCATTGTTTACGTGACCAGAGCCTGGCCACGCGCGAGAGGTCTAGAGGGGTCTTGTCGCTATGTATTCTCTGTTCCTTGAAATAGATCACAAGCAGAAAACTTTTTGAGCGGCTGGGAATTCCAGCAAATCCATGATTTAGGAGAAAAGTTTTGTTGCAACAGCGTTCGATTATAGTCGTGGGCAAAAGTATTAGTTTCTTAAAATTATCTTTTCGTTTAAAAATATTTTTAAACATTTAGAACAGGAATTTGGGCAGAACCACCAAAATGTTTCGGTATAGGTAATGATAATTTCGTAGTAATGGCATTTGTTGTTTGTTATTTTAAAATCCTTTTTTTAAATTTGAGTGATCTAAATAAAAATTAACCCAATTATAATAATAAACAGTTTAATAATTGTAATAGGTCTGTTTCCCTGCCAAAATTTAGTTTTGTGACCAAGGGGATAGAAACTAAATTCATAATTTTTTGTATTATCTAATACATAATTTATTTTCCAGGGCTTGGCAATGGAGAACGACATGGAACCAACAGAACTGGGAAGGTACACATACATGAAGAACAGCACAAGCCTTCAATACTTTCTTGTAAAGGTAAGCCCCGCTACAAACGTTGTCCGTCCTGCTCTAGGGCTAGTGTCTCCTTCCGTTCCAACATGAACCTTTCTGTTGCTTCCAGCGTACGGACATTCAACCGTTCAAGATAATCGAGCTTCGAATCGACTCCAACCACGGAAACTTGGAATACACGTGCCTATACCGATTCAGGGTCCACGGCACATGGGTTTCCTACTAGAAGACATCAGCCGGGAAGAAACGTCGATCTCAGTTGTAATATATTTTGACAAACGTACCTAACTTACTCGAACAAATCAAGTTACTTGCGGAAGACAGCTGTTCTGAAATAGTACAAAGATTATCTCTAAGCATAGTAGATTACAGTAACTACCAGAATAGTATTTATTGCCTACTATAAATAGCGACTTTCCAATACAGTTTCACGAGTTGTGATATTTTGTAGCCTTAAGAATGACGTATCAGATTAAATAGCAACTAACTTTTTTACATGATGTATCCGTTAAGACTAGAGGCTTGACTAATATTCATTTCAGGCGTATATTCCTAGGTCAGCATCATTTGACGAGTACAGATGGCCAACATAGTGTCATCAAGATACAATGCATGCATGTATCACTAACATAATTAGAAGTAGGGATTTGTAGTAGTTTTAAATTTCAAATTTACAACAAGCCTTTACACTGTAACATTTTTGTATGCACGGATTTTACTTTCCCTAATATTATATACCAAATATATATACGTATATAGTAATACAGTGATTTCAAAAATATGAACTAAGACTTTATGCCAATGTTTTACAGAACATCACTTTATTTTAGTAATGCTGTAAAACTTGACCGTCCATCAGTTGTTGTAGAAAACTGTGCTTGGGCATTACTTCTGAGCAATATGAGACATTAGCCCCACAATCAGTTGACAAGTACAACCTCCACAAGCTTCAGTAGGCCCACGGCAGATGTGCACAGTCATCTTTTACTCGTCTACTGTTTTCTAATGCACCGGCGCCACCTTCACTTTTAAAAATAATAACATCAGTTATTTAATACATTTTGTTACTTCTACATTTTACTTTATACTTCTCTAAATAATGGCTTATTGCAGTGTAAATGTTGTAGTATTTATATTTTGTAATTAGATCAGTTTTGTAGGTCTTTATTCAATCCTAGAGTGTAGTTTGTTACACTGAGCTATAGGCTAGATTATATTATTACCGCCATGATGATTGCCTCTGTGAGACATTGTAGACGGACTGCGCTCGTACAGAGTCGCGCCAGAAAGAACTAGTCGTTGCAACCGTTAGTTTCGTTGGTTTCTATGGTCCCGAGGAGAGTGAAGCCCACCTATGAAAACTAAACTACAGTACAATTGATAACTGACTGTTTTCTTTATGCCTGGGTATACCTACCTGCTAAAAGTGTATCCTAGCATTTTTACTGTTGGTACTACTTGTAACCTCACTGCCTACCGAGACACTATTCGATATGGTAATAATTATCGCAATTGATTGTGCTAGTCACATTGTACAATGTTAATTAAGTGCAAATATTTTGTAAGCATGTACTACTGGTTATCAAAGAATTGCACAATTCACATTATAGTAGATGTAATTTATATTTTTGCTTTTGACTTCGAAAAATTGACTATCTCGGCGGCTATGACGTCCGTTTGTTATTGACTACCTGCCAATGTTTGTAACTTGACAGATATAAAAACACAATAAGTATTGAAACTGAGGTATCAAATATTTTGATGATCAATATGAACTTTGTTTATGGATGTAAACAATATTATTGAGGGTTTAAAAGTGGCTAGTTTTTATAGCTATTAGTTTATGCATGTTTACATTGATTTTTATTCATATACCATGTGCATGATATAGTATATCTTTTGACTTTTGAGAATAACTATATAAATATATTCTATTCTATGATGTGTTGTATAGTTTCTTGCCTTGTTCCTGCCGTCCAGAAGTCAACCATGTCCAACACTATCTGTACAAGGAGCTATACCCTACTGCACTAGAAGGCAGCTTCAGCAATATATTACCTTGACAGTTCTTTTTCCACTGCCAACTGATATCAGTATATCACACATTTTAGAAGCTTTCCACATACCGTATTTCATAGAAATGTAAATGAAAGTTACTTTTTGACCATAAATAAGGAGGTTACAAGAATTTCAAAATAGGTACTAAAAATTATAAAAACTTCCAGATAAATTTAAAAAGATTATTTTTTTGCTTCTAGTAACAAATTTGCAGAACTAATCACAATCATTAATATATCAGTCCAAAAATTGAGACACTTTATAGAATGCACTATCCAATAGATATTCCTTAAAAACAGACTTAAAACAATTAAACAAGTCAAGGTGTACTGGACCTTCACAATCAAGGTTTCCCAAAATTACTCTTGAGAGATTGAGTACACCTTGTACTTTCTACATTGAATGTGTGCATTTCAAATGATGTTCGATGATGGCAATTCATAAATAAAATATTAGAGTAGACCATGTTTAAATTGAGAGTTATAGAAATACCCTACCGTTTAAACTTTTAACATCGATCAAAGCTAATGTAGGTAGGTAGCGTGAAACATGGCTCGTTTATCAATTGGGCCTACTCTTTTTATATGAGATGAGAATACACTTTGACCATTTCTCTTTACTTTTCTATGGCCACATGTAACATTTAGTGTAAGTTTAGGAAAGCAATGGTCCTCAAAAGAAAAAATGGAAAATAAACCACTGGTCATGCATGTTGAGGTTTTTAAGAGCAACTTGTAATGATATGTTTCTACAACAGACTTTTAGACTCGTTCTCAGTTTAGAATATCACAGGAAGCGGAAATCCAAATTGCATTCATGCCAACGCTGAAAAGTAACGAGAACCACAAATAACTCATTTGGCTACCGTATTATATTTCATAATCAAAAACTATTGTTCAGACTACACTCTGTATGTGTCGCCTCCATCAACTGTTGACGGACATTTGGAACATTCCGTCAGGAGAAATGCCACTTAAATAGATAGTAATTACGTACATATGCCGTAGCTGTGAATAACATTAAAAAAGTATTGGCAGATCGATTTAAAAGAGTTAAAAGTGTCGTAATTGCCATCCCGAAGCTTTTATGTTCATCTTGAGTCTGCGTGCGTATCTGATGGGCTAATGAGTACCGCTCTAAGCGGCCGCGACTTTGAGTTCGCTGCTGGCTGAAGGGTGAGCGGGCTCGGCTACCACACGAAGGGTCGCCAGTTCTAGTCTCATTTGGGAAAACCTTTTTACCATTTTTTACTCGCTCCATCATTGTTTATGTCTTGTCTGTGATTTTTATAACTACTCAGTGCAAATTACTTGCATAAATAAGGCTTTTTTCCCACAAAATTTGCTTTATAATAGCCCACACCGTGGATGGAACAACAACAACAATGCACTGTACGCGTTTTGTGAAGCATCAAAAGACTTCTATAGTCAACGATACAATCTCTCCACCACACATTACGTCAGTATAAAAGTATACACTCAACGAAATGATCAAATGACAAAATGTCGCTCAGCCATTGGTTGAACGTCGTCAACATCTGGTCAACATTTCTTAAAAGTTGAACTTGTTCAACTTCTTGTCAACATATTGCCGTGGTCGTCAATGTTGAGTCAACATACTTCAGTGTGTGACAGCACTCATACCACATTGTCCAATGGACTGAGCCTACCCTATAATAAGGTCAAAAGTTGATAATGTAACGGGACTTGAAGCGTACATAATAATTTTATTATTTCGCACACTAATAAATAATACAAAAGAATGATACAGAAAGGAAGTTTAGAAGTAAGTATCTTGTTCTGTTTTCTATAAAAACTCCAAACTCATAAAATAGCAACAAAAACTAATTGTTATCCATTTCTTTTAATTTGGATGAGCGAAGCGAAGACTTCAATTTCAACTGACCCTCCAAAAATTAGCTCAAGTTGTTTTTTTTTTTGTTGTTTTTTTGTATTTTTGTCGTGTTTGTTAGCAGGATTAGGGCAAACGCACAAGCGATCTTGATGAAAGTTGAGGGGACCTTCGAAATCTCTGAACTTAGAGGTGTATGGTTTTTCGGTACAATCGAAGAAATATTTCTCAGAATATCGTACTTTTACGATTTTTTCAATTTTTAGTGCGATATTTTCGTGACATTTGGGCCGATTCTGACCAAACGGGTGGGGCTACAATGTTCATATTATACATGGACATTAAGGTAATGGTGATGTTGTACCTTTTGAAAGAAAAAGTTGGAAAAGTTACCCAGAATCCATAAAATAAAGCTTTTAATACAAGTTTTTTACGGTTTAGTGCGATATTTTCGTGCCATTTGGGCCGATTATGACCAAATGGGTGGGGCTACAACGTTCATATTTTACATGGACATTAAGGTTATGGTGATGCAGTACCTTTTGAAAGAAAAAGTTGGAAAAGTTAGCCAGAATCCATAGAAATAAAGATTTTAATGTAAGTTTTTTACGGTAAATAATAACATTTGACAAGTAGGCCTAGGGCCTAACAATAGAAACTTGGCAACAATCACCTACAATGCATAGGCAGTAAAGCAAAACACTTGTAAAAGTAAAGATATCCCACGCAAACTAAAAACTTAAAAAAGCTCATCCATCAACGCGGCGGGACTTTAGCGTTTTCCTAGTTCCTAAAACAATGAACAACATTCAATAGCCACAGGAATGGCTAACTGTGTAACAATAAATTTATTAGATACAAATCAGAAATGAGAAAATATCTACCTCTGAATGATGATTTGATCCTGGAAAAATATTATATAATCACGTATTATTGCAAAGCAAACATAATCGTCCTTTGTAAATCAGTTTTTAAAACCGAGCAGGATAGATGTTCTGACCAGAACACCGATACAAAATAGCAGAAACTAAGCAGAGTAATGCATAACCTGACATGGATGACCGTCGTCTGTGCCACCCTCCTGGCTGCTCATCACCTCAACTACATGTAAGCATACTAAGGTCTTACCCTGCATGATTTCATGGTATTACCCCGGTCAGGATGGATTTTTAATTTCTGGATTTTATAAAATATTAACTATAAATAATTGAATAACTTTTTGTTGTTTGTGGGAAATCTCTTCAGGTGTCCAACTAGGTATATTGAAGGTAGGACAATTATAAAGGGGTGTTGGAGGACTATTGTATTCTATTGTATTTTATTAGCGGCTGTGGATTACATGGGATGTAAGAGGACCTCAGAAAAATCCTTCAGTCAGGATTTGAACCCGGTACCTCACGAATCAGAGTCGTGTACATAATGCTCAAGCCAACACTGTCGGTTGCATATTATGTACTGAATTGAAATTCAACATTTGCTGGTATGCATGTCAAAATAATAAAACGACCGAAAGAGATAACTCATGCGTAACGTGAGAGTCTAATTCGTGAGGTCACTGGTTCGATGCCCACCACTGGTAATAACTACTTATAGATTTGTCTGTTTGCGTTTTTACAAAGTGTGGAGTGTGAGCAACGTATAATATTGCACACAACAGCGCAATCATTTCGGTAGTTTCATTTTCTCACGAAAACGGTGAAGAGTTAATTTATTATCATTCAATATTATTCATCTGTTCTACTTCTAGTATAGGGTACACGGTACGGTTAAGTTAATAAGAATTATTCAATCTTAGTGCTCTGTTATGTCAATAAATTTAAATTCCCGCACGTCGCCCGGAAGTCGTTACATGACTCTCGATTTCGAGATTCGACTATCGATACTACATTTCGATTTTCGACCATCGAGTCGACCTTGTAAACACGTCAGTGACAAAGATGGGAGTTGGCGAAGAAGATGTTGAGGAAATTAGTTCAGAAGAGGAGGAAAATGTTAAATTGGAGCCGCCTAAGCAATTAGTATTCACCATTGAAAGTATCCTTTACAAATCTATTACTTGTATCAAAGAATATTTTTTTTCTTGAAGGTATTTTTCCGGCAGCCCATATGGCTTCAGCCGTCCAACATAACCTCAGGCGACCAATGTGTCTGCTCTAGGTGTGTAGGCCTAGCTACCAGCTATGCTGGGCTGGGTCCTATGCTAGAACGGAGGGATGATTGATGAATGCTAGGTACCCTAGCCTTTATATCTGGGACTCTCAGGTAAGGCTAGGTCAGGGTAAATACTGAAAGCCACTTCAAATGGCTATCTCTGTTAACAAAGTTGCTAGGCCTACCGGTTGGGTCAACCTGCCTAAGGCCCGCGAGAAGCGAGAATGGTTGAATATTTCTTAAGTAACGTACCGGCCCCAAGGTTGGTCGACAGGGCGAGGGAGGCTCTGATAAAGATGTGGCGCAGCATTCCAATGCGTTGTGCGCAGTAACCTTAACCGATGCGACTAGCGAGCGTGGACGGTGTAATGGCCTGTCAACGATGAACGATGCAAGTGAAAATTAACCAAATCTATCCTCAAGCTTCACAATAGGCTTATATAAAAGAGTAGGGCCTGCCTATCTACTGGTTAATAATACATTAACTTAGACTTACAATCTATAGGCCTACGGTACAATCTTATCTACAAAGGTACTTACAAAGACAAACTACCTATTAGCATAGCTGCGATATTATTGTGTTATTTTGGTTACCGGTAGTGTCATTATACCTACCTCTAGATGTGACATACATACAGAAGTGCAAGCTAGACTCAGAAGGTCGGGGATATTGAGGCTTCTACAGAGCTGACACTGTTAGGCCAATGATTTTTTTTTTTAAATACCGTACGATAAATCACATCATAAATATTGCTGCGTGCCAGTTAAAAAATATGCCTACATTTCCTTCTACAAATGCCTCTCAAACTGGTAACCTTGTGGTTTGCCACATGATAAAGCCTATGCAGGGTATTAAACAGCACCGGCATTCTGAAAAGATATTTGGGTTCAAAGAAGCAATTGACAGGCATTAGGTTAAGCTTAAGTGTCATCCCTCTCTTTGTGCGGCGCTCCCCAGTTGGCCCCACTGCATCGCTGTTGCTACGTTTGCTTTAACTGACTGAGCCCCATTTAATATAATACAAAATACATGTTTTAACCTTGCAACCCTGTATGCAAAGAAGGCAAAAGCGTGGTAGTGCCAAGATTGGTCGAATCCTTCGGTTCTTTTGTGGCGTTGTCTGGGTAATCCTAATAGGTGACCAATATCGAGTCTATTCACGGCCGTTCTTTTCAAAAATCTAGTGCTGTTTTATACCCTGTGTAGACTGTACTACCAAGGGATTTAACACATTAAATGCCATGCTCTGGTGTGTGTAAACGCAGTCCGTCACATAACCAAGCATGGCATTTAGCATGTAACTCCCTTTCTCACCTTATGCTTTTTGTGCACTGCATAGAGAGCACAAGTGATTTTGACAATCCTCTATTGGGCGATGAGTTATTCTCCACTTTCACCCAAAAAATACAAATACCATACGGTACCTTAACTTGTATCCCAGTATTGAAGCTTATTAAAGATGCCCAACAACAGCATGGATTACGTCACGGGGACTACCAGAGATACCGAGGCTATTGCACCAGAAGGATCCGCCGACTGCGTAAAGTCCTCAAGATCACCCAAGGCGACAAGCGCCACTTCAAGCGCAAAGACGTGACCGAGGCGATGCTGAAGGACGAGCGCTTCCTTTACATTCCGCTGATGATGGCCGAGCGGGCGTGGGGCTGCGCGATGCAGCTGCGTCAGGAGGCCAACACAGAGACACGCAAGCGGTTCCACCTCGTAGGACGGCTGCGCAAGGCCACCAAGTACGCGCTTCACCTAGAGAGTCTCTGCGAGTCGAGCTGCTGCGACGCGCGGACCAAGCTAGAAGCGCAGGCGTACGTCGCATGGATCTACGGAGCGTTGAACTTTGAACTCCAGCTTTGGAAACCGGCCATGGAGAACTTGAAAAAAGCCCAGTGAGATTCTTATTCTAACTACTTGACATGATTATGCATGTTTCTGGAAGCATTCTGTATTTCATAACCGTCTGACTGTACGGTACATCTGAAAATGCGTAACTATTCTTGCAGAATGTACCTAGATAGGACCCTACTATGACAATACACCAATTATTATTATTATTATTTGAATTATTATTGATTATAATTCTGCAGTTGGTTGAGTATCGGTACGTAAAGCCAGAGGTTCTAGGTTCGATCCCTGGTCGGGGCAAACTTTTACGACAATTGCTACTTTGGTTTCCTGAGTTTATTGAGCAGGTTTCTTGACCCTGTAGCCTATGATAAAAGGCCATGTGGCTAGGTTTCTTGTGTTTTAGAGAAGAGTCGTCTTTCCCAACCTGTAAACTTTTCTCATCCCAAGTTTTATTACCAAATGTATTATTTGTTTGTAGGATGGTGTACGAGAAGTTAGCTTCGGCTCTTCCAGAGGAGGATAAGGTTATCTACAAGGCTCGGGTCGATGAACTTACGCCCAGCTTGCGTTACTGCGCTTACAACATTGGCGATGAGAGTTCAATTGATGACTTGCTTCAGATGCGAGGCCAGGGACAGGGGGATCTACTGGCTAATCTTGATGTATGTACCGTACACTCTTGGTCCAATCTAACTAGGAAAACGCTAAGTAAGTCCCGTTGCGTTGTTGAGTGAGCACCGGTACGTGCAACACGACCCGAGTATGACATTCCCTTAATGTTACATACCAATAACTCTTTAAGGTCTTGACCAATTTAGCTGAAAATTTGTAAAATAGGAGAGAATGTTGTACTTATTGACCCTGCAAAATTTCATAACGATCGGATTTTGTTCAAAAACTATACAGCAACCTGCATAGGTGGTATGTACATGTGTGCAAAATTTCAGGTCGATCAGAGAAACGGTGCGACCTGTACCGAATCAGTAACAGAAAAAAAAACAGACATTCGAGCCATAAGAGTCAAGTGGAGATGCTCGCTCAATTATCTTCAAGTAGGCTATGTTTTTGCAAAGGAAAGGACCTAACTCCACAATGTCACATTTGATAATTTCTGCAACACAATTAGGCCTTAATATATTTTACGTAGCAATCAATCAATTATCAATTAAATAAATGAAATATCAAAAAAATTTTAAAAAAATAAAAAAAATAAAATGAATAATCAATTCACAATCTATTAATTTATATTCTAGGCCAATACTAAATAGTAGCCCATCTTGTCTTGCAGAGCCTGATAGTGCAGACGAGGGAGCACCGTGCTGAGGTCCTGTGTGAGGTGGAGTGGCGCGGACGTTCCATCCCGGTCCGCCCGGAGCGAGTCCGACTCTTCCTCCTCGCCGAGCAGGAACTGGAACAGTCGCTGACTCGCGCCGCCGACAACGCTGCCAAGACATCGCTCTTCGAGACTCTGCTCATGGACTGCAAGGACGCCATCGCGGCAGTGCGCGACGAGATCAAGGCCGATCCTAACTCCAAGGTAGAACACGCATGTAGCTCGTTTTGAATTTAGGCCTGGCTATTATTATAATTTTTTAGATTTATTTTACTAGGGGAGAAATTCAAGGAGTGGAGGAAGAATGGAGATGCATTTAAGAAAGCATTGGTGCAGTCAGCAGAGAAGACCTGTGGGAAAACGAGTGGGGTGAGAAAAGAGATGGTAACAAACTGGTGGAATAAATAAATAAATTTTATTTAGAGTCTACCCATTCAGTTATATAACTGATTTTCAGTGGGGGACTTTAAATCAAAGCGACCAAGCCAACCCTGCAGGCCCCGACGCAATCGACGAGTGAGCGATAACCAACCAAAGATCGATATTTTTAATAGGAAATATAGCAATCAGTGTATGGACAGCGCGAACACCCGCGAATCAACGCCAGAATCAACAAGGCCGATTCAGAACAACTCTGAAATTTATTATGTGCTTCGTTGAGAACGGCTCCAAAGTCACCGTTTACAAACTCCTAAGACAAGAACTGATGGACTTAAGTCCAAATCAGAAGTTAAAAAACTTCTGACTCTAGCGGGAATCGAACCCTGGACCTTCTGCATTGGAAGCAGATACGCTAACAACAAGACCAACGAGCCACACAATGATGAAATGGGAAAGGAGAAAGTACAAGTGAAAAATAGAACATGGTGGGAGTAGGCCTACATGAAAGATAGAACAGATGAGAAGGAAGAATTGTACAAAAATGCAAAGAGGGAAGCACAAAGAAAGTCAAAGAAGAGAAAGTAGAAGACTGGAAGAAGTTTGTAAAGAAGCTGGAAAAAGATGCAGAAGGAAACAAGAAAATGCTGTATGGCATAGTGAAGAGTAAGCGAAAAGAAAGGGGGGGGGACAAAGATACCTATTGGATGACTCTTAAGAGACTCATTATTGATGCAGATGAGATAAAGGAAAATGGAAAGAGTACTTCAACCAATTTTGTTGAATTAAAAAAAAAAGTTGAATGAAAAAATTGTTAAATGCAGGAGCAGAAGTAGAGGACAGGGATGAAGAGTTGGAAGTTATGAGGGAAGATGTGGATAAGAATGGTCCAACCTGGCAAGAAGTGGAGATGGCACTGAAAAGAATGAAGAATGGAAAGGCGGCAGGGGTTTATGACCTGGTGGCAGAGATGATAGAGGAGGACCGGCCCAGTTACCATGCAGTGGCTGTATAGAGTTATTTGAGTTGTGTGAAGGAAAAGAAGATACCGGAAGACTGGAGAAAACTAAAAGGAGTAATTGTGCTTGCTGATGAAGATAATGTCAACATGCATGCAGAATTTACTTCTTGCGTGGCCCTACCACAGGTTTGGTTATGTGTTGTGAGTTTTGTTTGCTTGTAGTTAGCTGATTTTTTGTGGCCACCATCCGCCTGATGAGTTCCAGAAGAACGAAACGCATCGTTGATTAATGCAGTTGTCATTGGCAGGTGAAAGCTTTTGTCGCCCCCTGCCTTTCAGGCTGGGATTTATGTTCTCTTTGCTTTCCCAACCTGTCAACCCTTCTCCATCTAATTAATTCAAATAAAATTATGTTCAATATGGTTAATGATGTTGGAATAAAGTGTAGCGATATACGTAATATATGTATTAATTTTTTGAAATCTTTAATCTCGCAAAAATACCGGGTACGTGTCTAGGTCTAGCCTCTAGAGGTGCACTGGATCAACTTGTAGTAGAAATAACATCGTCTCGATAGGCCTACGTTGAATTATAATTTTTTTTAAATCTTTTAACTGAAGAACCCAGAAGATTCCTTGATCCGCCATTTTGATGCAATCGTTGACCATGCGCGTTATCATCTCTTCTGTTTGAGTGCTTTGTATACTATCAATATGTCGAAAGTAGATTGCTTACACTAGGAAAACGCTTAAGTCCCGCCGCGTTGTTGGATGAGCGTAATTGGTGCATTGAGCTGCCATGTGTTATGCGAATTTTCTGTTGTTCTGTGGCAAAATCATTACTAAGTTGAATTTTTTTTTAAATTAAATTAAATTAAATTAAAAATTAACTTCATTTTTTAATTTTTTTTAAATTAATCGTAATTGTTTAAAAAAAATCGTAAAATTGCGGATTTTTATAAGAAATAATTTCTCGATTGCGCTCAAATTTAACAATAATATATTAATTCTTAAAATTAAGGTTCTGCGAAAAAATCATTAAAATCAGATAAAGCATGTAGGTGTTATAAGCCAAAGAATTGTTTAAAAAAAGAAAAAAACTGTAAAATTTCGATTTTTATGATAAATATTTTTTCAATTGCGCTCAAATTTCACAAGAATATCTTAATTCATAAAATAAAGGTTCTGTGCAAAAATCATTAAAATCGGATAAAGCATGTAGGTGTTATAAGTCGAAGAAATTTGTTAAAAATCGAAAAAAAATCGTAAAATTGCGATTTTCATGAGAAAAAATTTTCCGATTGCGCTCAAAAACGTGGCAGTTCTAAGTTCAGAGATTTCGAAGGCCTCCATAAAATTTCATCGCAATCGGATTATCGGTTTAGCCGGAATCGTGTGGACAAACAGACAAAAATACAGAAAAAAAAAAACATTCCGGATTTTTTTCTCCAGTGTAGTGAAATGGAATCTTCGCTTCGCTCGCTACGCTCATCCAAATAGTAAGTTCGACCCCTCGATAACAAAATGTGTTTTTCCGATTCCAATTACCCATGTAATCAATTGACGAATAAAACAATTTGAATACAATGAATGCTCAGGCTATAAAATAATATTTTAAGAACCGTTTCTGAACTGGATCATACATGGATATAACCAGCTACCGGTACAAATGTTTGCCTCCGAGGCCGTTTCTAGTTTTAATCAGAAGTGTCTCCTAGTAAGAATGAGTTGTGTAGCCGAGCAGAGTGAGTGACCTCTCTCTTGTATCGCAGGTGCGCGGCCAGGGCGCCCCTCTCTCGGCGATGCAACACTTGTTGTCCTACCTGACGCACATCCGTCTCAACCTGACCATCCGGCGGAACTTGTTGATGGTCGAGGCTGCAAAGATGTCGTTGGTCGACAAGAACGAGGTGAGTCAATACTTATTAGGTTTTAAATTAAGTAGCCCTTGCACAATGTCAATTGACTAAAAGATAACATGTGTATATTTCAGATTACGTAATTCTTTAAAACTTAAAATCATTTTACATTTATATTTTAAGTATTTAAAAAAAACAATAACATTTCTTTCTTTCTTTATTAACTTAAAATATTTTAATTAAACGAGGAAGCGGAGCGACTGAGTGATCTCCATTCAAGAAATATAGCACTACCGTGATTCTGTGGGTGTGTGTCTGAGTGTGTTTGTGTGTACGTTGAAAATCAGCCGAATCGCTGAACAGATTGCGTTGAAATTTTAAACAGACATCTGGTACGAGTTTACTGAGAACTGCTAACAAAATCAGCTAGAACCATTGCGATTTAAACCTACAAGAAATAATAAATTGAAAAATAGGCTGCTAATGTTAGGAAATTATTTAACGACAATGGTTTAGATTTAGAAAAATATTTTTTGTTTGTTATTTTCCTGGCTGTGAAATGCCGTGTACAAGGTTATTCAAATGTTGCTCGTCAAGGTACCCCCAAATTCCGCTCGGAGATTGAGTAAACCTTGCACTATTTTCACATATTTCGTACTGGCTATGTTTTCCATAGTACCTATTGTCACAGATGATAGACTACACTGAGATATATGCATTTCAAAACATGTTTAATAATTTTTTAAATACAATCCAGAAATTACAAAATCTTTCCCGACCAGGGGATTGAACCCACGTCTCCCACATTTCGGCTATCGTAAACGACACCTCTTTAAGATCGATGTATTTTTCATACTTTCACGCAGTAATGACTTACGGAATTGCTCTTTGGGGGGATTCAACTGACAGCAACAAAATATTTATTTTACAGAAGAAAGCCATAAGATCAATAACTAAGTCTGGCTACCGGACTAGCTGCAGACCTCTGTTCAAACGACTATGCATTTTACCCATGCCCTGTGTATACATTTATGAAATAGTAATTTTTGTTCACAAAAATCTTCACCTATTTACTAGTAATTCAGATTTTCATAATTTAAATACTAGGAATAAGGATAAACTAAGGGCACCAAAGTGTAAGCTATCAATGAGACAAAAAGGGCTTGCAGTGTCGGGCACAAACCTTTACAATTCTGTACCGTTACAAATCAGGAATATCAAAGATTATACTCGTTTTAAGAGAGAACTCAAAGCCATGCTTTTAGATAAATGTTATTATTCTGTAGAGCAATTTTAGATCGACTCTCCCAAAGCACGCAGTTTTATAAAGGTTTTTTGCCGATTCTGCATGAACACTCTCTTAGATATTTTTTAATTATAGTTTTAGTGTTTTGAAAACTTTTATAAATCAATGACAACTCAAATGTTCAGTATTTTATATATTTTATATATTAATGTACCGGTATATGAACTAAACGAGGCTAATAAATACAATACAATACAATGGCACTTTAGCCAACTAGACTAGGGAAACACCAAAGTCGTTGTTAGACGAGTTAGCGAGTCATGTGTTGAGTACCCAGGAACATTTGCATTTAAGTTTGATAATTATATTGGTATAAATAATAGGATTTTTAAATTTTGTTAGTATAAGGGCGCGTCAATTTTAAGGCTATAATGCGCAATACTAGCCTATGATAGGCTAAGGAGGCCTAAGGTAGGGGGAAGAAAAGGAATGTTATGGGGTACTCAACACATGGCTCACTCACTCGTTTAATAACGACTTTGGCGTTTCCCTAGTTATGTAATATTTTATTTTAACTATTATTTATTGTGTATTTAGGCCTATATTATGAACTATAAGACAAATAATATATTATAGTAATTAAGGGATGTAGAATGACAATCAACACAACTGTGAAGAGTTAACTGGCCAAAAGCAGCTTGTCACTTTTTGGTGGCATCTAGGATAGGCCTAAGTAAGAAGAAAAAGAAAAGAACTGAATATTTGATTGCTTACAGTGCCAGGCACCAGCGCATCCATGGGGGTGCAAGGTTGCAATCTTTGGTACCTGTTACTGACTGCAAAAATGAAGCCTAAACATATAGGCTAGTGTGGAAGCATTATGAGGAAATTAGAGGAGATGGTGGTAAAGATGATGATGAGATTGATGACGATGATGAATGATGATATTGATATGCCACTTAAAATGCTTTTAATAAGCATTAAAATAAAAAATCTTATGTCACCACAACATTTTAATTAAAAATAAATATACTAATCAATCATCTAATGAAACAAAATTTATGATATTTTACTTTTGACCGTCCAATGATCAAATTTGAATTTGACCCGTCAAATCCCATCCCTAAAATTAAGTGCCGTCTAGTCCACATTTTTTTAAAGTTACAGATTCATGTGGAAGCTCTCAGGGCTTCCAAATATTGAAAATATGTCAATTGATATGTAAAAGCTATGTTAAGAACATGTTAAATAAAATAAAATCAGTGGTACGTACTATGGTATAGAGTATAGAAGACCTTGTCCAATAGTAGGAATTCATTATCATTCATCAGAAGTAATGCCATGCCAAATACTTATGACTTTTGGCCTATGACTAGTAATAGTACATAATAGTAATAAGTAGTATGTACTAGTATTAGTTTCAGAGACGCATCACAATGCAATGCAGTTTTACAGATTAAACGTTTGTATATTTTAATGTGGTTGCCCATTCATTATAACAACCTTGTGGACATCGGTTTGGCACTTTTAAATGTAGATATTAAAGCAATATAAACCTTTTTAAAAAGAACAGTTTGATTTTGAGTTTTATAATAAAGTTTAGGTTGGTGGCGAGATGACAGGTTGAGAAAGAGGAGTAGAGAGCATAAAGCACAGCATGAAGAGATGGGTTGGTAACATTTTTCACCTACTGATGAGAACTGCTGATAATTTAAAGTTCTTACCTTATTCCATGAATGATGCGTTTCTTCCTTTTGAGACTCATCAGGTGGATGGTGGCCACTAAAATTCTGCCAACTACATGCAAGTGTTTGCCCCCAGCCCTTCAGGCTGTGCTTTATGTTCTCTATTCTTTCACAACCTGTCAACTCTTCTCCAATATAAACTAAACTAGCCACACTTGGTTAACAGTTTTGTAATAAAGTATTTTCTTGCTCAGGGTGGCGGTGGGACGGGTGGTGAACGCAAGGCCCGGCCTCAGGACCTGACTCGCCTCTACGAGATCATCCTTCAGAACCTGGGCGAGCTTCAACAACTGCCGGGACTCGAAGAAGACGCTCGCTACAGAGACGAGATCGAACTAAAAACCACCGCGTACAAGGCTTTCCGTTGCTTCCACATCGCGCAGAGTCTGGTCGCGCTCAAGCGATGGAGGGAGGCTGTCGCTCTCTACCAGCGCTCTGACCACTACGCCCAGGTACGTAGCTGCCCCATTGACAACTACTCTCGAGACTGAAGAGCCCAAACGCTTTTGATACGGCAAGAATTGGTCATAGATGCTGGTTTTGGCAGTGCTTATAGTTATAGACTAGTACATAGAGGCTACAGTCTAAAGTCATTAGCCCACAATTAATTTTAAGGTTTTGACATAAAGTATAACGTAGTTGAGGGCCTGTTCATTAAGAAACACACTTCTCTAAGTATTCCCAAATAATTTTTTGCCTTCAATCCAATCTTTCTGAACAGGATTATGGCATCAGTATTCGGAAGCAATCTCTGATGTAGACCGCAATAATGTCAACCATGAGATTAGGACCGACGTTCAAGCATTTGAACAATGCCTTCAAGGTGCGTTTACCTTAGCGTTGCTCGCGAAGGGAAGGCTCGTCTACCACACTAGCGTGCGTTTACAATGACCTGCAGAAGGCGTGAACCTCGGCTAAGAACAAAACCTAATTTCATGCTTTTGCCTTGAGACAAGGAAATAATTTGCCAGGCTCGATGACCCCGACTCCACATTAGTATTTATATACCTAACAATTTAGTCCAATGACGATTAGCCAGTTTTCTTAAAAATGGGCCTGAAATTAATCTTGAAATAACAAGTTTGCTTGCTCGCGGCGAACGTGCTTTGCCTTTGCAACTTTGCTTCCTTCGCTTCGCGACAACGCCGAACAGTTAACGCAAAAATTTAGAGTTTCACTTTGCATTAACTAGAACTACCATGTTAACTCATTGCACGCATTGACACTGATGTTCAAGTATAACACTCAGTTGTTTGGCCTGACCATTATACAGTTTTTGACTTTCATTTAAATCCTTTTTGTTACCGGTTACCTTACTTGAAATCTACACTAGTGGTACTAGTAGTACATGACCGAGGGGGTCACAGCGTTGTCTATGCACTGACTTCCCTTCTCGTTCTGTCTGACTTGCAGGAGGCGATGAAAGGGAAAGTGGAGCCGAGCCTGAAGACAGAGCTGCAGGCGTTGAAGAAGGAGATCGCTGGGCAGGCGTTCTCGGTGCACGCCCAGAGCGTTCTGGAAGACGAGAAGCTGCAGGACGAGGAGGGAACGCTTCCCGGATCCAAGAAGGACGTCAAGAACAAGAAGGTAAGAGCATGTGTCACCATCCGACGACTCTTCTACTCAATAGGATAAACATTAAATAAATAAATAAACACAGCCTGAATGGTTGGGGGCAACAACCAACAACACATCTTCACCTGCTAAGGATGAGTGCAACTATGTTCGTAAAAGAGTAAGCTTTCATTAATGCTGCCATTTAACTTCTTAATTGAATTCACTAACCGAAGTTAGGAAGGGCCGATGTGAAAACTTGTCCCAACACCGACACCAAACGTCAGGAGTGTAGCCATTGTCTTCACACTTCATACTAGTTGGTCATTGTTCGCTCATCAATGGTGTCGGCGCCTACAGGGTTGGCTTGGTCGGCTTTAAATTTAATGTCCCCCACTGAAAATCAGTTATGTGACTGAGTGGGTAGACTCTAAATACAATTTTTATTTATTCCCTAATCTCTATCCAAACATTGTTTCTTCCAGCCCCTGTTTGACCGGCTGGACGAGTACCGGGAGGATCCTTCCCTCACGTCGCGCAGCCCCAACGTCTTCAAGCTTCCCCCCGAGATGGAGCCGATACCGTGCAAGCCTCTCTTCTTCGACCTCGCGTTGAACTTCGTCGAGTTCCCCTCGCTCGAGGACAAGATCGAGACGTCGCCGACCGGAGCGAAGAAGACGGGCGCGGCGGGAATCACTGGGTTCGTCAAGGGGTTGTGGGGCTGGGGCGGAGCCAGCAAGTAGACCCACGCTCGTCAGACAGCTTCTCTGCTTCTATTCTGATATTTCAGGCAGGTGTGTGCCTTGATTTTTTTATATTCCGATTGAATTTGGCCTACGTTACAGTACCGGTAATGTATTTGAGGGGTTTGGGATAGCTTTTATGTGAACTGTTGAATTGCAGGTTTGTTTATAGGAGATAATAAAGTGAAGAAAGATAAAACATAAAAGAATGGTTCATTATTACTTCCTCCTTCTTCTTCTTCTTCTTCTTATGCCAGCAATTGACCTATTTGGCCATCATGCGTTTCCGTGTTTCCCAGTAGAGATAGGATTCTCTTTCTGCCTCCTCCATATCTTTTGGCATTGCGTCTCTTATTTCTTGAAGTACCGGGCATCTACGTAGGTGCTCCCTGGTATGCTGTTCTGTAGCACAAAGTGTACATGTGCTTGAGTCAGTTATCCCCAGTTTATGATGGTGTGTAGCTAGCAGGTCATGACCGGTTTCCAATCTGAATTGTGCCGTCTCAGTCTGCCGATTTCTCCACTTTGTTTTTTTTGTGGCTGCTCCTTGCCACTGTTTGCCTTTACTTGCCTTCTCCCATACCTTTTTGATGTTGTTTTTCACTGCCGTGTTCACATGAGATTTAACGGCATTGTAGGATAGGGGCTTCTTGTTCTGCTTCATCCTGCTCCCCTCTTTCGCGAGTCTGTCTGCTTCTTCGTTTCCTTGTATGTTACAGTGTGCTGGCACCCACTGTAAGGTAACCTGTTTTTTCCTGTTTACCAGCCAGACCAGTAGTCTTTTACACTCCAACGTCTCACTGTCTCTCATGTCCTTACTCACAATGGCCTGTATGGCTGCTTTGGAGTCTGTGAGAATGACTGCTTTTGGTATTTGCTGTTCCTTTATTTTAGTAAGTGCTACTTTGATTGCCTTGATTTCTCCGTCATAACTGCTTCCATTACGTCCTGCTGGCAATGCTTGCTGGAATGCATTGCAGTATACCCCAGCCCCTGCTTTTCCCTCCCCTGGGGTAGCAGACCCGTCTGTATATACAAGTACCCATTCTGGGGTGGGGTAGTGCTTCGCTATATGAGCAACTGTCAGACATTGAAGTTCATCCTCAGTATAATCCGCCTTTTTCTTCTCAATTCCTTCCACCGTTAGCTCATGTTGGACTTCCAGTACAGCGACCCTCATATCAGGTGTAGGAAGCTCCATTCGATCTCGTAAATCCACCTTACCCAAAATTTGCTTCTTTAGTTGCTTCACTGCTGTGAGAAATGTAGTTTGTGTCTTCAGCCTCTCTACGGCCCTCTGTCCCATTCCTCTTCGTCAAGTCTCAGAAGTTTCTCATGTAGGCATATCGCTGCTTTGCTTCTCCTAGCACTTAATGGTGGGACAGTCACCAGCATTTCCATTGCAACAACAGGGGTAGACTTTGTGGCACCTGTAGCTATGCGTAGGGCCTGGTTTTGTACCCTATCTAACTTGACGACGTGACTGTTAGGTGCTGTGATGAGAACTGCATTACCATATTCCAGCACTGGCCGTACATATGTCTTGTACGTTGTTGCTAGTACATCGGTCGATGCTCCCCAATCCACTCCTGCCACTTCCTAGTTAAAATCCGAATGGTCCGGACAATGGCGTAACTAATTATTAATATTAATTAAGATTAGAAATACATAACCTTTTGTTATCAAATTTTCATTATTCTTGTCTTTACATATAGGTAGCTAAATTAAATACATAATGTCAGTATTCTGGAAGTTACCAATCCAATGGCCTAGTTTGTCAAGCTTACTGTTTTGAGATCATGTGTATAGGTGGGGCCAACAAGATTTGAATTTTGACATAGGCCTAATTATACACATGAAGAAACCTCTAACAGTCTAATTAACTAGTTTAGTTTGCAGAAGTGTTGACAGGTTGGGAAAGCATAGAGAACATAAAGTGCACCTGCTGATGACTGCAGCTAATTTTAAGTTGTTTGTTACCTTAATCCACTTAATCCACATACATCAACTTAAAATTAGCTCTGCAGTTGTCATCAGCAGGTGAAATGTTTTGTCGCCCCCAGCCCTTCCGGCTGGGCTTTATGTTCTCTATGTTTTCCCAACCTGTCAACCCTTCTCCAATTTAAACTAAACTAGCCGGTTGGCCTTTGGTTGGTGGTTTAATTATAAACCAGTCTAACTAACTAGTTATTTATTTTCATTCACTTTGGAGATAAGATAACATTGACTTTTTGAGTGTGACCCATCTAAACCAGTTAATTTGTTTTCTGTTTATTTATTTAACTTCATTGAGTTATTAAGGCTTCAATTTTACATTGACTAGATAATATTTGGAGGTATTTAGAAAATGTAATTTACTCGATTATATAGCCAGGCCACCATCGAGTAATGACCACACAAACAGTATGCTATAAACACCATTGACAAATGGTTTCACAATGGGATCACACTCCACTTTTAAAACTTGATAGTTGCATAAATAAATACAGTAGAAGACAAGTAGATTGTTGCTTCAACCGCTGCATTTTGGGTAGCGATGATGTATTTGGTATATTATTACTATTAGGGATAACTTTCATGACAAGTCATTTATGTCACTCATGAAAGTCAACAGTCACAACAAATAGCAGTTTCGTAAAGGTTTGTTCTGTGGTCCCGGTAGCTTAATTGGTAAAGCTATGGCACGTTAAGCCGGAGGTTCTGGGTTCGAACCCCAGTCGGGGCAAACTTTTTCGACAACTGCTATGAATCAATAACTATGTCCTTAAAGCGGGCTTATGCTTAAAAATCCTAATATTCATTATTATTATTATTATTATTATTATTTAATATTTATTATTTATTGGTTTTTGGAAACCGGTTAGCAATTTCACTAACCGATGTCATCCCTAATTACTATACACTAGCGTATTAGGTTTGTCCCCACTAGCCCCACCCTGTACTCATACTTTCACATGTTCATCTGTCACCAAGGTGCGCAAGGTGTACACCCGGGGACATAATTAAATCAATCTTTTACCGACACCATCGACACTCACTCGGCAAATCTCGGATTAGGCTAGCCCCAAAGTGTGGGCGGCTTGGCTTGGCTTATCTAACTAGAAAAACTTGTCCTAATTGATTTCTACGCTTGAAATAAGCCTGCGCTAAGGTTATGCATTGTTGGTGAATCCATTAATGTATACAAACCTTGTTCTAATATTAACTATGCGCTGGGCCCAGTGAATAAAAGTCCCAATAGACCAAATTTTACGTAAAATAGGGCCGCCATGTTTACTCGTGCTGCCTGCTAGATGACGTCAGCGAGTGATGGCGCTGTGAATATAGCAATGCCAGATCGAACCGAATATTCGCGAGCGAGGTCGATAATGGTAGGTTTCTTCCAGACCCCTTGATTTAATTATGTCCCCAGGCGTACACTACCTTTCTGAATAGGAACAGAGGTGTATTCTTCACAACAACAAGGCAGTAGCTGATCGTTCTAGAACCTTACGCTGCGGTACTGTTCCCCTGTACACGTATGACGTTACGCCTCGCACACCTTCAACGTTTTGTAAATTCACCTTGGTTGTTAAAGTGTACCAAGAGGAACGAATCTATCATGTAGTCGCTAGACGTACGACAACACATTTGTCTGCACAATAACGTGTGCGTACCCGTGACCTCTTCACTAGGTTATGTTACTTAGCCTTTCCCCTATAATGTCCTTGTTAGTAATACTTTGTATGTACCGGTACATATTCAAACTTCAGAAGGGAAGTTGAGCTTATAGTAAGTTAAAGCTTGATTTGCACCAATGGAGTGTGGCAACCACCATGAATCTGAATCTGTCAAGATTGCTGGATGTGTAAGGCTCTTTGGTCTAGTGGTTAGTGTTCCTGCTTCACTGCATCATTGGCGGAGGATTTATAACTTCTGATCTGGAATTAAGTTCATCAATTCTTGGCATAGGAATGTTTGATTAGATTGATGGGTAAAGAATAAAGATAATTACCATATTTACTTGATTATAGGCCGCCATAGAGTTAATGACGCAGCCCTATTATGAGTTTTATGAACTTATGACCACTTAACTTTTAAACAATTTTATGTTATAAATACTACCGCATCCCACTTTTTTTATCTGTTTTTTTTTTTAATATACCCGAAACCTATACTCGCATAAATACAGTTGAAACTTAAGGCGGATCCACACCTCAACATACAGTTTTAACGCGTAGTCGTAGTGTTGGAACATAGGAAATACGCACTGGTGTTCACATAAATGTGCTAGTTTTAAGACATAAGACACTGTTTTAATGCTTAAGAAAGTTGAACAATTTTCAACTTTACGACAAAACCTTATGACTACCTATGTAAGAATAAGACGAGTCAAACTAGCATCTACTTTGAAAGGCTTGACTACTACTGAGTCAACTACGCCTTCGTAATAAATACTATATAAGGTTGGCAGGACTTGGAGCATAATTTGCATTATAAACATCAATTAGAAAAATTTTAATATAGTAGTAATAATCTCTATGGATACCGTAACCTTCAAATCCTTCTATAATTAAAGGGATGATAATGGACACTCTGCAAACAACATAGAAGACGAGTAACATATATATTGGCATAAATTCTTTGTGCTTACGTTTATATGTGTACCGGTGCTCTTACACACTACACGTTTAACCCTTATGTTTACATGTTATGTTTTTCTGTGGATCCACCTTAACAGCTTACCTTTAAAGTGTTAGGCAGCCGTGTTGAAGATGAGACAAATATATTCTCATGAAACAAAACGTTTCGGCCCAAAACAGCCTTGTTCACTCGTCAGAAGAACTACGCACATCTACAAAGGCGCTGTCAGTGGCGGAGGGGAGAACTAGGTAGGTAGTTCCGTGTTCCCCCCAATGTTGGCGCAGGTTCAGTTCATTTCCTTCACTGCAGTTGGGTGGCGTGGCTTTAACGACGCTGGTGCTAAAGCATTCATTAAGCTGTTGTTAAGTGTGGTTGCATAAACCGTCTCTCGGAGTTGACATACGAGCGACAAGTTGGCGATGATCCTCACCGTGACAAGCGAGACACTCGGGGTCGATACCCGATTGAGCTAGATGTTTTAATTTCTGGATTTTATTACAGTACTTGAATTCAACCTAGGGGAATGATTCATGACTAACCAAATCAAGAAATGCATGCTAGTAGTAGGCCCTACTGTTTTAACAACATGCTCTACTATGATACAATCACAATCTACCCTGATACAATGTGGTGAACTATTCACCATGGTACCAAGTGTCCGCAACGACTAATTTAATTATTTTGTAATTTCGTAAGGGAATTTCTTCTGGAACTTCCTTAAAGCAACAAACTTCTAGTACTGAATGTTAATGTGCATAAATAAGACAACATGTACGGGTATAGTGCAAGTGGTAGTTTGATAACAGTTTAGCAACAATTTAGTATGGCTATGCACTTGTGTTTTTTTTTTTGTAAAATTTTACATTATTTTAAGTTTGTACATCTTGACTCAGTTTAATTTAAATACTTGTACCACTTACTTTTTTTGGTACTTGTTCATTATAGCCCCCCCCCCCCCCGAAAAGGAAAGTAGGTTAGTGGGGTTCCTTTGGGGGGGGGGGGGTCCTTATAATGAACAAGTACCCTTTTTTATGGAGTAAGGATACATAATTTTTACATTACACTAGAATATGTAAGAAATTTTAAAATTATTTAAATTTTCTTTTTCTAAGTCCACGTAAACCTGTTTAATCAACCTATTAAGTTCAAATTACCGTATCAAGTATAACACAACGTTGGTACTCGGGCACATTGGATACATTACTAGTTAAATTTGACTCTACAATTTGATAGCAGTGTATTTACGTAGAACTATGAGAGAGGGGACCGGGGTACAGTGTGGAGGGCGAGAGGCAAATGGAAGTCATGACTGTGATTGGAACTTGCAAAGATTTTGTGAGCCACTAAAACATGAATCAGAATTATATTCTGGTATTGTGTTATTGAGAAAACTCATAGGATTGGAACAATCTACCTATTGTGAAGTTACTGTGTTGCTACATTCACAGGAGGTGAAGCCAAACTGCAAAGTTACATACATACCTTAATCTTAATCTAGTTACAAAATGAATTTAAGGCTGGCAACAGATATTTGGATTTTACATAATGACTCATTCTGCATTCATAGTTGATAACATTATTTTATTGATGTTTTACTTGACACCGATAAGAATATAGGCTAATTAATATTTTAACTTAATACTGATATGAAGTAACTGTAACTGCAGTTTAACAAAATTGCATACATATCTAGTTACAAAATGAATTAAGGTTGCTGACAGATTTTTGGATTTTACATAGGCTAATGACTCATTCTGCATTCATAGTGGATAACATTATTTTCTTGATGTTCTAACTTGACACTGATAAGTCTAAAGGCTAATTAATATTTTAACTTAGGTAATACTGATATGAGGACTTAAGTCTGATGGGTTGATTTGTGTTCTTGACGAGAGAAACGGCCACTTGAGACACGGCCCTGTGCAATTTCTTATAGACTACTCTTTGGATATTCGTACGGTCAGCTGTACAAATAATGAAACATAATCGATATGGTCAAACGGTAAATAAATCGTATGGTCAGTCAGTGATAATATAACAGTTGTAATTTCATAAATTATTCTTACTGCAAGCAGGGTAATTGAGGGGCTGCGAGCTGACAAAAAATCGATCGGAGATAAGAGCAGTTGCGGCGGCGGCAACATCGACCGGTGAAGCCAGAAGCCACGCGTAGACAACTGCAAGCTAATACATATTCGTTCAGTGTTGAGCTATCTGTGTGCAAATTGAGGAACCCGAAGTGTATCATGACTACTTCAAATATAACGGCGGGACCACGGCTAGCCCTGCGCGCATAAACCGGGTAACGCTCGTTAGACGGTTTATGCTCGCGGCCCCTCAATTCAGAAAATATTACAACTTAGTCTTGTTAGATGTTAACTACGGTGTAGAGCTAGTTTGTTGTTTTATCTCTATTGTAATGCTGGAGCGTCGCTAGAGTTGGCGCGCGTCCCCTCCTGAACCCTAACGGCACCGCTGTTGTAATGATGCTAACTTATATGATAAGAACAATGATGGATGAAGATAATTAGAACAATTACAAACTCCATCCATGCTGTATGCAAGATTTGAACCCACAACCTAGCTTGGGTCAGCATGCTTTGGACCTTCACCTCTAAATCCGTCATGAGCAACGCTGGTGGCGTTAAAATCTCCTCTATTCCTGAACCAATAATTAATAATAAAGTTCACTGGGTAAAGGTACAAGAAATTGAGTGTTATTCATACAACTGACCAAACAAAGAGATGTCCACAGGGCTACCGGTTGTAGTTTGTAGCCTACGGCCGACCGTATGAATTATTTTTCGCTATTCGCACGGCTGGCCATACGAATATCCACAGCGTTATCTAAATACGAACCGCAGCAATTGCACACCAAATAGGAATCCGCGTCGTCTTCTCTGCTGATCTGTATGAGGCCTTGGATGCAATATAAGAAGAGTTCGCGCCTAGGACGAAACTAAAGGCCAACATTCCGTATAGAATGAGGCACCCGACATGCGTGTTGTGCTCCGACACGAAGAACCAGCCCATCACGTTCAGCTGATCCCCTTTGCAAATTAATATGTAGTACATGATGCTGGTGGTCAGCGACAATGTTATGATGCCAGCAAATGGATACAGTACTCCGTTTGGTTTTCGTACCGGTATTGGACATCTTTCTAAGCTCTCTCTTGCTCTGTGCAGGGTCCTATACAACAGTTTCTTGATCTACACTAAGTAGAGCTAGCTAGTTGTTGTGAATATTATCTACTGATTACGTGTCGAGGAGAACAGTAATAGTCGTCAGCTTGATGGCGTTCTATTCGTGCGTCGTAGAGGGATGCTTCAACACCAGCTGCTGAATCTTGGGGGTTGTATTATTGATCTGGTCATGTTGTGACATGAGAACGCACGCGCGCAGACTCACGCCGGGATCTAGCACCGAATTTAAATGCTACAATCAGAGGTAGGAAGTGAACTAACTGATTGATGGTTTAATGTATGTATTTTCGACGAATAGAACGTAACTACAAATCAAGTTGTTACGAAAATCTATTTAAAAACCGCGCCATCAGTTGCGTACATTTTCATTTTAAAAAAATCCTACCTATGCCACTTGTTAATTATAACTCTATTTTGTACTACTAAAATAACAGCATCTACAGTATTTCAACGTAATATAATATGTATTTTGAAAAAAATATTATGTTTTTATCACGTTTTTATTAGCATTTTCGGTGTCATTTTCTTCACATTAGATCTCCGGGTTTCCGGCACTGATCCGGTGTTGCCAAGTTTTAATTTAATTTAATGGTACCAAACAGAAACACACCCATTTATATTTCATTAAACATCTGTTTGATTAGGCCTAGTATATTATAACTTTACCAATTTACCAATACATTTAGAAATGTATGGTCTACTTTATTTAAAAATTATATTATTTATTGACGTAGTTTACAAAACTACTGGCAACATTGTAAGTGAGAAACAAACACCTGTTTGTTCTTTGACGCTCGGCTCGTGCTCAAAATCAAATTTTATTTTTATTTTTAAAGCAAATTCTAAATTAACATGAAGGGGTACGAAGTGAGGGTGAAAGATTTGGTTATCAAGCTCTATGAAATCGGTGCACTTAAGTTTGATAGTTATAAAATGAAAGTTGGAATTAACTCGCCGGTGTATTTTGATCTTCGTGTCATCATTTCTTACCCTGAAGTTATGGTAGGTTATTCAATTCTTAAAGAAAAGTTAAACGTACGCCTAGGAAAAACGTAGGCTACAGAATACATGCCTACGCCTAGCCTACTTTAGTGTAGGGTAGGGCTAGGCCTACCCTACACTGCACATAGGCCTACCTACTAGGCTAGGATAGGGCCTAGCTAGAGGCTAGGTCCTAGGCTAGCCTAGCACGGGACTCTGGTCCCGGCAGCCGGGATCCAGAGAGGGCATGAATGAAATCACGGCACTTCTGTACTTGGCGGGTCCCAACATTTTTTTCCAATGAAAATATACGCACCCGAAATCCTTTCCGTTAGTGTATAACAGTTGGGACCCGCCAAGTACAGAAGTACCGAAATCACTACGGTATTGAAATCATCTGTGGTCAGTCATACTGAAAGTTACACAAAATTACAGAACACAATAATATACAGGTGTTTGCATTTCCATTAAAAAATATACTTAGCTAGGCCCTAGTGTGAGAAAGTCCCTTAAAAATAAATTCTTGTGCCAAGGCCTAATTTTACATTTCTTTCTAGGCCTCTTCTGTCCCAAAGGGTCAACATGTCGGTCCTTCACCTCATCCACCATCCTGTTTTTTCCAGGCTCTAGGCGCCTACTGTTCGCAGTCCTTCCCCCGAGACTTTAACCATGGTTTAGATTCTCTTCCTTCTCTTAGATTGCTTGGTGAGATCAGCCTAGACCTAGAGCTGGCTCTACAGTTCTGTTCTACTTAGGTTATACCTTCTCTGTAACCATTGGTACTGAACTTAAGCTTTTTTTTTCGGAGTGTTTATTCTGGAACTTCTTTGGTTCATAGGCCCTCAAAAAACAACAGTTGTTTTCGACGGGAAAAAACTTCAAAACCTAGGCCTACAAAACCTTTAACGTTTCTATTTTAAATATAAAGGACTTTCGGTACTTGTGTAGTTGGTGTGACCCAACTTTTCAAATTTTTTTTTTTTTTTACTCAACCTACAAAACCTTCAACGTCGCTATTTAAAACAGAAAATGACTTTTAATGGAAAAGTACTTTCGTTTAAAATAGCGAGGTTAAAGGTTTTGAAGTTTTTTTTGTTACTGTTACACCAAAAACGTGATGATTCTATTTTAGATTTTTGGTGCTGGAATGTAATAAAATAGTACACAATGAGTTGTTCTTGACTTATTTCATCAATGGTGAGTGTTTATGTTGATTTTAGTTGAAAAAACGGTACGGTATTGAAAAGTTGGGTCACACCGACTACACAAGTACCGGACTTTCAATTAAAAACGTTTTGTAGGTTTAATAATAGTTTTACGCAATACTAAAAAGCATCAAAAAACAAGTTTTTTTTTTTGGGGGGGGGGGGGGGGCATGAACTGAAAAAGTTCCTATGTTCTTACGTTTGAATGTAAAAAAGGCATGAAATTATACTTAGGCCTACGTTTGACGGAAGAATATCAAGAAATTATTCTTATGATCAACCAGTTGACAACAACCGAACATGTTTATAGGCAACTTATTAACACAGTGCGGTGTGGCAGGACGGTAGTGTATTTTGACTTCTGTGCGAGGGTTCGTTGAGTTCAAGTCCCCGTCGAGGTGTATTATTTTTACGTTTTATTCTTTAGGCTATGTTTTTGATTAATAAAACGCAAAACTCCTTTTCGGGTGAAAGTCCTTTATATTTTAGGTAAAAAAAAAGTAGGCCTAAATAGGCAAAAACAGATGGCAATAAAACAGTAAAATCCTTTAACGTTTCTATTTTTGACTAAATTAGTGTTTTAATGGGGATTTTCCCACAAGGCGGTATACACAACATTTTTACCATATTTTAAATAGAAACGTTAAAGGTTTCCACAAGTGTTGAACTTGCCTTCTTTAACCAATGGTTGAACGTAAGTGTTTGCTATTTTTACGGTCAGCTAGGCCTATCACGTGACGGGGCGGGGGACCAATCAGAATACTGAACGTAGGCCTATCAACAACACAACACAATTCTTACGTTTGATTATCACGTGATGAAAACGACCAATAACAGATTCACAGCACTCAACACAAGATTAGGTAATTTGAAGTAAATTTTACGTTCAAACGTAATATTATACACAGCCTTATTTTTTACATGTCCATCACTTCTCTATCCTTCCTTCTGCTGTCCACAAGCTTCTCCAATTCCTCTTTCACATCAAGGTCACTCTTTTGTAGGCCCAACAGAACAAAAAAGAACAGTAACTGTAATTAAACCTGGAGTAGTTTGTCTAGCCTACATACCCTACTCCAAAATTGTCTCTAGCCCGCCTAACACATAGTTTTATCCTCAGGAAACCCTGTCGTTAATGTTATGTGAATTCGCGGCTCCAGACATGAGCTGCGATCACATCTGTGGTGTACCGTACACAGCGCTGCCCATTGCCACAATCATCTCCATTAATTCTAAAAAGTCTATGCTCTTACGACGTAAAGAGAGTAAAGATTACGGAACAAGGAAAATGATTGAGGGACATTTCAAGCCGGGAGATACATGCATTATTATTGAGGATGTGGTTACATCCGGTTCCAGTATTGTCGAGACTATGAAGGATTTGGAAAATGAAGGCCTTAAAGTGACAACCGCGATAGTTACTGTTGACCGTGAGCAGGGAGGTTTTGGAAACCTCGCTGCGAAGGGAATAAAAATGAGGAGTCTGTTGACTCTGTCACAGATTTTGGAGATTCTTTGCAATGAAGGAAAGATTGACACAGAGAAAGTGGATAGCGTAAAGGCTTACATTGCATCAACTCAGATCCACACAGACGGGTCATTCATTGGGGCCGAAAAGAAGACTGTTGTGAGCCGTGTGAAGATGGCGTTCGGGGACCGCTCGAAGCTAGCAACGAATGCGGCGGCTTCTGCACTTCTCAAATTGATGTCTGAGAAACAGACGAATCTGTGCGTTGCCGCGGATCTAGCGACTAGCGAGGAGGTGTTGCGATTGGCGGTTGACGTCGGGCCGCATATCTGTCTGTTCAAGACGCACGTCGATGTGATCCGGGACTTTTCGGAGAAGTTTGTCAAAGAACTCCAGAGTATTGCCAAGGAACATAATTTCATGATCATGGAAGATAGGTAAACAAACATGAATTGATATGTTTTAAATGGACTTATATTTTATGTCAGTAATTTTACCTGTTCCATTTGAGACACTTTTCTTAGAGGATTACTGTAAATTATTTAAAAGTAAAACAAACACACTAGGCCTATTAAGAAAGAACACAAATTGGCATGAATTTGTAACCAACTATTGTGCTTTAACTTTTCAGTGGGAAAAAACTTGCTGCCATAGGCCTGTCTAGTTAAAAAATAATATAATAATATTGAAAACTGTATTGGCCATAGCCTATCTGTTTATTTTCTAATTAATGCTAAATTTGATAAAAGAATAAATGCTCTAGAAGAAATCTAAGTAAATGCTCTGAGGACTAATTTGTACAATGCACTAATGACATTGCTTGTAACACACAGAAAGTTCAGTGACATCGGTCATGTGGTGGGCCTGCAGTACTCTGGCGGAGTACACTCGATCTCCTCCTGGGCGGACCTTGTGACGGCTCACCCCGTGTCCGGGGGTGGGGTGGTGTCTGGTCTGGAGGCGGCTGTGAAGGGGGTGGCCGGGGGACGGCGAGGATGTTTCCTGGTCGCACAGATGAGCTCAGAGGGGAACCTCAACTCACAGGACTATGTCAAGGGTGAGTTATACGGGGGTGGTGTCTGGGGTGGCCGGTGGACGGCGAGGATATTTCCTGTTTCTCTTCTCTTGCCTCTAGGTCTCCTGACGGTCTTCTTAAATCATTTCCTTGGTTAATGAACGTCTTTTTCTTCCTTCAATTCCTCTTTCATGCATTGTCTTGAGCATCCTATGATGATAATTACAACCGTGTCTTTTCTATCCCGTCACCTAACTTCTCTACATTGACAATGTCTCTAATGTTTGTGTTTCTTATTATATCAACTAACACTAAATTATGATGCTGAGTTATACTGGTTAAGTAATAATATTGATTAGATTGGTTTTTACTTCATATACTATAGTACCTAATGGGCTATTTTGTATACAAATGTGCATGATTCTAAATGGTCGTACGTGATATGTTCCAGGCGCCATGCAGATAGCGAGCGCTCACGAGAGCTTTGTGGCCGGGATCGTCTGCCAGTCTGCGGAGGTGGTCGTCTCCCCCGGCCTGATCCAGTTGACCCCTGGCGTCCGTCTCCCGTCAAGGTCGTCCAGCGACGGTCTGGGTCAGCGGTACAACTCCCCGGCGAGTGTCGTCATAGAGCGAGGCGCCGACATCGCCGTGGTCGGCCGGGGAATCACGGAGGCGGACAGTCGCGCCAAGGAGGCCATGCTCTACCGGGAGCTGCTGTGGACCGCGTACGAGAAGCGACTGCAAGGGTGAGGGCGCGAAACACTCGAGTACAGTGCCATTATCTGCAAGGATCAGGCTCGGGGTGTCAGTTTCGAGACGTCAGGAAAATTATTTGTTTTTCTGGAATTCCATTGCTCCTCCTGAAAATCTTGAACATCCCCAGTCAAATCTATAATTTTCAGCCGATCATAACGATATGGCTCGGGTCAATGTCGGTTATGTTATTTTCGTAATCAGCAAAATTTGCATCCTGAAAAAATCAATTTTCCAGTAAAAACCTTAAATTGCGGGGAATTTGGTAATGTAAAATAAGTGACTGATTGCATAAATGGCATGATCGTGTGAAGTAACATTCCTGATGATGACAACGAATACAGGGAATTCACCGCCACTCTGACCCTGACACTGGTTTAACTAACTGTATAGCTTAGTAACTCAGGTTTTGTATGAAGCTTGCTGATATTTTAATAGACCATCATCTGCTCAATAATTAAGTCTCTCGAGGACTAAACACGTCGGGAAATAACGTACTAACTTTAAATTAGCTGAAGTCATCATAGGCAGGTGAATAGTTGTGAGTGATGTATGTAAACTACGTACTAGTAGCAGGTAGTACCGGTACCTATTCTTTCCCAACCTGTGACCTTTACACTAGGGTAGTTTAGGATTTAGGTTAAGAAATTAATTTAACAACGGGACCCTTAAATTTTATATAGAAGATGAAAACAGGTTATGTAAAGAAGACTGATAAAGTTAGACTGGCAGCCTACCTATGTGCTATACTAAAAATGTTATATTCTACTAGTAGAATCTACAAGAGAGACTACTAGTATATAACAAGACAATAAAATTATTGGAGATTGCTTTTCTCCCATTGTAGGAAGTCTCTGACTGAGTAGTAGTAGTATTTTAATGAGAAATTTTTCAGTTTGTTCTTAATTCTAGAAATATTGTTGATTCTCTTAATTTGGGTGGCAGTTTAAA
The DNA here is from genome assembly GCA_024449915.1 of Sweltsa coloradensis. Taxonomy (NCBI): domain Eukaryota; kingdom Metazoa; phylum Arthropoda; class Insecta; order Plecoptera; family Chloroperlidae; genus Sweltsa; species Sweltsa coloradensis. The sequence continues at coordinate 71,263 of JAMZAV010000990.1, forward strand.
CAGGACATCTATTAAATGAAGTAAGGTTGTGGTCTTCTTAGGGCGCAGTCCGAGACGTGTTGAAAACACTTTAGAGTGCTTGGCTTGGTCCAAAAGCTGTAGAAAATTACGTGCCTAGCAGTCCGGAAGTGTAATCTTGTGCGTTGCCAGCACGCTGAAGATGCCCGAGGTTTCGTTCTAGTATCTTGAACACTCAGGTTATTATGGCGGCGTTTTCAAAATTTTCAGGTAGACCTAAACAATTATATCAGGTATTTGTTCAAGTAATTACAAATTCTAGCGGGTGTTTTAGGCCATTGTTTTGCTTTGCCTGAGCGGAAACCTAAGGTATTTGACAATGCTTTGGCGTTCTGGAGAACGCTAGAGCCAAAGCCTTTTCAACAACTTTTGGATCATAACCAAGATAGTATTATGTGTATGTTATTCTTTTGTCTGGTGAAGGGGTTGTGAATTTCTGAGTAAAGAGTAAATGATTCCAGTTATTTTTAATAAAGCAGGCTGTTTCAAAGATGAATATGGATTGCGCAGTTAAGATGTTCAGGCAAGCGAATAGTAGGTTACATGAGTGACGTTGTTAGACATTGCGGATATAGCTCTTGTTTGAATGATAAGTATGCTATTTATATTTAAGTAAGTAGTAGTGCCACAGAACAGAACATAATTCCATACACTAGTTGGGAGAATTATGTTCTGTTTTATGGATGACACTGGCACACGGCGCTCGCTCAGGTTATATGACTAGTTGCATCATACTGGAATGACCAATAATAACATCGCGTTTCACAGAGCGTATCCAAAATAGGACATTCAAAATTATATACGTATTCAGAATCTGCACTTTTAATTTAAATATACTAGTCTCTGTCCAATGATTACTGATTTTGAACTTCACTTAAAGTTTCATCAAGATCGGAGTATCCGTTTGCCTGGTCCCAGGCCAAATATCCCAAAAATATTGCATTAAAAATCTAAAAAACGTAATAGTACAATATTCATGAAATAAGGTTAGGCCTTTGTAGAAAGAATGCCAATCGACTGGAGTATATTGGTGTGAGATAGGATCCAACAGCTTACCTTCGAAAAGTGATGGTGGCTGCTGGATTTCTTGAAGAATAGTAACATAAATATATACAAAACACAGAAAAACACGAGGTCTTGTTTACTCAAGAGAGAAAGAAGGCTATTTTCTTTTCTCTCTTGAGTGAACAAGACCTCGTGTTGAAACAACAGAAAAACACGTCAAAACAGAAAAACACTAGACATTTCGACACGAGGTCTTGTTCACTCAAGAGAGAAAAAAAGAAAATGGCCTTTTTTCTCTCTTGAGTGAACAAGACCTCGTGTTGAAACGTCTCATGTTTTTCTGTGTTTAAAAGGCTTTTTTCTTTTCTCTCTTGAGTGAACAAGACCTCGTGTTGAAACGTCTCATGTTTTTCTGTGTTTTGTATATATTTATGTTACTATTCTTCAAAAAACCCAGCAGCCACCATCATTTTTCGAAGGTAAGCTGTTGGATCTTATCTCACACCAATATATTCATGAAATAAATAGAAATATTTCTTCGATTGTACTAGTACCCAAAAACTTGGTAGATCTAAGTTCAGAGATTTCGAAGGTCCCCTCCAATTTTTATCAAGATCGCATATTATGCCATTTGCTCGGTAGAGAACGAACAAACAGACAAACAAACAAACAAAATTCACCCGAGTTATTTTTATCAGGGTAGTCAAATTGAAGTCTTCGCTACGCTCATCCAAATATCCATATAAACTCCCTGTCAATAGCCCATTTTAAAACTCAATCTGTAAAAGTTGCAAGGGGAAATTTATATTAATCTATCTTTATTACTAGTTTTTGGTTAATGCTGATTAGCAATTAGTAATTACTATTTTAATTTTTTTAAGTAAACTGAAATGTTATTGTTAAGCTATTTTTACAGTTGAATTGCAAACAACTGGGATGTTTTCATTGATGGTGTTAAATGAAATGATATTAAAGATGGTGGCCACCGTACGTACGTACTAGCTTAATTTTATAAGCACACCAGTAAGACCTCGATTGTTCAAGCTCTCCCGTTGTCCGAAAATACTGTCTTGATATCCAAGATGAATTTATTTTATCATTTTAAAGCTCACATTTCATAACTGAGCTTTGTATTTCAAATGTTTTTTAGGAAGAGAGATTTTCCCAATTCCTATAATATAATTGATTTAATTTAAATACTATAATAATATATTGGCTTGTTGTTAAAAATAAATGCTTCATTGAACTATTTTTTTACAGGTGCTGATTTTATTACTCACGATTGTAGTAATTTCATCCTCTCATATTGTTTCCTACGATAACTGTCCAGGACTTGTACATCCTACCTATCCCAAGATGTTTGAAGTAAGTGGTACCAAGTAGATGGAACAGGTAAACGATATCCACGCATACTGTATTTACTATTTATGTGAATATATAGGCCTCGGGTACCCATATTTTAAAACATCAAGTTAAAAAAGTGGGGCGGACATTATGCGAAGCCATTTTAACAAGGGTTTTATTTTAATATATTCTTCCAAAAATGTATTGGTCCAAATAGGTGTGCGGCGATTAATGGACGGTGGCCCATATTCGAGTAAATGCGGTAGTATTTCTAAACTGCATTTGTGCGATATTTGCAGAACGTTTGGTTTCCCTACCGGTACCGAACTCTCTGGTATTTCAAATGATAAAACAACATTGTCCTAATTTTGCATAATTTATAATTTTATGAGTGACATTTAGTTGACATGACACCCCCTGCTAGCTATATATGAGCTAGTCATTCAGTCACAGCCTACTATGTTGATGTGAAGGCCGGAACTACGGTGGTGCGGCCTGCGGAAAGCTTTGCGTGCAAAGCTCAATTGTTGATATCCATGCTTGTGCAAATCAATATTTAAAAATATACAAACATGTTACATAGTGGGCCTGCTGCTAATAATGTGGGGGATAAAGTTTTGATAAGATAGGCCTGTTGCCCAAAATGCATAACAATGTCTCCATTCCGACACTCGCGTTCAATGGCCCGGCACCTGGGCCATGTGTAAGTCATTACTATTACAGTGCATCTGGCACCTCCACCATAATTAAGTAGGCCGAACCAAAATGTGGAGAAAACTATCTCCTTATCCCTTTGCACCCCAACAATTCATATCCTCATAGGCATATAATTTGTTTGAAACATTTGTTTTCTTAAAATTTCGTTATGTATAGGCGTAGTCCAAATATCGATATTGAAAATATTCCCACATCGAAACGTGCCTGCATGTGGGCCGAAGTGCTGTAGGTGTCCGTGAGGAACTCGTTGCAGACTTGGACTCTTCTTGGACTGGCACTATATATTCTATGTACGTCCTATTTAATCTACAAGCACATTTACCCAATAGCTGGAGGTCGGTTTGCTATCAAATCAAACAAATACTGTACAGTTTAGTTTAGATTGGAGAAGGGTTGACAGGTTGGGAAAGCATAGAGATCATAGAGCCCAGCCTGAAGGGATGAATGAAACATACACTACACAGTACACACTCACTTATCAAGTTTAATACCACCACTACCATCTGCCAACACACATTTTGTATTGCATTATTGATTTATTATAATAAGTTGCAGTGATAAAGATAAAGAATCACTCGGAGCACAATTTTCAACCAACGGCGCTTTGTGCGCGATTCCCTAAAGTAATCGTGGATCCAAGTCCACACAAAATGTATGCCGAGTGATTCTTCATAAATATGGTACAACTAATTTAATTAATTATGAATGAAAGCCTCTTTTTTATCAGTAAATAACTACTTGTGCTTAAATAAAATGATATAATCCTGCATTTTCTCTGTCAAGAGAAAAGTAAGATACAGTCAAGCTCTCTCTTACAAGTAAACTTGTCAAAAATCAGTGTCAAAATCAGAAACTGATTTTTGTTAAAAAAGAATGTGAATGACATAAAGAGATAGGGTGCCAACAGCTTACCTTAAATGGAGTAGGCGCGCCGCAAAAGATAACAAACACAAATAAACAAGTAAAAAAGTTTGTTGAAAGAATGTGGGCTCGACTGTAGTAGAAACTTCAAGCTGGAAAACCAGTAATTTGATAAACCCCACTACAACCAACTTAAGACTCAAGGACACACGGTCTTGCGTCTCGTAGAATACCAGTAATGGGGTTGACACGTTTAAGTACCTAAACGTTTAGTAATGATTGGTCACAAAAATAAAATTACCCCCTTTGCCAAGTCTAGAGATGTAGGTAGATTTAGAGATTTATTTTTTATTGGGTCTTTTTTTTACTGGGGCTAGTTATTTATTGGGTCCACCATGAAAGGGTAAAAAATGGTCGAACTTGGTATTTTTCGAGCTAGGTCACATCGTCACAAATCTCCCATAAGAAATAACATGGGGGTCGATCTTTATGCCCCGTGACCTTCGAGAATTTTGATCCAAAAAATAGTGGCCATTATTGACGTACTCTTCAGCCTTTCCTGTAAATCCTTTATATTTTGTTTTGTAATTTGGGTAAGTGGTTCGGTCAAAATATGCAGATTACCAAGAATGGGTGTGATTATGGAATGCATATTTTAAACAGTCATTTTAGTGTAGTATTATGCTCTAGATTATGTGGTAGAATTTTTTTGGGGAGTAATAGCCCCTTTAAGATTGACGATTAAAGATTGACATGGCATTGACAAAGTATACACTCGGCTATGCTTTTGAATATTGTCATTGAAATAGTAGTTCCTTTAACTTAAGATGTTACCAGTAATTAATAAATCATATTCATATCCAAATTTATTTCGTTCTAGGCAGTTGAAGGCATAATGACTATCTAATTTTTTTATTGATATTTTTAATACAATCCAGAAATTTAAAAATCCATCCCGATCGGGGTTCGAACCCGAGTCTCCCACTTTCCGGGTGGACGCCTTAGCCAACTAGACCACCGAGACGGTAACTATTTAACTTCTGTATTGTCGTTACATTATAGAACTTGAATGGATGGAACAATAAAGCATCGAAAAACTGTTGATGTTGAATTGACCAAACAAACATTAAATGTTTATAATGTCATTACCTTACGCAGGTATGAGCGAGGGTATTTTGTTGATCAATGTTTTATTTTTCCCGAATCTTTTTGAAAGTAAATATTTTGGATTAAATAATTATCTAGGCTACTAGGGTTGCCGCTGATCATTACGATAATTGATATTTAGTTATTAATTAAATAATTATAAGAGGTGGTAATATTACAGTAATATTCTAAGGTAAATTACCGCTTTACATCTCTAGCGAAGACACTCGCAAACTAACCTGTGATTTCCTCTCTACTCCTGAGATCAAAACTCTACCAAGAGAAACTGCCGTGCCGTGTCCCAGTGTACGTAAGTGTGTTCACCGCAGGACTTGATCTCAAAGGTCAACACTCAAAAGTAGGGTTGTGCGAACCTGGATTTTTAAATTTTGAACCGAACCTCGAACCTGCATTTACAAAGTTCGCGAACCTCGAACCTCGAACCGAACCTTTTTTTTAAAGGGGAAGGGAATCACATGGGCACTGAAGAAAAACTGATCATTGATCCAAATCTAGGCTGAGGAGCTTAGGCCTAGGGCCTAGGTTCCCTGGCTTATCTCGCACAATAATAATATTACAAGTAACAAATACAGCGCATTCTTGTCATAAATGTCCATGGATTCTTCTGATGTATTTTTAATCATGTGGGGGAAAACGTTTTAGGGGTAGGGTAGCCTAGCCTAGGGCTAGGCCTAGCTCGGACTGCTTACATTTGGACCGTTACTTTCCGATGAAAATTGAAAAATCATAATAATATCGATCAAATTATGCGGCAATGCAACTTTTATAGCCAAACCTGAAGACAACACATCAAAATCAACATTAATAATGGTTTCTTATGATCTTAAACTGTTAAAAAAACACACGTCTTGGTTAGGGCGCCCTAGCCCTAGTAGGCCTCCGCCTAGGTAGGCTTATGGGATAGGCCCTAGGCCTACTACACTCGGACAGTCATCACTTCCCGATGAAAAATCATTACAAGATCGATGAAATCATAGAGAAATAACGATGAAATAAAGCGGCAATGTCACTTTCATAGCCAAACCTGAAGACAAAATCGACATTATTACCGGAGCCTAGGGCTAGGCCTAGCTCGGACTGCTTACATTTGGACCGTTACTTTCCGATGAAAATTGAAAACTCAGTAGTAATTTTTTTCGCCTTAGATCGATAAAATTACGCGTCGATGCCATTATAATCTTTTTCGCCTGAAGAAAATCCACCAGCATCAACAATAAATAACGATTTCTTGCTATCTCAAGTGTCCAGAATATTTACGCGTCAAGAAAAATCCGCCATTTTAAGATTTTGCAAGTTGCATATGCACTGCTTACAGCGCTAATTCGACTTTCGATTATCGAGCGGCGACCGCCGTAGACTTGTATCGATCGGTCGATGCTGTAGGCGTCGCTCCGGAAGGCGTGGCTTTCCGTAAGCGGGAATTTCAAAGGTTCGGTTCGAGGTTCGACTTTCAAAATAATTTTCGAACCGAACCGAACCGGATTTAAGGTTCGGTTCGGTTCGTCTTTTCGAACGGTTCGCACAACCCTACTCAAAAGGCGGAATTATTTATAAATGATTGTTGGTATTTGGAGAAGGGTTCATGTTTATAGTGAATTTTTATATTGTTAATAATTAATAATACCATTTGAATGTTGTCAAAATTGTTGTCTTACTAACTAACAACATTTAATACAATTCAGAAGTTAAAAAATCCATCCCAATCGGGGTTTGAACCCGGGTATCCCACATTCCAGGTAGGCGCCTGTTGTGTTCTTTTATTTGGGGTTCGGGTGAGGTGGCTAGTTACATAATTAAAGAAGGTTGTTTAATCACATTCACAGTTTTATTCGCCATTGTTTCATCGTCCTTCTCCATCTACATTCCCTTGTGCACAGCCTTCGCAACATGCCTCTATACAGTATCAGGCGGTGCGAAGGGCGGGGCTACATTCAAACGTGGGCGCGGTTGTTGTTTGGATACAACAGCGCCTTAGCCAACTAGACCACCGAGACGGTAACTATTTAACTTCTGAATTGTAGTTGCTATATAGATTTGAATGGATGGAACAGTAGTACAGTACTGCAACGAATATCTGTTCCCTTTGAACTGACCAAACAAACATTATTTATGTCATTCAGGGTGTTTTTGATTTAAATCAAAAGATTTATTTAATAAAAATCATTGATTTAAATCAAATGCACTTTTTATTTATTTTGAACAACAAACACATGAGTTAAAACTGATTTTGGCAAAGTTTTCCGTAAAATAATTTTTGAATTATTTTTTCTGAAACGCTTGTGAAGTATTTTATCCGCTCACCAGCTTGACAAGTTTTGAAACACTGATATTGTTGATTTAAATCAATAAAAATATGATTTAAATCGAAACAAATCGAAAAAATCTGATTTAAATCAAAAAGTGTATTTAAATTAAATAAATCCAATTTAAATCAAATAAATCATGATTTTTTTATTTTTTTAATAAAAATTAAAAAAATCACACCTTAATGTCATTACCTTACGCAGGTATGAGCGAGGGTTTGGGTTCGATTTGGTTAGTCGGGAAACACTCCCGTAGGTGGAATTATACCATTTTTTTTTTTAAACTTCTGAATTGTATAATATTTGAACATTTAGTACAATTTTTTTAATACTTCTGAATTGTATTAAATGTCAACAATTCCACCTAGGGGAGTGTTTCCCGACTAACCAAATCGAGAAACTAACTTGTAAAATAGCTATTACTATTTCAAACTTGACTTCATGACTACTGTTCATTATTTTGTCTACATTTAGTTATTAAGCGAGCGAAGCGAGCGTTTCCATTTGACTCTGCCGGAAAAATTAGTCACTGGTTTTGTTTTTTTGTTTGTTTGTACGTCTCGCCATAACGTTCGAACGGAGGTTCGGATCGAGTTGAAATTTTGACCATCCGCAAGCTTCGTTCTCGATTGAATGCCATTAGTTTTGTGGCAAAATCGTGCAAAAAGTTAAAAAGTTACATTAAAGTTAATCGAAAGTTTTTTTTTCAAACTAAACGGCGACAAAATCTGAGATGGCCAAATCATTTAGAATGTCCGTCCGGTCACGAATATGTTAATTTTATTTTGATCCGATAAGTAGTGTAGATGGAAATTACATTATAACAAAAGTAACGTTACCATGGCAACGAAAATTCGCACGAGAATTCTGGCCACTAAGCACTGCCACCTAGAAGTTATCAAAATACTATCGAGGAAGCAGTGTATTATTTGTTACCAAAGAGTTTAAATAGTTTTCCCAAGGAATTGATGTCAAGGTCCTCTAGATGGCGGTGGATTTTATCCACAAAGTAAAAATTTACCCACGGGTTAACCCAAATACCTTGCCAATAATAAATAATATTGGAAACATGGCCCCGTGGATAGCGAACGTCGTAAATTTTAAAATTTAAAAAAATGTGCAATGTGGGTCTAGCTATAGCACGTGCTCGCTTATCAACGCGTCCAACTGAGCGTTTCCTAGTTAATTTTATTTAGCTGTCCTCCTAAGTAAATTTTTTATAACTGAATAGTTTACAATTGTGTGGAAAAGGCCAACCGGCTAGTTTAGTTTAGATTGGAGAAGGGTCAATAGACAGGTTGAGAAAGCATAGAGAACATAAAGTCCAGCTTCAGGGCTGCAACCTGTCAATCCTTCTTCAATCTAAATTATAACTGAATAGGACGTAAAATAAATAAAAGTGCAATAAACTTCAAGTATCATTTCCAAAATTTTCAAAATAAATTTTAATGTTCAATTTAATGTTTAGGTATCTAAATTTATTTTCTTTCTTACAATTTTCAACCTTGCAGTTTGATGCATGATGTTTTACAGATACAGACAGGAATATAGATTGGCCAAGGAGGAATCAATAATCATTAGAACTTTTGTACACCTTGTGGCATTGCATAGCATATTGCTACTGGGTATAGGACCTAGAGTTTATAATTAATTGAACAGAGTGAAATTAGTACAATACTTCGGGTTTGTTTTACCGAAAATATTAGATAAATTTGAGTCTGCGTAGTTAAATCTTTCAGAACAACAACAAAATGTTGCCGTAACAGAAAAATGACTAGAAAATACTTAGTTGTAAATAACATGACGTTGGAACGATGGCTACAGCTGAATGTTGCGTACCTACTGGTACCGTCTTCTTGAATACTACGTTAAATAAACAATAGTAGGCCTAGGCATGGTAGGTATACCTAATAATAAGAATTACTCAATCAGTTATTTATGCATCTAGCATAGCTGTTTATATATATTTATTGATTCAGTTTTTGTAAAATTTGTAAGCATAAAGAGGAAACACAGAAAGAGTACCAAACTAGCACTTTTCAGTTATACTTTACAGACTTGAAAAACACGTTCAATAGTATTAATTATTTACGAGTAACAATAATAGATTTAGTTGCCATAGGAAGAGTTAGCCTATGTCTAAAATTCAAGGAACATTGATAATTTACACTAATAGTCTACATAAATTATAACATAAAAACAGGTACAAAAATATGTTAAAAAAACAAGAGCAGTCTGAATGTAGACGAAAAAGTGAACATTGACTGCTATGTTGGATGGGGTTGTATGATCCGTTCGCAATTCACTTCACACAATGAAAACTTAGATTAATAACGGGAAGTGTACAAATCGATAGAATTATCTGTGATTGGATGACCGTTGTCTCCCAGCCTGATAAAGTCAAGAGGAATTGACGAGTTTCATGAAAATCTCCTCTAGCCGCTGAATGGCATTGGCGTTCGTCAACAACTGCTCAAGTAGCCCGACTGCTAATTGTTAATTGTAAATGGCACTTTAGAGAAACAAGTTATATGCTGTACCAGTTTTAGCTACAATTCACCGAGAATTAGCGGCAGCATGTACGCCAACGCTGACAATATTCGCACCCAATAATGGAGGCTAACCACCTAATTTGGTCATCATTATTGTGATATTACAATCTCATATTTCTTAAACAAATTAAGGAAGTATTCATGACAATGCATTTAAAACTTTTACAAAACAATATAATTCCATGACAAGTTTTTGTTCTTATAAGTACCTAATTAAATTTTTATTCTTAATTTACCGCACTTGGCTAGGTCTAGAAACTGCCAAACTCTACATTAATATTATGACAATGTTTAGGAGCGTTAAGTTATTTGCACGGATCTAAAATATTAAATTTTTTAAGAATATGATAAACTTAAAAATCCTGTTTTTGGAACCATTGTAGCGTTTGCTAATTTAATTCCAAACCGGTTGTCACAGTGCGTTGGCAAGGGTACTGCAACAAATGGCCAGTGAAGGCTTAACTGGGACAGCTGATGGATGTTTTAAATCAAGTGAATTGTGTCCTGGACTGTTATCCAACTTTGTTCAAGACGTAAGGATTGGCACCGTAGCCCCCCCTGGCATGAGCGCTACAGCCGAGACTCCGGGAGGTGGTTCCATGTTGACCATTGAACCCATTTGCGGTACTTTCTGCGTTGTCATCAATTCGCTGCGAAGCCTCTTCGCGATGTGGCTCTGCGAGTGTTTCCGGAGGTGATCTTTTCTAAAAAAAGCTTTTCCGCATTCCATACAGACTTGACTTTTATCTCCAGAATGGATTATGAAATGCCTAGAAAGATGCTCGTTGCGTTTGAACGCCTTCATACAGACAGTGCAAACGAACGGACGTTGCGGATTGTGACCTTGTTTATGGCGATCGAGGTGTTCTTTCCGTTTGAGTCCCGCTCCGCAGATATCGCAAACGAAACGCCTTTCAAGTCTATGAACACCTAAATGATGCTCTAGTAGCGCCTTCTCCGGATAAGCCATTTGACATTCGGGACAACAATACAACATAGAACCATCCAGCGCGGTTGTTAAACGGATTTCTCCCGGTTTCGGCCTGGGCGGTTTGGGGATGTAAGGCTTCTTTTTGTATTTCCTTTTCTTTTTCTTCTTAGCAGATAGACCCTCTTCTTTCTTCATTGCAGCAAAAGAATCCGGTGACGAGGAGAACTTTAGAAAGTGGTGCAAAGTGTAGGGTAGCGTGGAAGAGGGTAGACGAGACAGATACTCGGCCACCGTTGAGCCGGGCGGACCAGCCAAGCTTTGCCAAGCGTGAGGAGGAACCATCGGTGGAACCGGGTAATGCGTTATCTGCGACTTGTTACACTCTTGCTGGGCCAGCTGGTTAATAAACAGTTCGTTTGGTGTCTGGGTTTCTTTTTCCGTCATTGTCGATGCATCCGCTTTCTGCATCGTTGGGGAATTGAGTGTGTAGCATTGATTGTTTGGAGTGTCCAACTCAACGTCTTGAGATGTATTTGAGAACGAGTTTGGTTGAGGTTGTGATTGTGATGGAGACACCATTAGCGGCTGTTTATGTATCAAATGACTGTTCGATTCGAAGAAGTGTTGGGTTGTGGGGTTAGCGGCGGTACAATGGTATCGGACACCATCACTGCCCATGACGACCAAACCTGTGCCAGGCGGTAGTCCCTCGTTGGCACTTGTTGTGAATTTGGCAGCAAACTGTTGCAATATTGGACCAACATCATGAGGAAATGTTTGTTGTTGGCTTCCTCCAGCATATTGTGGGATATTCATTCTCCTTCCATATCTAGGACCTAGGGAGTTGACAACAATGTTGACTACTATTTAAATATCATAAATTCATGGTTGCAGCATGGATATATAGGGGTGCATACAGACAATTCTGCAACAGTTGAGGCCTAGGCCTAGGCCAGACGGCAAGTAATAAATAGGCCTAGGTTGTAAAGTGGGCGTAGAGGTTATAGGCTAGACCTAGCGTTTAAGCAATGGTAAATCTGATCAATTCCTTGATTTGGCAACAATTGTATAGCATAATTGGTTCAAGCAATTCAGCATGCATGTTTGGTAAGCATAAGCATTCAAACGCACCATTTTTAACAAGTAGAATCCATTATTTTGTTGAGGTACGCTTCGACAAGTTTATTTTTCATTCCATTTTTAAAGTGACGTTTAGAAAGAAAATGGCGACTTTCGTACGCGCCGTTTTCAAATGGCCAATCAGAAATCGATAGCTTCCCGCTCGTCATTGTTCGATTTTTTAAATTATTGTCAGTATGAACTGTGTACATCGTCGCGATTGTGATGGGTCTTACGTACGTTTCTATTTAATTTTTATCAATATGAAAAGCCTAACTAAAAGGTTGTCAAAATAGCAAGACGAGTAGGCCTAGGTCTAAATGTTACAACAGTTAATTTCATTTTACCAAGCACCTAGGTATTAATTATAAACACACCTTCTAGGCTAGGGCAATAGGTACCTCAAATCTAATCGGAAATTTCTATTGAGTTTTGACGGTTTCAAAGAATGTTTCGATTAACATTGAGCACATTGAACATAGAGCAGTATTCTTTTTTTGGGTAAACAATGATTGATTGGAATGGGCTTACCGAGGGGCAAGTGACCCAGTGGGGATTGAGAAATTAAACGTTCCTCCACCTTACAGCAGTGGAGGAAACCCAAATAGGAGTGGTGGGAGATTACGGGAGAAATGGATTAAGGGTGCTCAGAAAGCGACCAAATAGAAGAAGAGAAAACTACTACTACTCACCTTGTAAATCATGCCAGTGTAGCCACAGGTAGGACAATCGTTTGTACAATAATTTTGGCTTCTGTATGATTGATAACACTGTTCGTGGCGTTATGGTCCAGTGGTCAGAGTCCTTGCTTCCAATGCAGAAGGTCTCGGGTTCGAATCCCGCTACGCACAAGACTTTTCCATCAGTTCTTAACTTGAGAATGTGTGAAGTGATTTTGGAGCCATCGTATAGCTCATAATAAATTAAAAGGTTAATATGAACAATTCAGAAATTAAAAAAGTCCGCCCCAACCGGGAATCGAACCACAGATCTCCCACATTCCAGGTGAGCGTCTTAACCACTAGACCAATGTACCTGTCCTGATGGTCTAGTGGTTAAAACGCTCACGTGGAATGTGAGACATCCGTGGTTCGATTCCCGGTTGGGGCGGACTTTTTTAATTTCTGAATTGTAGTAAATAATAACAATTACACCTACGGGAGTGTTTCCCGACTAAACAAATCGAGAAATAAATTAAAAGGTGTTATGAATCAGCCTGGTTGATTCTGCCATCACTTTTCGGGTGGAATAGTGTCAGACTTGTTTGGTGTTTCCTACTTTCTTTTTTGTTTCTTAACGTCTCTATTATTTCATTATTGACGATGAGGGGTGATCAGGGGCGGATTTACACAATGGGGCCCAGCCCGCAGCCTGTTTTGGGGCCCTATTACTATTATTATTATTATTATTATTATTATTATTATTATTATTATTGCAGTGGTGGATCTAGGATATAATAATTGGGGAGGAACCCTCCATAATTAACGGCGCAGGCGAAAAATATTAAAAATCAGTTTTTTAGAGTGCATTTGGTGCGTTTTAGTCTTTTAGAAAAAAGTGGTGGGCTGAGTGTAATATCGAAACAATGTAGTTTGTCTGCGTCAATTTGTTTTGTCATCTCGAGCTTACAATTCACAGCATACATGACAACATATTAACGTTTGATTTGATTTTCAATTTAACACATTAGCAGACACATTTCAGAGGCAGACTGATGATTTCTGACAGTAGGTTTGTTCGTTCGTACACACTTTTGTGAAATGAGCCATTTTGGTCCGTTCGTTCGCTTCAGAAAACTGGCACTCATAACACTAGCCTAGAAGCCAGTGTAAAGGTCCGCAACACTAGGTCCGCAAACGAACAAACCTAATACAACAGAAAAGTGGTTTTTACTGGGAGTTTTAAATAAGGATTCAAAATACACAATACAAAACTTGTATTCTATGTATGGGGGTACAATGGCTTGGGTACCTACATTGGTACCTATCTGTATATATTTATAATGGCAGAATTTGGGGGCTCCTGCATGCACTGCGAGTACCTATAAATCCGCCTCTGGGGGTGATAAAAACCCTGCCTTATGTGGGACTTGAACCCGCGTCCTCGTAGCGACATCCGTTTATTTAAAATGCTGGTACTATTGGTCGTTGTTAGCTCGTCGATGGGGTCTGCGCCGACAAAGTTGAGTTGGTCTGCTTTAATTAAAGTCCCTCGCTGAAAATCACTTATGTAATGTTATTAGTGGGTACTCTAAATACGCATTAATTTGTGTACCATATTCGCATTGACCACTCTATACACACTGTAGATTTGTTATACCAACTGCTATGTGGACGAGTGTTGGAAACCGGATCAAGTATTCTACATTGTGAACAATCTTATCCAGACAAGTTTTTGTGAAGAGGGATTTTTGAAAGGTTGTTAGAAGTGAAGGCACCCATGCATATTTTGACGTAAAGTTATTCCACCATAGCATAGCGGTAGGATATACAACAGCTTGGCAACACTTTTACCAACCTATACAGATGTTGAAGACTGGAAACTGTACGTAGGTTAGTGTCAAAGAAGTTGTTTTTACGATTTTTATTTTTTAAATTCAAGTTTGTCTAGGCCCTATAATTTCCAAGAAATTTACAATAATATAATATGTGATATTAGTTCGTTAGCTATTTGACCCGTAAAAATAATGTTTATTGAGTGTTTCTTTAAACTCACCAAAGTCTGTTCTTTTCCTGTACTCGGCAAATTTTCAATGAGGGTCCCCTAATCTTTGTCAGACACCATGTTTGGCGTGGCCGGACGAAGATGAGGGGACCCTCGTCAAAAATTCGCCGAGTACGGGAAAAAACAGTGACTTTTTGGCGAGTTTAAAGAAACACTCAATAAACAACATAATATGTATTGATGGTATTGGTGGCCAAGGCTATACAATGTGACAGATATTCTAAGAACTGCCATAGGCCTATTGTTTCTATAACTAATTGGTTCATGCCCACAAGCAACGTTTTAACAGTTCTTATGAACATGTTTGTTCCCCACACCACACTGTTAACGACTTACTTGGGAATTGAGAATTGATCTATGAAATGAAATACTTCACTGATCCATGTTCAGTTTTTCAATACAAGCTTTAATTATCAATCATACATAAGCAACACTGGGAAATCCTCTTAAAAAGAAAAGTAAGGTTCCTTAACATAAGAATACATTACTTTAAACAATGGTATACTGGTTTCAGTACAACTTGTATGCATTGTCATTCATAATAAGACGGCACTCGTTAAACCGAGGCAAAGCACTAACATTAATTACAATGTCAGCCTGCTCAGTCAGTTGGAGTGATATTTGTACTATTTTGAGGAATTTTTGTATGTAGGCCTATACTGAATAGCCTATAGTAGATCATCAGGTAATACTAATATAAGCTGCGATTTGAACTCACACTGCCGATTACGCTATGCAATCATTTTCACAACTTGAGATTTTGTTTTGGTATAAAGCAGACATGTTGAACATTCTGTATGTGTCATTCATAATCTCAGTCAGCTATGCTCGGACGATTGTATTATTGGCACCATTATGGCAGGATTGTACATAATCGTTTTCTCTGACAATATTTTTAATACAGTTTTCCAACAAAATTCGTCCATTAACTTGATCTAGCCTGGGGTACTAGTCGATCTCTAGATCGCCTTAAAGTTACACTTTACATAGCGTTAAAACAAACGAACAAGCATCCATGTTTACTCTACTCTACTTTAAATTATTGTGATGTATGGTACGGTATGTAAATGGTAAACAACATTCACTAACATAAAATAACTAAAATAATACTTATTGAAAGATCAGTACCTATGGGGAGAAGTGCACTTGCAACTTGTCTCCCAAAAAATAAATGACTTTGTGGTGGCTTATTTCTATTAAAATTCCATGAGTATTTTTTGTTTGTCATCTCTGTAAAGGGAGATTTTGGAGACCTGAATACTTTACAATGGTAAAAAAAGTTTCAAAAAATTTACATTATTAGGCCTAGCCTATGTAGGTACGTACGCAAGAGACAATAACTATAAAATAACTACTCTACAATACTATCAAAATGGCACAGTAACTCAAAAAATTACTTACAAAACTAATTAGGTTTCTGTCACAACCAACATTCCAAAAAACTCACTTAATTACAGTACTTTTATAGCATGATATTTTTATCATTATTATGGTGGCTTATTATTTAACTATCTAGCCTCATCCGTAACTTTAAAATACTAGTAGGCCTAGGTTGAGACTACAATATCTTTGAACTTTTGAATTAGTACGTATTCAATGCTTAAACACATTGTCTTTAGATGGCGTCCATGGTATTTAAAGGCCTAAGGGCTTAATGCCAATGTATTTACAAACTAATTACGGTACTACGAAATCCTTACCGAATTGTCTTTTGTGGAAATGTCACAAAGGACAAAGTTGAGTTTTTCAGGATCATTAAATAGAAATACCTACCAGTACTACGGAGTAATAAAGCTGCAATGGTTCACTTAAAAAAATCACCTACACCGTAGGTAGGTAGGTAGGTTCATGCCTAGGCCGCTGTAGGCTATTATCTACACACATTAGTCTTACAAGTTTGTGTCATCACAACAAGGGAACACAATTTCCCATCCCGTAGACGGGATAAATTAAAACGCATCTTTGGCGGCGGACACGAACGCGAGTAGATCCGAGTTGAGTAGGCTGGGAACGTTGCCGTAGTTCCCATTGGCCGACATTCAGGACAGCTGAAGTGGGTCGCCGCCCACTTGGTGCTGCGACGATCCCCCCATCCCCCCCTGCTGGACCTGCGGCGCATGCTGACTCATCTCGGCCTTGACGCGTCGCGCAATGTGACTCCGCGTGTGCTTGCGCAGGTGGTCCTTCCGGTAGAAACCCTTGCCGCATTCCGTGCACACGTGACGCTTCTCCCCGGAGTGGATGACGAAGTGCAACGTTAGCTGCTCCTTCCGCTTGAAGGCCTTCAAGCAGACTGTACAAACGTAAGGCCGCTCGGGGTTGTGACTCTGCTTGTGACGCGTTAGATGGTCTTTTCTCTTCAAACCTGCGCCGCAGATATCGCAAACAAACCGACGTTCGAGCGTGTGGCCCAACAGGTGTTGTTCCAAAAGTTCCTTCTCAGGGTACGCCATGTGGCATTCTGGACAACAATACAGGGTGGAACCATCCAATGCGGTGGTCAATCGGATCTCCCCCGGTTTCGGTCGCGGCTTCTTTTCCTTCGCGGCCTTCTTCTTTTTCTTCTTCTTGGGCGGGCCAACAACCGGTCCACCGCCGATAACCCCGGGAGTTGTCGTAGTTGCCACTCCGACCGCCGGAACCCCCATTTCGGACTCTTTCTTGATATTCTCTGCGGAATACTTGAGAAAGTGGTTAAGGCTCAGGTGTAACGTAGATGGCGTTAGATGGGAAAGGTAATCGGCAACGGTCGAGCCCGGTGTGGCAAGACTCTGCCAAGTGGCGGGCATGGAGGTGGTCGTCTGCGTGGCATGGTGGTGTTGGTGGTGATGGTGCAGGTTCATGGTTCCGCTGTACTCGGCCTCATTTGAACCGGGTCGGTCCTCCTTTTCCTCTTCTCTCTTCACGTCTTTATCCTTGTCGTTCATCTGCATTCCCTGACACAGATCCTGAGGCATTTCCGAGTGGTAGTTCCCCCGTTTGTCCATCTGTCGCTGTTGCTCTTGTATAGACGGGGAAGAGGAAGGCCTCTGTTGAACGTTTCCCGTTTGACCGTACGAAACAACGTTGCCCACATAATGATGCGAGTTGTTTACATTGGTACCGGGATGGTATTTTGAAGAATTTGTTGTAGGATTCATCATATTAGAAACTTGAGTTTGGTTATTAATGTTATCGGAACGATACTTGCCCATATTCACGGGCATGCCGATCGGAGGATGGTGTTGATTGAAATGAGCCGGACCGGGACTAGTATGGTATCGAACGCCAGACGACCCATCGCTGACTGGTTGGGAGTTTATTCCGCCTCCGCTGCTGTCGTGAGAAAATTTTGCAGCAAATTGATGTATCGTGGGTATCGATGTCGGGAAATGACCCCCGAATGGCGAAAAGTTCATTTTCCCAATGGTATTATTCTCACAACTCCCTTGTGATTTTTAGAAAGAGTAATAAAAATTAATTCAGATCTTGGTAACATCCTGTAAACAAGAAAATATATGCCTATTAGTTCAAGGGTAATTTGTAAATTTGAATTAAATATTAATCAGAAGTAGGCCTAAGCTGCCTAGGCCTGTCTAATAGTTTATCTAGGCCTAGATCTATGAGGGTAAACTTGGTCTAGGCTAGCTAGGCTAGCCCTAGGACTTGAATGTAGGTAGGCTAATAAATAACATTAATTTAACTATTTTGAGAGATTAGCCTATAAATCCACTCCATTTAACATCCATGATCGCTAGCGATATCATGACGCGGTGTAGTTTTGAATGACGCACATGGTGCCATTCGTGGAATGGGGCATTCGATGCATTTCAGCTAGCATAGTGCGTAGGCGGATTAGATCAAGCCATATTCTGCAATAAAAAATATAATTTCGACTAGCCCCTAGCGTCATGGACCGCGGATACAGGACCAAGATGGGCTCACAATGAACAATTTTCGAAAAGCCGTGCAGAAATTTAGCGATTTTATTCCAGTCATTTCAACGTAACAACTTATTTCTACCATGCCTTATTTCTATGCAAAATACACAGGCAAAAAAAACAAAAACAAAGATACCTACTATTTCAGTTTTTGTTGTTCCCATTATGTTTTATTTCCATAAATACGCTTGTTTGACAGAAAACATAAACACCTGCTGTGCGACGCGATAGGCAGATGTTCGGTAGCGGATGGTGCTGCGCCCTATCGTCGGCGGAACGTACCGGCCGTAACTGCCATTTTGCGAGTGCGGGAAAATCAAAATGTGCCGTTGACGCAAACTGCTTACACCCCGTTTATTTAACAGCCTTATCGATTCCATGGGCGTTTCTTTCAAATCAGATATTTATTTATCTGCGCCCGTCTGGGCCTGGGTAGAATTTGACCCAGGGTATTCCTCTTGCCGATCGGACGAAGCGAGAAAAGAGTCAAAGTCCATCTTACTAACATGAGAAAGTACCCAAGGGGTGTAGGCCTACATTACTCAGGACTTCCCGAAACTAGAGACGAGATTTGGCAGTCATTTTCGGAGGCCCTCCCCGACGGCGACTACCAACGATTCGAACTGCCTGTGGCTGGGTCTGAATTCTCACATTCCCAAAGATATATAGTGGGGTAATGACCTAACGGTTGGCGCGCCCTTTAAACCAAATAAAGTAAATTTAACATGTATTTAAATTCCAATCAATATCAATATCTTCAAATACGTAATATTTTGGAGACGTTTACCATAATCTATCCTTCGATTGGTGTTTCTTCCTAAACAGTCTTTTGAAAATCTATCAATTTGAACACTATTATCATTTGCCACCTTACCTGCTGATTTTTTCCATTCAAATTGGTTCAATTTCCAATTTATATTGAATTAGCATGGATTTTTTTAGTTTAAAATCTGACATATAAATCCGAATTTTTATTTTTTCATTAAAATTACCTGTAACTCTACCGATTCTAGTAACTTAGCTCTCAGTTACCAAAGATTGTTGGGTACATCGCACCGTAACTTAGAACTGCCATGGTTTTGGTACTGAAAAATTTTTTCAGAAAACAATGAACTGCCGCAGTTTTCTGTCGATTGCAGGCATGCACGTTCCACCCGACACTAGGCCCCCTAGCGAAATGAGCAACTAAAAGCCTCCGTCTTAAAATTCAGAATTTACATACAATTAATTAAGACACTCATGAAATTGCAATATATAAAATAATTTAATAAAAACTTACACAAACTTTTTTCAAGCTATAATTTTAAACCCAACCATTGTTAGTTGAACTCTCACTGTTCTAGCCGTTGAATGTTTTTTACAGCACTTTTTTATGAATAGAGTTTCGCTAACGTACTGTAATTATGGATATGTGTCAGCGGTATTCCACAGCGTAAGTTTAAAGCATAATTATTATACCTTAAACTTTGCAACCTCTATCAATAAAATTAAAAAATTAAACATAAAAATTAACCTTTAATTATTTTTCAAATTAAAAATTTTGAATTAATGATTGTTTTTGTCCACGATACACAAAAATTCAAACACCCATCACAAAGCTACACTGCGAACTAAAAGCGTTTCCTAGTTATAACAAAAGTCACCCTAATCAGATAGAACATTTAATTACAATTTCATAAAATCACCTTTAACCTACGTATTAGTACTTTGAGCTCTCAGTCTACCAACAGATGTGGGTACAGCCACAGTATAACCATGGAGTTGGATATGGTATAACAATCTCTTACAGTAGCAAAACTTCGCTGTCGTTGTCGGCTGCACGTACCACCGCGACACTAGCGCACCCTAGCGAAAGTGAGTCAACTAAAAGCCTCCGCCGTCTAAAAGTCAGTGATTTACATACAATTAATTGTACCACGAGCTCCATAGGAATAATATAATAATAATAATAATAATAATAATAATAAAATTAATAACAACTTCACACAAAACTTTTTTTAAGCTATAATATTATCACGGCCCAACAGCCATTGTTAGTTGACTCTCACTTTCGCTAGGGGCCCGCGTGACGGTTTGACAGCGTGTTTTGCTAGCGAGTTTTGCTACCGGTACTGTATATTATTGGTATACTGTGGTACAGCGGTAGTTCCACAGCGGTAGTTCAAGCATGTAATAATTATTATACCTTAAACCTTTGCACTCTCTACAAAAAATAAAAATTAATAATAAAAATAAACCTTAGATACTTTTCAAAATACTAAAATTTATGATTTCAGATTTTTTTTGTAAAATCCCTGACGGTACACCATCACAAAAATGTAAACAAAACCAAACAAGCATCACACACACATACAACCATATCTACAACTCTGAAGAAATGAATAATATCTAGAAAGAATACATCTTTAATCCATGTATCTCTGGAAGTTTGTTCAGTTATGTATAAATAAATAAATAAACAAACAAACAAACAAACTATAACACAATACCAGATGATATCAAAGCATCCAAAAATTAAACAAATTTAAAAGTAATCTCCACAAATGGCTACTAAAGACTGTTATTTCTGCACAAACTTAATTAAATTACTAATTCACACCACTGTATACACATACACCCAAACTCAGTGTTTATAATATAACCAGTAGAATAGAACTGAAGAATAGACTACGATTAGATCATTAAAATTGAGATTAGATCATCATTTGATCATTAGTTTACAACTAAATTAGACCTGAACAATAAACACACCAAACACAAATCATCTCTCAATGTCCGCCACCATACATTCTATTATACAATCCCCCCATGCACAAGAGCATATGCACATGTGTGGGTTTTTAGCTCTTATTCACATAATATTACTATGACTGACAAAAGCATTGTATTTGAATAATTATTATGTTAATACACAGTAACTGACTGAATAAAACTCATCTTATCTTATAATTGGATTCCATTAACATTACAAGCGTAAGCATTGCACAACACAAGCGTTGCAGATTGTGTATTCAATACCAGACACCGGAAATCCTCACGGTTTTCGTCAGTTGTTAATGCGAACGCAAGGGATCGAGTCATCTAAAACAGCCCTCGGACATCCCCTTCACAACAACCCAAACTGTAGAATACCTAGTTACACCTGAAAACGGATATGCACAGGTTTCAAAATGAAATGTTAAATTAATTTTTTTAGTTATTTTTCTGTCACCATCATCCATTGCAGTTTCCTGATTCTGCAGGGTCAGCTTGGGTGGTGCCTCAGCCTCCTCTGTCTTAAATAAATAAATAAATAAATAACATTAAATGATAATATTGTTCAGGCGGTTCTGTCGTGGTGGTTATTCTTTATTTGCCCAAGTTGAAAAAATGTTTTCTTCATCATGACTTGAAATATGATGGCATAAAATAAAATAGTTTCATCGGTGAGACACTAAAATGTCTAAAATAAAATAAATTTGTTATTCAATTCAATTCTTCTTGAATAGATTTTCTTTGGCAACCTCTCTTCCGTCATTTGTTGCACATACCTACCAAACCATCTCAGCCGTGTCCTTCCCATCCTGTCACCTAACTTCTCTACACTAACCAATCTCTATTATTTGTGATGAGTGATGACACTTATAGACCAGGTGAGGTTATAATAATACAATACATTTTTTGGACTGTCAATAAATCCGTGGAATACGACTGATAAGTCGTTGAAATATTGTCTTGTTCTGGACAAGTGTAGCGAACACTGGACAGTTCAACATATTCAAGCAATTCTGTGTCTGTTTTCTGTCTCTTGTTTTACCGACTGTGCTCCACAGACATCTTATCTAGCTGCTGTCTGTATTTGGTTTTCTTCTCCATCACTCTCACTCAATTCAATGTAAAAGCAGAGAAATGATAAACTTGAACTGCTGTAACATTTTGTTTGCAATTTGTTATCTTTATCGCTTATGATGGACATGTGTTTTGTGTTGCTACATTGACCCTGTACATTATAATTTATAATATTAATATTGTAGCAAAATTTAAAGACCAGACAAAATTACATGACACAATGTAAAATTCAAAAAGAAAAATCTATTGATTATTTAATAATACAGTCATTTAATTTTTACTGAGATTGCTCAAGTAATAATTTGGATTTTCCTCTCATTGTTTCAGTTTCTAATTCAACGTCTAGAAGACTTTTATTGAACCAGCGGTAAGTCCAGAACAAATACACGAATATTATTTATTTTGATATAAAACTGGAAAGGAAATCACTGAAGGAAAAATAACAATTTACATGTATATATGTACAAAAATGTATCATTTTATTCTCCGCAGAGGAGCGAGTAAAATGCTTGGTATAATGACTTGGTCTTACTTTGGATCAAAACATTACTCGAGACGATTTTCTTTTTAAGTACACAAAAAGAAAATCTATAATTGCGCTATCAAATCAACCAAAACCAAGTGTTGAGAAATGAAAGGAAACATAAGCATACAATACATCTGACATCCACTATTGGATTAGATAAATATTTATAAATTAATCTTAACACACACATGTAGAAATATACTAATTAGTTATGTATAGATTATGTAAAAAAGAGTATGGGGTAGTTAGCTTGTTATCTTATGTTAAAAATGTAAGACTTTTTTCTTGAAAACTTACTGGAAAGTTTCCATTAAAAAACGGATACTCTACACGTTCCCAGAAAGTTTGCTTTCCACTTACATTATTAAAACACAAAACGGCTATGTTATAACACACCAACAAGACAACGGATACGCTATCATTCATGTCTATCAGCCTAGCTAGAACCTATCACTGCGTATGTTCCGTTCTTGTGCGCATACATTTGACGTTGCTTCGACTTTAAGACGAGCGGAGATACGATGCCACATAATGGTATAACAAGCAACATTTACTAGATTTTTACGGCACACCTTAAGTTTTACTGGTAGGCCTCTTAATAATTTAATTTCTAAGCGAACTTTGTACTTTGTCTTGAAGAGAAATAATGCGCTTATATTACCGGTACTTAGCTGAGCCCCAATAATACAACATACAGATGGGAGAGTAAAATGTAGATCATCTGCGGAAACGGAATCTAAGTATTAAAGTGCATTGGTAAAGAAATAGCAAAGTAGTTTGATGGGCAGATGCGTACTTTGAGAGCTTAAACATATATTTGTAATATCATTGGAACAAGACGTGAATGCCCCACGATGATTGATGCCAAGTTCTCACTTAGAGTCAGTACAACCGATACATAGGTAAAACTAATCTAGATTATCATTCAATATGAACTTTTAAAAGAGAGAGTAGTTGATTGCATCGATGATTCTATGTGAAACCTGAAAACCTCGCATGTCTAGCTCGGCTGGTTGAAGATGGGGAGAAAACCGTCGCAACACTCGATTAACAAAAGACGCAGCATATCGCAGCTTTCGAGCAGATTAAGTGGGCGTCTACTTAAATTGCAACGTAGCTAATTTTTTCATTCCGAGTGCGCAAAATAGCAGCAATGTCCATGAAAAAACAATATTCTGTAGCAATTACCAGGGGTGGACAAATCCACCAAAGTCAGGGGCCAGGAAAAATAAGTAGGGGCCAGTAAGCCGGGGTTGGGCGCAATGCCCCAGCCGCCGGAGGCAAATTGGCAATTTTTCTTGAGTAGGTATTGCATAACGTTTATTGACTAAAATGCGATTTAAAGCGAATTTGTATCGATAATAACTTGTGGAAGTAGCTAGCAAATGTTGCATTGATAAATGAAAAACACTCACCAATATATGCTGCAAAGTGCTTGTTAAAAAAAGGAAAAAAATGAGGGGATTTTTTACTTCTTGATTTAGGGGCCAGCATGAAATTTTTACTCACCCGGGCGAGCGGTAATTTTCCACCCCTGGCAATTACTATCACACATCACATAATACGTACAGGTCTCTTCCTAGAAGTGAAATTCTGAAGATACTACTTTCTGGCATCAATGTGAACAAGTCACAGGTTATCAAATATCAATCTAACCAAGACGATCTTGTCACCTTTAAATTGTAAACAACATTTCTACTGTCACCGTGCGGAATGAGAGAAAAGATGAAATTGAAGAAATAGAAGAGTATTACAAATTATCAAAATAACAATTACAAATTGCAAAATTTCAAAAGCATTTATGTGTCAACTCACTGTCTGCAGATAGGCAACCATTCACTCAGTTCTTAAAAACATTGTCAACTTTTAACAATTACCTACTCAAGACATAATACTAGTATATTGTACCAGTAAAGTTACAGTAAACAAATATACACATATTTCAGAAAAGTATAGCAAAACATATTTAACACAGATGCAGAATTGTCGTCTCTAAACATAGAGAAGGTAAAATTACAATAATGTTACGTTATTTATTTGAAAAATCTATTCAATGCTCATGTGTTCCTCTTCCACTTATAATTGCAAAATTCAAAATATGGTATACCTACATATTGCATATGGTACAGCCTAACCTATCATTAGAGATGTGCAAAAATGTTTTTTTTTGTTTGAAAATTTGCGCCTTAAAAATGAAAATTCACGATTTTTTGTTTTTGTGGTAATGCACAGCTACAAAAAAAAGTTAACCTAGTTTCAAAATTATCAGTGTTACAAATTCCAGGATCTTTTATGATTAATTTCAAATAAAAACAAAAACATGAGAGTGAGAATCAGTTTGAATTTTAAGCTCAATTTCAGCCTTCAGTTTTCAAAGTTTCTGACAGTTTTTACAAGGATTTATTTCGACTACCCGGCACCTCCACCAAAATTACGCATTTTTTGTGTAATGCCAATATTTTGATTAAACGAGGGAGCGTAGTGACTGAGTGGTCTCCATTCAACTCACACGGCGCTCATTCTGTGAGTCTGTCTGTGTGTACATCGAAAATCAGCCAAATCGCTGAACAGATTGCGCTGAAATTTTAAACAGACATCCGGTTCGAGTTTACTGAGAACTGCTAACAAAATCAGCTAGATCATTGTGATTTAAACCCACAAGAAATAATAAATTGAAAAATAGGCTGCCAATGTGTAGGAATTATTTTAACAACAATGATTTTGTCTTTGAAAAAATATTTTTTGTTTGTTTTTTACCTGGCCGTGAAATGCCGTGCCCAAGGTTTATCGAATGTTGCACGTCAAGGTACCCCCAAATTCCGCTCGGAGATTGAGTAGACCTTGCAATTTTTACACGTATTTTGTACTGGCTATGTTTTCCATAGTATTGTCACAGATGATGCGTTATATGCATTTCAAAACATGTTTAATAATTTTTAAAATATAATCTAGAAATTACAAAATCTTTCCCGACCAGGGGATTGAACCCACGTCTCCCACATTTCGGGTATAAGGGCGCTTTAGCCAACTTAACTAGGGAAACACCAAAGTCGTTGTTAGACAAGTGAGCCAGTCATATTGTGTAGAGTACCCGGGAACATTTGCATAAATTGATAATTAGATTGGTATAAATAATAGGGTTTTTAAGTTTAGTTGGTATAAGGGCGCGTCAACTGTAAGGCCATAATGCTCCACTCTAGCCTATGATAGGCTAGGGAGGCCTAAGGTAGGGGGAAGAAAAGGAATGTTACCGGGTACTCAACACATGGCTCACTCACTCGTTTAACAATGACTTGGGCGTTTCCCTAGTATGAAGTATTTTGAGCTTACGTTACAGTTAGCTTACACAATCGCGTTGTATGACCCGGCACCTCCACCATATGTACCAGCCAGGATTAATTTAATTTCGACTACGTACCCGGTACCTTCACCAAAACTTTGATTTTTTAAAATAAATTTTTGGATACCTAATTCGCGTTTAAAGATATAATTGCTAATTTTGCCACTAGTTCGCGGTATCATCAACTAAAATATCGTGACAATTCGTGAATTGGAAATTGGTACCATTCAATCACAATTCAGATGATTCATGTGCAAACTGAATTTGAAGGGATTATTGTAAATTTAAAAAAAAATCGTCAATTTTGTTCTCACCATTTTTGCACATCTCTAAAGGGATTATTGTAAAAAAAAAAATCGTCAATTTTGTTCTCACCATTTTTGCACATCTCTACCTATCATATAAAGCAAACTCACCTAAGTTTTCGATTGTCACAAAAATTGAACACAATTCAATCAAAAGTGAATGCACAGTTTTAAAAATTAGAGATTGCAGCCTCAATCACTGCTTATTACTGGCATCTTGGCCTATGACGGTATGTTGTGACAACATGACTACATTTAACCCCTCGATACCGAATGGAGGCCACAATTCAACATGCCTAGTACACCGAGCAGTTAGGTATTTATCTGTAGAAAACAACTATTACATAACATTATGGTATAAAACAAGGTACCTAAAGCAAAATAACCATAGCAAGAGTTTATAGCCCTACACTAGAAAGTGTTTCCATCATTTGACGTAGCTACCGGTCGGTAGCCTAATAAATAAATATATTTTTATATTGAATAAAGTTTTGGAAATGCCTATCCAGATATTTTCATCCTGCTAAAACCTACAAACATTATCAAAATAAATGCCAAACTATTATTTTATTTGTGTACAACGGTTAAAAACTAATACCGCTGAATTAATACATTATTTTGCTACGGTACTGACTTGACAGCAAATAATAATGCGGCTTAATGCCCATATAAGTTATCTACCAGCTTAAAATATTTTAAAACAGTATTTTCCTGTGTAAATAAATATCATAGTATTGTTTAAAAAAAAATGCAGTTTATGGTGTTATTAAATTGCTTCTTTACTTAATTTGCTACAACAATGAAACCACTGAATTACTTCAACTAAGTTTGTGTCGTAGTTTCAATTTCATGAAAAACAGAAGAGTTGAGCGTAAGTAAGCGTTACTCGAGCACATCGTTGTCGGGCACCCTAGGTACTGCAAATTGCTACTGTAACTAAATTGTTCAGTCCTACGTATGCTTCCGCACTGAAACATACTAACTTAATTTGATTGGTGGATCATTCAAACTCTGTACTGTTGTCATATAATATACTGCTGATCATCGGGGTAAACAATAAGGTTCATCTATATTGACTATATTCGATTTGTTGTCTCATTTGACCTTACAAAACCCAACGTGGTTTGCAACTTAATTTCGGTGAGCTCCGAAATTCTTTTAACAATTTTACAAAAAAAGGCCTCTATAGTTGGTAATAAGATCGTGGCTTTGATTGAACATCAAAAACAACTAGTGTATCACACTTGGCACCAGTCTAGTACAAACTTAGTATAATAATAATTATATAGGCCCTAGAGCGTTCACATCTCCATCATTCATTCAAGCAGTGGTTCTAGTAACTGTATAAACACGCTGTAACACAAAGATTCTCGCTAGGCTGGACCTTGTACCACATTCATCCGTGTTACCGTACCGGTATTATAGCTAGGCTATTGAACTCATTGGTTCGAGTTCAACAAGACGAGACCATAAGCATAATTTAAAGCCATGGTGTCTAATAGATGTCTTAAGTCTAAAAACAAAAACAAAAACACTTGAATAATAAAATTCTTTGTACACGCACGCGGCACACCTTGGCCTACTTGAAATTCACCAAAACTAGTGTGGCATAGTTTTCACTTACTTTTCAACTCTTTATTCTACTGGCAGTTAGCATCCCACACAACTAATACTTGCAACTTCCACTCCTAGTCGTACCATATAAACACATGTTATATAAATCGGATTGAATTCAATGTTTGGCTAGTGCTTCTGACGACAGCAAGTGGGTAATCGAGCACCGGACAAAATAACCAAAAGCTGTTTCAAGAGTAGAGCCTAAACACCATTAGTATTTAAGTTTCACCTTCTGGGCCTACAACTGTGATTAATGACCTGTATCACATCAGTTAAAGTAGGCCATTATAAACAAATAGAAATAATTGATGTCTTGAAATATGGGTAAGCATTAAGCAAGGTACATTGATGAACAAGCAGAACAACAAAATACAGAGAAAATCACTCTTCAAGTAAATAAAGTAGGGTCTATGCAATGTCTTAATCGACATTTTACCAGTGCTGTGCTCCATTAGATTTAGGTCTAATGTATTGTTAGAGCCAGTAGGTTTTTGCATTTAATATATTATCAACATTTTGTATTAGGCCTATGTGTGAGCTTTACAATCCAGTGGCTTCTAAAGAAGATGTCACGGCCTACTAGTTTTTGTTTTACCGCCAAGGATGGTATCAGTCAGTAGAAGTTGTAACTTGTACTTATTAACCTGATTCGTACGTAAGTAAATAATTGTGTTTAATATCACATTGTCCGTCGAGTTATCTGTAAACCTTTGTTGATTCCCATAATCCTGAGTCTCGGCGTAATGTTAACATAATATAATTCCCGAGTCCCGATATATTGTTAACATGTGTAACACCTTCGATTTTTGCTGTTATTTCACGATAATATAAATAAATTAACTATGGCCATGCTGAAATATCATTTTAAATTATTGTACTAATATGATTACCGTACCGGTATAGATAAAATAGAAAAATTATGCACTGTTAAAAGTTGAGATTTGCGAGGTGCGGAGGGGGGTCACAGGAGAAATGACACTGGAAAGTCAATTTGATTGGCAACCCACATCAAAATAAATTCAGTATTTTTCCTTTTATAAAAAATGTTATAAACATCTTAATTTAGTAAATTTTCCTATTAAACCGTAATTTTCAAAATATGTCAATATTTCGCATGAATGAACAATCGTAGACAAAATTAGCAATAGTACTTATTTTATTATTAATTCAATAGACTTGACACGAAACATAAATAAATTTACATCACGCTGAAATGGAAGATCCGTCGCTTTAATCGCTATTGCAAAAATCTACTGTCTCTTATGCATTAGGCCTTGTATTTTAATTAACATTTAAATCAACATCGCTGTGTTGGTTAAGTAGGTACTTACTGGATAAGCCTACGTACGTAGCCAACTAGAAATGTCAAGTAGTTCAATGGTTAGGTCTATAGCCTGGCTGGGCCATTATACGGAGAGAAATATTTCTGTTTTAGACAGAGCTCTGCCTAGGCACATTCAAGGTAGCCATACCACAATAGCCTTCTTTTAAATTTACTTAAAGAGTTGAAACTAAGCAATTTATAAACTGGTAAATTAATTTTAAAAAAAAAATCACAATCTAGAGACTACACATTCAAGTCACATTTTTAGCTGATTTTAGTAAGGGACTTATTTATAGGGGTAGTAGACTAAGTCAATCCTGTAGGCGCTGATGCCGTACATAGGTATAGGCTTATATTAAAATTTGTCTAATTTACATTACCAATATGTGCGCGGACGCCAAGGCGAAAGTTGAATTGAATCTGACTTTCCATGGATTTCACGAATTGGATAAATTGATGCATAAGTCTCACTACACAGAAGGCAAAGGTAAAAAAAGCATAGTTTCAACTACTGAATTCAACTATTTTGAGGATGTAGGATATAGGAGCATAGGTTATAAACTTCACACATTTACCCAAGTTAATCTGCAAGAATGCTATTTGGGTGTAAAAGCGGCTAAATGGTAGCTTAGTCTAAAAGGGGCTATTACCTCAAAAAATAATTTTTTATCACATAATCTGTAGCACAAAACAACACTAAAATGATGGATAAAAAATTATATTTTATAACTGTGATTTTACACGAATTTTTAAGCATTTTAAACCTGAAATTTGCAAAAAATTTTGTGTTTAAAATAATCCAATACCAGAAACTTGAACATTGATCTCCGCAGAGCGGCTAAGGGTGAAAGTGCAAGATCGTTTTACTATTGGGGGCACACTTTGGCGATCTTGCTTCACCCCCTGAATTTCTTAAGGCTTTAACCGACTTATTTTTTGTTTCACATAAATACCAGAGCGTCATAGGTACTTTAGGGCCTACCAATCTAAAATGGTCCTTTAGATTTTAGAAAATCGTGTCTTGAAACTGTGCACAAATATACACTCTAACACGCAAAATATGCATTCCAAATCACACCCCTTCTTGGTAATCGCATATTTTGACCCACTTGAACCACTTACACCAAATCACCAAATTACAAAAACAAAACATAGGCCTAGGTTAGTGGATTTACAGAAAACAATGTCGAGTGCGTCAATAACGGTCATGTTTTTAAAACCAAATTCCTCCAAGGGAACGGGGCATAAAGATTGTCCATATACATTTTTGCCGATGGGACGAAAGGCCTATCCAGAAAATTACCAAGTTTGACAAAATTTTTTGGGTGATGGAGGACCCAATATTTTTTTGTTACGTACTCTATTAAACTATAGATCTACTGTTGCACAGTAGGGCCTAAGATAAGTACCGTACATAATTATGCAACAACCAATTTACATTTTGTAGGCCTTAGCAGATTATCAAAATTTCATAGCAAATAATTGCAAAACTTTGACAGCAAAACAATTTTTGGTAGGTACTGATAGTAGGCCTATTGCTACTGGTATGGATGGATTGTCGACTAATACGTGAAGGCCGAGACGGAACATCTACCAATCAAGGCCAGACACAACAATTGGTTTCGTACTACACAGTCCCCAATATTATTGAAGAGTGATTCTGTGCATCGTGTTGCCACGAGTTCATTTATAAATAACTTATTTGCAAATAGTCCCTAGATATGCTATAACAATTTGAAGTGTAGTAGGTAGATAAGGTACCTATAATTACTAAATTAATGTGTTTGGCTTAACTTACTTTTGTACACTTTGTCTTCACGCAAATGTTTTCTCACTGTATGTTTTGTTTTAGAGGGTAGTATAGGGATTTATACTAATGTTAAATGATCTTAGATTGTTATTGTTGTTGATGATGCTGCAACATCATGGCTCCAGTTTCAGCAGCGGTTGGCAAGACAACGGTGGTGACCATGGTAGCTTGTTGCTGCTGCTGTTGGTGCATTTCTTGTTGCAGTTGGTGTTGTTGTTCTTGTTGTTGCTGGGCCTGTTGCTGATGGTTATTCATCTCTTCTTTCACCCGTCTCGTAATATGGCTACGTGCGTGTTTTCTTAAGTGGTCCTTACGATAGAAACCCTTCCCGCATTCGGGACAGACTTCCGTCTTCTCTCCCGAATGTATTACAAAGTGCAGATTCAAGTGTTCTTTACGTTTGAACCCCTTCATACAGACGGAACACTGGAACGGCCGGTCGGGATTGTGACCGAGTTTGTGTCTTTCTAAATGCTCCTTGCGTTTGAGTCCCGCGCCGCAGATGTCGCAGATGAACCTCCTCTCGATCTTGTGGCCCACGAGATGCTGTTCGAGTAGCTCCTTGTCCGGATACGCCATGTGACACTCGGGGCAACAGAACAGAGTCGTGCCGTCGAGAGCCGTCGCGATGTGAACCTGCCCCGGTCTCGGGCGACGTGGCTTCGGCGCTTTTTTCTTGTACTTCTTCTTTTTCTTTTGTTTCAAGACGCCTTCCACCGGAATTACTTCGGGATTGGACACCGTCGAACTCTCCGGGAATTCGGAATTCGAAAGCGGAGACGATTCGATCGCCGCTTCTCTCTTAATCGTTTCGGCGGAGAATTTCAAAAAGTGATGTAGGTTGAGGGGCAACGAACTGACTGGTAATCTTGATAAGTAGTCGGCTATCGTTGAGCCGGGTGCCGCTAGACTCTGCCACGTAGTGGGTATCGTGGTCACCCCTTGGTGCTCCTCTTGGCCATCCTTGTCGCCCTCACCCTTCACCAAGGTCACTATATGGGTTTGGGTTTGTTGTCCCTGTTCCTTATCGTCGTCACTGCCCTTCTCCATTTCCCCATTATCCCTCATGATTAATTCCTGCGGGATGTGCGTAACGACGGCGACCGGGTAAGCTTGCTGTTTGTCACTAGTAATTATTTGTTGGTGTTGTATCGTTGCTTGCATCTGGGTCTGGGTGTTATTGTTTGAAACGTCCATATTTCCCTGAGAGATCGGCGTTTGCATCTGAGGTTGCTGTATTTGTAACTGGATTGCTTCTCCAGGATTTTGTCCCTGGCTGTAGGCAACCGTTAAAACACCTTGCGGGAAATGATGCAATGACAACGGCGAGAGGTGATATTGAGGAGAGTTATTTTTGCCATTGTTTGCATTATTCAACGCGTTTGGATTTACCACTTGTATCTGAACGGCTTGTTGTTGTGGGGGCTCGCCGGGTTTACCCGCAATGCTAATCGGTAAAGTAATGATCTGTTGCGTTTGTTGATTGTTGCCTTGCGTCGCCATCGCAAATCCATTTGGATCGACAGGACGCAGGTAATGTACGCCCCCTTCCCCTCCGCTTAGGACGCCAACGACCTGACTCCCACCGGCGGCCATGTTGTGCGCAAACTTCGCAGTGGCAAACTGGTGCACTGCGGCAGTCGGTATTGAGCCAGTAAACGGGTTCCCAAATGGTGTGAAATTCATAGTGATGCGTGGTGTTCACAGCTATGCTAGTCGTCCTACATTAACCTGAAAAATAAAATAAATAGTTAGACCTAACTCTTGAAAATCACCCCGTGTGTGACAGTGTCAGGGTAACCAGGCCTACCTAAGGTACTTAGCTAAGTGGGCCTGGATTAGGCCATATAGACTTCCTACAATACAGTAAAGCCTCGTTTGCAAGCAGGCGAGCTAATAGGTTCTAGACAAATCTGTGCTAGGACCACACGACCAACAAAGGGTGCGACCAAAGTTGAGACCATTTTAACATGTGGTCGCTATCAAGACGCTATCAAGAGCTAAACCCATTGATTGCATTCAACATTCAAAACAATAATTTACCCTACTAGGTACCTGAGTTAGTTTCCCCTACTAGATACCTGAGCTAGTTTCCCCTACTAGATACCTGAGCTAGTTTACCGTACTAGGTACCTGAACGCTTCCTGTGGGATTGTGTTGGATCAAACGCTCAATGGTCAGGATTGATGAACAAACAAATTAAGTTGTAAAAAAACTAGTTTTGGTATTATAATTAATATTTCCATGGCCTCACTAGCAATTACCAACCCTAATTGCCAGCTCTCGGAACTTTTTCAAAAGAGCACACCCAAAAGTACTTTCAGTACGATAGGCATTTCACTAAATACTATCTACATTTGTGATGTATAGTTCGTGTAGGCCTATTATGTGCAAAACTTTTGCAGGAAATTGGTGCGCTACTATAGGTAGAGTTGCCAATCGTCCGGAGTTCTGGACAGTCAGGATTTTAACACATTTGTCCGGATGGAGAAATTGACCCGTTCCTGACGCCACTTTGTCCGGAATTTGTAAAAAATACAAATTTGCTCACTACATAATTGGATGAGCGTAGCAAAGATTCCATTTCACTTCACTGGAGAAAAAAATCCGGAATGTTTTTTTCTTTTTATCATTCTTTTTTTTGTATTTTTGTTAACACGATTCCGGCTAAACCGATACTCCGATTGCGATGAAATTTTATGGAGGTCTTTGAAATCTCTGAACTTAGAACTGCCACGTTTTTGAGCACAATCGGAAAATTATTTCTCATGAAAATCACAATTTTACGATTTTTTTTCGATTTCTTCGGCTTACAACACCTACATGCTTTGTCCGATTGTAATGATTTTTTCAGAGAACCTTAATTTCATGAATTTGATATATTCGTGTGAAATTTGAGCGCAATCAAAAGATTATTTCTCGTGATAATCGCAATTTTACGATTTTTTTTTTATTTTTTAAATTTCTTCGACTTATAACACCTACATGCTTTATCTGATAGTAATGATTTTTTCACATAACCTTAATTTTATAAATTAATATATTCGTGTGAAATTTGAGCGTAATCGTAAAATTATTTCTCATGAAAATCTCTATTTACTCTTTTTTTCTTTTTTAAAACAATTGTTTGACTTTTAACACCAACGATGCTTTATCCTATTGTAATGATTTTTTCACAGAACCTTAATTTTATGAATTAATATATTTTTGTAAAATTTGTGCGCAATCGAATAATTATTTCTTATGAAAATTTCAATACTATGATTTTTTCCTTTTTTAAAATTACGATTAATTAAAAAAAAAAAAAAGTTAATTTTTAATTTAATTTAATTTATTTAAAAAAAATCTTCAACTTAGTAATGATTTTTTCACAGAACATCAGAAAATCCGCATAACACATGGCAGCTCAATGCACCAATTACGCTCATCCAACAAACTTAAGCGTTTTCCTAGTAATAAAATTTGTGTATGATCGTCTAAAAGCATTATTATTCATTCTCTCGATTTTCGTTGTAGGCTAGAATCGCTCGCAATTTTTTCTTGACCTTTGCCATTCTGTTGCCATTAGCTGCTCTCTTTGTCCTCAACCGCCGCCCATACGGCGTATGCAATCACCGCAGGGGGGTCCCCGACTTTCATTTAAGCTGACAGGCAGCCGGCAGAATAGCGCCGGCGCAAAAAGCCCAAACATATTTAGTTTTGTCTGGACAGTCGCCAGTCAGCAAGTACGATTTGAGAGGTGAACTGTGTAAGTTTTATGCTTGCGATGTTCATTGTTTACGTTCTGTTTGTGTTTTGAATTTTGTATTACTACTATATATATCTAAATATCCTTGACATCATTACTAAAAGTATTAAAAAACATTTTAACATAATTGGATGAGCGTAGCGAAGATTCCATTTCACTACACTGGAGAAAAAAATCCGGAATGTTTTTTTTCTTTCTTTCTTTCTTTCTTTCGTATTTTTGTCTGTTTGTTAACACGATTCCGGCTAAACCAATACTCCAATTATATATATATATCAACACCCTTTTCCAACATTCTCGGTCGGGGGGTGACGATGTCACCAGTTTCTCGGGCTATCTTCTAGTGCTTGCTAGCCAGCTCAGCACCCCTCATCTTCTTCTGTTTTTTCCATAACCGCATTTCTAATAATTCTCTCCACTTCTTCCTGTCCTCCCAGAGTCTTTCTCTGAACTTAGAACTGCCACGTTTTTGAGCGCAATCAACAAATTATTTCTCATTAAAATCACAATTTTACGATTTTTTTAAAAATTTCTTCGACTTATAACACCTAATTGCTTTATCCGATTGTAATGATTTTTTCACAGAACCTTAATTTTATGAATTAATATATTCGTGTGAAATTTGAACGCAATCTTCAAATTATTTCTTATGAAAATCGCAATTTTACGATTTTTGTTAATTTTTAAACATTCTTCGACTTATAACACCTAGGCCTAAATGCTTTATCCGATTGTAATGATTTTTTCACAGAACCTTTATTTTATGAATTAATTAATTAGTGTGAAATTTGAGCGAGATCGAAAAATAATTTCTCATGAAAATTGCAATTTTATGTTTTGTTTGTTTTTAAAAAAAAATCTTAGACTTATAACACCTACATGCTTTATTTGATTGAAATGATATTTTCACAGAACCTTAATTTTATGAATTTTTATATTTGTGTGAAATTTGAGCGCAACCGAATAATAATTTCTTATGAAAATCGCAATTTTACA
Source organism: Sweltsa coloradensis (assembly GCA_024449915.1). Taxonomy (NCBI): domain Eukaryota; kingdom Metazoa; phylum Arthropoda; class Insecta; order Plecoptera; family Chloroperlidae; genus Sweltsa; species Sweltsa coloradensis. Next base: position 107,418 of record JAMZAV010000990.1, read on the forward strand.
CTTTTTTTGTTTAAAAAAACATACGCTCATCCAACAACGCGCCTGAAAAAGCGTTTTCGAAGCTTCCTAGTACACACACTCTAACACTCTAATTTCTGTAAATTGATCCTGTGTTCCATAGGTAATTTAAAATCCATTGCAAAATCAGGAAGTGACTGTTCATTCTATAATCTTTATGAATGTTTGCATATACTTCCATTTAAAAAAAATCCAAAGTTCTTGAGTTGAGTGAAATGGATGGTTGTAGTAAAAAAATGTGCTGTGTCTCCCCTCCTCCAATCTTATGAGGCTTTGTCTGGAATTCCATTCCTGTTAAGTTGGTAACCCTAACTATTATAGGCTTCGGAAGTTTGTAGCCGCATGCCACAATATTGAATTTGAAATAAAAAAAGAAGAGAAGATCAGAAAGAGAAAATCATTGTAAAGAAGCGGTCGTCATGTGCGCTTGCAGTAAAATGCCATAAGCCAAGCAAGTTACAATATACCGGCCCCTATCGGTCTGTAATATGTAAATGAGGAAATCATCCAAGTGATGTGCAGTGGTTAAAGTGGATTCAAAATAGTAACGGTATGCACTTATGGTGAAGAAAGTATTGAAGTGGGACTGCCGGGGTGTCTGAGGGGCGCTGCCTCCCAGTTTTGCCCTGCAGGGATTTTTTTTTAAGGGTGTGATTGTCAGAAACTCTTTTAAATCACTTTGGAGAGGTGTCTATGTTTGTTTTTGTTTGCTAATATTGGGATCGTATGCCTTTATTTTACTAATTTTATATTATTCAACATAATTCGATAATGTGCATAAAATCTATCACAGATTAGTCCTGGTATGGCATACCGCCGGAAATTTTAGTAACGGTATGCATACCGGCTCATACCGCCTCACTTTAACCACTGGTGATGTGACAGTTGCCCACCCATGTGATGCAGAAAACCCCAGTTGAATGCAAGGGTCTGGTACATGACTGTATTTAATAAAGAAGTTTGAGGAAAATGTACGTGTGTTCCAATAAATGATCCTCCCCAACCCAGTAGAAGTTATAGGCCTAGAATACAGGCCTGATCTACTGGGAAGGTGCATCCTTTTTGTAGGGAGGGAACACAACATTGTAATTAGGCGTAGGGATTTGTACGATAGGTCTACAAGCATTTAAAGGAGACCTACTATTTTCTATTTTATAAATACCTATATAGGCTATACCGATATTGAGGTCACAAATATAGATCTACCAACTTTACCTTGAAAACCTAGGTTTACGTGTACAGGAGGCGCAAACGGCAAAATATCAGTAGAATTTGCTGCATACCTACCGTGCGTTTTGCGCGGACCAAATCAACTAACTAGGCCTACCGTACCTGGGTTTATGCAATTCGTTTTTTTTTTGGGGGGGGGGGGTTTGTTGCGGTTAGAATGTCATGTAAAGGGGGTTTTATCAATTGTATTACGAAAAACCAAACTTACAAACCAAATAGGCCTATGCCATAAACCAGATTGACTAGCTAGGCCTAGCAGTGGTGGCGGCACGAGACAAAAAGCAATGGGGGGCAGAGGAGGGGCAAGCAGTGGCGGGCAGCCGGGGTCTAGGGTAAGGCCCCATCTTTTTACCATCTGCCTACTAGTTATTTTATCACGTTTTAGCTGAAAAATGGCAACTCAAGGGATTACGTTCTACCTACCTACATAATATGGACGTTATCCTAAGAAATTACCAAAAATAAATTTGTGCTTTGATGATTTAATTTTAGTAATATTACGCTTGCAAGTCATTTTTTAGGGGGGCAATTGCCCCCAGACCCCCGAAGTGCCGCCATCGAGGCCTATTAGGAATACAATGCCTAATTTTATGGCTGTGGATATTCGTACGGTTAGCCGTGATAATAGTGCACACGATTACACTCCGTAGTTTTATTTGGCCTAGGCCTACTAGGCCCGATAATTATCAACAATTCCGTATCGTTGTCAAAAATTCTAAATAACTTCCCAAAAGGCCCTACTTAACATCACTGGTTGACACATTAACGTTCCACAACGAAGCTTACCTACCCTGGAAATGTGTAAAAAGTGTGAAAAACATTAGTGTCACATACAAGGTTAGGCCTCAAGGTTCAGGTAAACAGTGTCAAAATTACAAGGAACATGACTAGTATGACAAAATGGCTAATTTTGCCCCCCAATTTTTTTTTTGTTCAATACAGTACTATGCAAAATCACTAGTAAAAACGCGGAAACCCACTTTTGCCGACAATTTAAAAAAAAAACACAGCCTAGGACCCTATCAAAACGGTAGGCCTACTTCTTCGGTTGGTAGCCCCCAACTTTTCAACACTGTTTTTCTTCAATAAAAATAACCAAAAACAACTTCAAATGAGAAATAAATCAAGAAGAACTCATTATAAACAATTTATTAACACGAACCACTCCAAAAATATACAATTATAAGTTAATTCGGGTTAATTGCACAGATTATCACAAAGACATGCTTAGTGCCCGTCGGCCATGTTCAGTTCACGCCTCCTTTATTCTACATCGCACCAACCTGCATCATTCTTCGTTTCTTAAAATACTACACCTACAAAACCTATATCGTTGCTATTTTAAATATAAAGGACTTTCAACGCAAAAGGACTTTCATTTCATTTAACATTTGTTCATTTTTTTTTACTACCGGTACTTTAAAGGTTTTAAAGTTTTTTTGTTACTTTAACAGCAAAAGAGGCAGTGAGCACCTTCTCGGCACGGTAGGCCTAGTCACTCCTCGTTTCAAAATACTCCACCTACAAAACCTTTAACGTCGCTATAGGGTGACCATATTTTAAAATTAAAAATCCGGGACAAAGTCATAGGTCTCATTGGGGAGTGGGTACATTTTCAGATTGACCTAAAAGCTACGTAACAACAGTTTTACAACGTTTTAAATGCGTGTTATTGATTTTATTTACCTGAATTTTACAGTCAAGATTATTAAGAACTACATTTACAACAAGTTATTTGTGTTGACTTACGGGCAGAAAGAATGCGAAAACCCACCCCGCACTGCATCGTTTCACGCAAAGATGGGTTTCAAGCGAACTGCGACGACGTAGATGCCTGAGCCTCCAAGGTCAGACTGTCGCTTGTTCTTGCATCAGTTCAGTGTCGCATAGTGGAGTAGAAGAACCACTGTGCTTGTACTTATCTGATGAATGAATCGACTCCAATAATTTTATATTTTTTAGCAAAAGGCTATAAAAGTCTGTACAAGACACGTCAACACACTCACATTGATTGATTTCACAATTGAAATTGATTTTATTGTATCGACTTTTAGCCTATTTTTATTGTCCGTCCACAAGGCATTTATTTCTGAGACCACCGTGTTCGATTGAAAAGGCCGCGTGACAGAGAGTACATTTAACCTTGCTATTACTTTCATCACAGCGAGCTAGAAATGCGTATTCTTTTCGCAAATCGTCATTAAAAACACATTTTCGTTTACCCATCACAATAATCTCACCTGTACTGCAATCGCAATTGAAACGGAAACAAAAACCACACGTTCTTCTCCAAGGCACTGCACTATGTCTATGACATGTGCAATTAAAATACTACACAAATGAAAAAAACGTAAAAATGTAACACAAAACACACCCCACTGAAGGTTAGGCACTGACTGACAAGGCCCAACACGCGCCCGACTCGACTAGTAGACGTAGAGACGAGGCATTGCCAACAAGAGCAATACAAACTCTACTGTCGTATTGGTAAGATTGCTGAAACATGGACATTTTCAAATTCCCGGACAAAACAGTGTTTTTGGGGACACCGGGACACATTACGAAGAAACGGGACTGTCCTGGAATTTCCGGGACGTCTGGTCACCCTACGCTATTTTAAACATAATAGGACTTTCAATGCAGAAGGACTTTCGTTTGAAATCGCGACGTTATAAAGGGAGTATTATAGTGAAAAAGGTTGGTAGGCCTAGTAAGTAACATCAAGACGTATATATATATATATATAGCAAGCATGGCGAACCAATGACAGTGAAATGAGCGAGTGTTTGTGTTCAATCTGTGTTCATTATTCTATATAATTGGTAGGTATAGGCTATTTTAAGAGTGATTAGTACAAATAAATTGTTAATAATGAGTTGTCTTCATTTATTTTTCAGTTGAAGTTGTTTTTTATTGTTTTTCTTTAAAAAAAAAAAACAGTGTTGAAAAGTTGGAACGCACCAACTGAACTAGGCCTAGGCTAGTAGGCTACCAAAACGACCAATTCAAGCAAACTTGAAGTGATTAAATAAGTCCAGAAACTATTTTCCGCCGCCAAAAACCAAGTAGGTAAATACATAATAATATTCAGTTAGAAAAAGGAAAATCATAAATTTAGTGCAAAATAACTCTCCCGTCAAATTACCCTTAGTATAGGCCTACCAAGTTACAAAAAGAGTGTTAGACCAATTCAAGTTTATTGTGGTGTTTCACAACACACTGAATCCACAAATAAATCAAAATTAAACAATTATTATTAACCATTAATATTTAATACATTAAGATGTGCGCGATACGGCCGACATGTTATACACCGGTACGGTATTCCTAGGTACAGGCCTTCAAGTCAAAGTGTTGTATGGGGTCCAGGGGCGGAGCTCCGGTGGGGGCTGGGGAGCAATGCCCCCCATTCAAGGTTAAATAATAAATTGACAGTAATAACTAAAAGACTGTAGGTCTATAGAGATATAATCTTACATTCAAACGTAAAATTTACTGCAAATTAATCTTATAACGTTGAGTGCTGTGAACGTAAGAACTGTGTTGTGTTGTTATTACGTTCAGAATTCTGATTGGTCCTCCGTCGTCACGTCATAGGCCTCGCCAAGCTGACCGTCAAAGTAGCAAACACCTTGTTCTTACGTTTAACCATTGGTGAACGAAGGCTGGTTCAACACATGTGTAGGCCCTAAACCTTTAACGTTTCTATTTAAAATAAAGGACTTTCACCGAAAAAGAAGTTTGTATGTGGTCCTTTACATTTGGAGCCCATTTTTTTAAAATAAATATTTCGTAAATAAATATGCATTAGGCGGGTTAGCCTAGTGGACGTGAAAAAAACAAAGAAAAAAAACAACAAAACCTCTTAACGTTTCTAGGCCCTACTATTTGGCCCGCCTTACCCTATTTAAAATAGGCAAATAAAGGACTTTCACCTGAAAAGGAGTTTTATTAATCGGAGTGGATAGTAGTACGGTCAGCCGTATTACTAGTGCAAAATTAGTCGTGCGGTCATCAACGGTAGGCTACCACCTAACTAGGCCAATAACTTCAAACATCACAGCGTAATGTGGCAGAGTGGTAGCGCGCCCAAATTCTATGTGAAAGGACGGCGGTTCAAATCTTAGTTAAGTAGTTTTTTTTACCATTCTATTCAGGTCCATGTTTTTCTGCAAATGATTTTGACACTACATTCGGCCTCGTCGCAAACGCAATTCTACGACAGAAATAATAAAAGTGTTTAAAAGTGCTAGAGTAGGCCTATTTGAAGGAAAAGCCTTCTCTAGCCTACCCTAGACCTTGACGTGTAGGCAGCCAAAAAAGGACTTTTGTTTAAAGGCTGTGGATATTCGCACGGTCAGCCGTACGACTAGTGCAAAATTATTCGTACGGTCAATGATCTGATTGGATAAAGGCGCGCCGTAATAAAAGTGTCGTCCTTCCGTTGTCCTTTTTTGCTGTTTTAGTAACAACAAAAAAACATCAAGACCTTTAACATCGCTATTTTAAAGAGAGTCCTTTTTGGTAGGCCTAGGCCTAAATGTCGTGTCCTTTTTGCTGTTTTGGTAACAAAAAAATCTTCCAAAACCTTTAACGTTGCTATTTTAAACGAAAGTCCTTTTTCGGCTGCCTACCAAACCCGTCGAGGTGTGGTGTAGAGATAAGCTTTTCCTTAAAATAGGCCTAGGCCTAGCACTTTTTAAACGCTTTTATCATCTAGAATTGTGTTTGCGACGGGGCCGAATGTAGTGAAATCATTTGGCAAAAAAACATGGACCCAAATGGCAAATAGAATGGTAAAAAAAAAACGACCAAACGAAAATTTGAACCGCCGACCTTTCGCATAGAATTCGGACGCGCTACCACTCTGCCACAATGCACTGTGATATGTGAAGCTATTGGCCTAGTTAGGTGGTATCGTACGATTGACCGTTTGGATAATTTTGTACTAGTCGTACGGCTGACCGTGCGAATATCCACTGCGTTGTTTAAAATAGCAACATTAAAGGTCTTGAAGGTTATTTTGTTATTAAAACAGGAAACGAGGACGACGACGACAACCGAAAAAGGAATTTCGTTTAAAATAGCAACGTTAATGGTCTTGGAAGTTTTTGTTTTTTTACTAAAACAGCAAAAAAAGGACGACAAAGGACAACACTGTTATTAGTCAGGCCTCCATCCAATCAAATCATTGGCCATACGACTAATTTTACACTAGCCCCTAGTAATACGGCTGACCGTACTACTATCCACAGCCTTTGTTATCAAAAACATAAAGAATAGAATGTAAAAAAAAACTTGATGGGGATTTGAACCCTCGCACAGAAGTCAAACGTACGCTATCATCCTGCCACTGCCACACCGTTAATAAGCCGCCTAGGCCTATAAACATGTTCAACAACCTAGCCTAAGAGGTTGTTGTTAACTGGTTGAACCTTAGAATAACTTCTTGCCATTCTAACATTTGAGCGTAAAACTAATTTCTTGCCATTCTTAGGCATATGTTTGAACTTAAGAATAGGTATACCGTAACTAAAATGATTGTCACTGTTTTTCCGTCATTTATCCGCGCATTCATAATTACCCTAGGCCTAGGCCCTACGCCCTACTAACAAAACTGACTAGGCCTAGGCCTAGGCAAACAAATAACAAAATGCAAACACAGAGCCTAATCCTAGGCCTAGGGCGAGAAAACTATAGAACTAGGGACTAGGCCTAGCCTATCTATTTGCTCCTAGGCCTAGGCCTAACCTAGTAGACTCTTGTGTCAATTGTTAGGGCCTAGGTTCAGACCTAACCTAATAATCTGCATTGATAATAAAGGCATAAGGGCTTAGTTAAATCTCCAAAGAAGTTAACGTAAGCATCACATAATAGAGTAAAAATGACCTACATTGTGTATGTAAACTCACTTTCCATGGAAGATTCAGGCTCTGCTCAAGCTTAATAGGCCTAGGGCCTTGCCCTATCTTAATAAGAAAGTAAATGGAGATGGGCCTAGGCCTAGGCCCAATGTTAGGACCCACGCATATTCAGCATTAAGATAGACCTAGGGCCTAGGCCTAGGCCTAGTCTGTTTGGATAGGACGTCAAAATCAAATAAACTTAGGCCGAGAATTGGGGAAACTTTTCATGTTTGAGGTTGAGGAACTGCGGAGACCTACTTACCTCAAAACAAGTGGAACTCTCATTTCACCCATGATTAACCTCAGTTCCGTCATCTATAAACAATGCACATTTTGGCACAAATCCTAGGCCTAAGTCAACTACGAGATATCAAGTAGAAGTGTTTAATTTCACACACAATATTAGTTCAAGCGATAACGTTAAATGACCGAGACCTAGGCCTAGGCCTAGAATAATAAGCATCAATAGGCCATCAGTCCCGCTGAAAGACCCATGTCAAATTAGGGTCACAAGATGGTTTTAAATTGTTCAGTTCAGCGCAAAAAATGTGTTCATCAGTTTAAAAATTGTTTAATACTTGTGAAGGATTAACATGATTTGTATAAAAATCGATAATTTCGCAACAAAACCTTGAAATGCTTGTAAAAACACTACGTTTCATGAAAATGACAACAAACACGAAAACACCTGCTGGGCGATATAATGCGACTTTGCTGACGCGACCTCTCGAATGGACCAATTCGATATTTTCTTAGCAGTGTTGCCAAACTCTCCAGACGAAAGTTGATTGTGTGGGTAATTTGAATTCCTAATGTATTCCATATTGACAATGTTGATAAATAACAAGTTCCATTGATAAGTATTAAATTAGTTAATAATTTATTATTTATTAATATATAGGATAGGCTAGGCCTATATAATATGGTATAAAATGGTACGGTACATAACGAGACTCAGTTGTGAAGAGGTTTAGGTTCAAAGCACGGTTATTTAGCGCACAAAACTATAGAATAGGTACCTACCTACCTATACTGAGTTTGCTAGACTCAGGATTTCTTCCTCCTGCCTTTCCACTAATTTATTTCACTCTTTTCTGCCTTCTTACAATTTGATTTGTGCCGATCATCTCGCAGCCTCGCTTTCCAATGTCTTCTTGGTTAATCGTCCCCATTTCTCTCTTTGGTCTTCCCACTTTACGTATTTTCTCTTCTAGACCTAGGCCTATATTGCCCCTTGCTTCTAACAATGGCGTATCTAGGAATTCATAAAGGGGGGTTCGGCCAATTAATTCATATAGGCCTATGAACCAAAGGCTGAGTGGGGGTCCGGGGAGCTTGCCCCCCGTAAAAATTTTCTCCTTCAAGGTGCAGGTGTGCGAGTTTAAAGGCATCACAAAACCCAACTTTTTAACTACTAAAATCCTCTTTTTAATCAATCTTTTTTACCCTTGATGTCATTTTGGTGAAAATCTGTGCCTTTTAAACATGACAAAATTTTTACCTACTAAAATTCTCTTTTTAATCTAAATTCTTCCAGCGATTTAGCCGCGATCGTTTAACCAGTTCTCACTCGAACACTGAAGTTAAGCAACATCGGGCGTGGTCAGGAGTTGAGTGGGTGACCGCTCTGCCCTGAATACGTATACCGCTGGCTAGAGCAGACTAGGGTTCGAAAGCTTTGTGTGACAGCTTAGTTCTCCTTGACGTTGTCTGCTCGGCAGTCCGGGTTAGTGGAGGAACACTATGACTGTTCGAAGTTACACCGCCTTCAATGGACGTAAAGCCTTTGGTCCCCTTGGTACTTTTCGAAAGGAGTAGGCTACGTGCCGGTACCGGGTTTCCCCTCCTCCCTTCTCTATTAAATTTGCACTAGTGGATTACATTATCCGAATTGCAAATAGAGACTAAATAATAATAATAATAATAATAATAGTTCCACTAGTTACGATATTCAGCGCATGAATGGCTAAAAATCTTATTCTAATTTTTTTCAATTCCTTTTGCATTCAATTATTATGAGATGCATTATATTAAAACCAAAACGGCCCCGGTCAAGAACAAAAGTTGGCACGTCTTAGCTCTGCTAGATGATCTGCATAGATACAGCCTACGGTAAACGCGTGTGAGAAAAAGTAGCCTGAGGTTGGGAGGTGCTCAGCTGATATCGATCTCGTTTGTGGCAAGATCTCAGATGTAGATCTATAGCCTATCCCATTTTTGGTCACATGGTAATTTGCCCTGGGCCTTAAGTATTGAAATAAAAATACTATATTCTCCATTGAAACGCTAAAAGCGCACTTTCACACTTTTTTGCAAAGGGGATACGGGATACGCAACTGGCTTCTAACATATCTATGCCCAGATCCCGGTATGTTTTATAATCTTTTCGTATTTAGTGATCAAGCTAATAAAACTTGGGAGTTTTTTTTTAATGGAGGTATGTATGCATGTATTTTTATAAGCCAGTTACACAGTTCATTTCACATTCACATGCATTACAGTTATTCCTTAATACAAGGGCCAGAATAATTTTATATTTAACATAAACTCGAGATAATTAAAATCTAATAGATAGTTATCATAAACTTGCTAAAAATAGTGATTCACACTCGTTTGTGGTTAGCGTATCTGCTTCCAATGCAGAAGGTTCAGGGTTCGATTCCCGTTAAAGTCAGAAGCTTATTAACTTCTGATTTGGACATAAGTCCATCAGTTTCTTGTAGTAGGAATTTGTAAACGGTGACTTTGGAACCGTCGTAGCAACTAGGCGCATAATAAATTCAAAGATGTTCTGAAAATGCCTTGTTGATTCTGGCATTAATCTGTTCGCACTGTCCATACCACTGATAGCTATATTTCCTATTAAAAATATTGATCTTTGGTTGGTTATTGCTCACTCGTTGATTGCGTCGGGGCCTACAGGGTTGGCTTGGTCGCTTTGGTTTACTGTCCCCCACTGAAAATCAATTATATGACCGAGTGCGTAGACTCTAAATACGAATTTATTTTATTTATTTAATAATAGGAGTACATTTGGGTATCTGTCTGTACAGCGTTGAAGAATTTGTATTTTATTTTATATTTTATTGTTAAAGGCATTGTTGGGGAAACCTCTTTTACTTAGCGTAGGCATTATGCCTATTTATTATAGTGCTATTATTTTTTATTTCAAATGTACCTAATACTCAATGTACATTTGTGAAGTATGAAAGCCTATTATGTATGTCATGACGTTGACATGGCACAAATACCGGTACTACCTACATCTATCCCTAAACATGTCGGTTGGTTTTAAATTTAAAGTTTTAATTTTAATATTGGTTGTGTGGTGTATTTTTGTGACCTGTGGGGCGGTTTGTCATTGATAACGATATAGAGATGATATTGGATCAGATGAAAATGTGATATGGTTGTTATATAATAAAATAATATAGCAAATGTATACCCTGTAAAATGAAATGAACCAAATAATTTATAAATGTAAAAAAATAAAAAAAATACAAGCATTCGAGAAACACAAAATAAAACCTACAGATAAAAATGTACAGATAAGAAAATCTAGGTGCCCGTTAGGGCGCCGCAGCCAAGCCGCGGTGCGCTACACACTCGGGCACCATATACAGCAAGCATAGTTGGGGTGATTTCGAGGTGTCACCCAGCTGTCATGAAACGTGATGTGAACTTGAAAACTATAAAAATCAGGGGGATTTAGGTGCCTGACAACACGTATAAGACATACAGGTAATGAGAAAGAAGTTACAAATCATGATTGCTTACCCATGTAACACATTTTCTTTTGAAGCTACCTACATTTTTAGCTAGCTTCACGTCCAGCGGCAGTGGAGAGTATACAGTAACTACCACCCGTAAAAATGAATATACAAGCTGGAAAAAACCCCATCGTTGGTTACCAAAGAATTATCGCTTTCATTACACCTAGTAAAAACTTTTGAATTGCAGCAGCCATGTTGATTGTGTCTTGAAGCGTAATAGATTTGGCACCATGGTATCTCAACCACCTATATAGCGGGTAGAGAAATCGGAGGCAAGCTGCAGTCCAAGGTGGTAGGAAAGAAAATTCCATTTTGCTCCACTTTATGCAGAAGTAGAGTTTTCTGGAATGAGTGGATGAACACAAAAAGTAAGGTCGTTGAATGTGATTGGATGAGCAAAGCGAAGACTTCAATTTCACCGACCCCCCAAACAATTTAGCTCGGATGTTTTTTTTTTCTTTTTTCTCTCTGTTTGTTTGCTCTCTACCGGGCAAACGGCATATGCGATCTGGATGAAAATTGGAGGGGACCTTCGAAATCTCTGAACTTAGATTTGCTATGTTTTTGGGTACAATCGAAGAAATATTTCTCATGAATATTGTACTTTTACGATTTTTAGTGCGATATTTTCGTGACATTTGGGCCGATTCTGACCAAACGGGTGGGGCTACAACATTCATATTACACATGGACATTAAGGTAATGGTGATGTATTGCTTTTTGAAAGAAAAAGTTAAAAAAGTTAGCCAGAATCTATAGAATAAAGGTTTTAATATGAGTTTTTTTAGGTTTATAATGACAATTTACAAGTAACAATAGAAATTTGACAACAATCACCAACAATGCGTTCAAAAGGCACTTGATGAGTAAATGGATCCCACGCAAACTAAAAACATCCAAAAAAGCTCATCCATCAAAGCGACGGGACTTAAGCGTTTTCCTAGTATAAATATATCACTATGGAGTATGGATCACACTACAGAAATTGCTTTTGATCCAGTAATTTTATAATGCAAAATAATATCAAAAACAAAAAAGTGATAGGCCTACCATATTGTATGTTATTTATATTATAAACTTATTAAACTTTTTGAATAGTTACCGAGTTTGACAATTTAAGTTCATGTGTTTTGTTCATTTGCCCCCCCCCCCCCCATTTGATTTTTGATTCTATCTGATCAGTGATCATAGATCATTTATGTGAACATTGTGGAAGTTCTGACGAGCTTGTTTTGAGGTTCCTTCATTGTCCGCTAGGATATTCACTGGATCTTGGGTTCTGCCAGTTGAGAGTTCTTTGTTTTTTATGTTGTTTGTATTTGTATTAGTAAAGCCAAAATACCTATAGAAGTAGCAAGGATTAAGGAAGACCAGATAAGAAGATAGAAGACACATTATAAGACTGTTGAGGTTTAATTTAAAGGCACAAACGACATTACATCTAGATTATCAGTGTTATTTTAAAATAAACAATCTTAACACTGGCATTTAATGAACCAATTTATTTACTTTTATTATTCTTTTAATCAGGAATATCACGACAAAAATACAGTTAACGAGTTTGATACCTCGCAGTAAGTCAAGCACAAACTCAAGACAGTTTTTTCACATAATTTACTTTTCTACAAAGTCTGGTGTCACCTTAAAACTCATCTCACCCTTAACATCAATGTACGAGTCTTTTAAACCTCCGTAGTTAGTTCGTGCATAGATTCGAACAGCTAGCCTCCATACATGGTTAGCGACATTCCAGATCAAATATGATTTAAATAAACTACTCTATATAGCAGTTTCCACGTGTTGAGGTATCAACTACTTTTATCACTGATATACGATTAATAGACTGTGAACCAACATATTGACTCATGAATTTCTGCGTCAGTCCATAATCGGGCGTTGCACTGGGAAGTAAAGAGTGAAAAGTGGGCAGAAGTACTTAAAAAAATAATTAAGTGTGGGTGTGCTCTTTTATGAAAAGTACTTTGCACTCCTGCAGTGAATGGTGGAGCCTTCTGCCAATGATTTGTCATTTTCTATGGTCATCCTCATGGATATTCAACACTTGTTCAACATGTCCACTAAGATAACTCTCTTGTAATAATCAATCGGTTTCTTCTTTTGAATATTTTATTCAAAAAAATATCAATACCTACTAATTATTTTGGCATTTACTATTCTACTGATCTTTTTCATTTAACACATTACTATTATTCATATATCAATAGAAATGGTATTGTGAAATAGATTTCATCAACTATGTACTGATATTTCTGAAATTATATCCAATTGCAATTTCTGAGACTTTTTGCACTTCCCAGTGTAGTCCTAGCGCTCACGCACAGCGCACTTCAGAACAGTCACTCTGCCTCTGAAAGGCGCGCCCACGCACTTCAGAACAGTCACTCTGCCTCTGAGACGACTCTTGCCCTTGGTTGTAACCAGTAGCATTTCTTGTGAATCCAGCTTTCATACTTACATGAAAAAAATTATACAAAACATAGAATTAACCCATTTGAGTATGCCTACTTTGACAAGAAGGCGTTTTAGGGGCTCAAAAAAGAATATAACAATAAATAAAATAAAAAATGGGTTGTTATATTGTTAAAAATAAAATATCCCTTGAATCACAATGAGAAGTAGAAACTAGACTCGTTCTCAGATTAGAATCCTACAGGAAGCGGAAATACAATTGGATTTGTGCCAATGTTGGAAAGTAACATGAACACCAAAATAACTAATTTGACTACCACATTATGATATTTCATGATCAAAAAACCAATAACCATTAGTTTGTTTAAAACTATTGTTCTATGGCATATAATAATCTTCTACCATCAGGGAATAAAATTATATCAAAAGTGATTCTTGTTCTATTGTTGGTATTGATAATTTAAATTTTCCTGCACAATTTCTACCAACGTCGACGCTAGTGTTTGGTGATCATATATTTCCTTAATGTGTCACAATTCTTACACGATTGATTTAATCTTAAAACATCTAAGGATAAACTTAAAATAAGTGGTTTCCACTTTTGGAAGCTGCTGAATAGCGATAGTTTTAGAGAGCTGTCATGTGATGTTATTTCCTAACCAGTGGCCACAGTGCGAAAGGTAGCTGGAAAACGACAGTGCTGTGATCCCTAGGCAGTGGCATTCTTAACTGAAACCAACTCTATATTTATGATCCTAAAGGGTGAAAAAGAACAAAACAGAGAAATTTACAAAATCTTGGTAGGCTACTAGAAGTTATTTCAAAAAAGGCTAACATGCTCAATTTTGAAAGCAAAAAATGTAAAACTAAAAAAAAATCTTCCTATCCAAGAATAAAAAATAATAGGTTTTATTAACCATTTAAAATTAATGGGCTATCAATGTTAGATCAAAAATTTCCCCCCCCTCCCAAATAAAAAATCTAGTATATTAACATAATTATTGGTATTAAATTAAATGGTATTCCGATGGTATCCCAATATTAAATTTGTTGCAACAAAGCAAGCATTCAAGAGAGTAAAAAAGACACATTACATAGTTAAATCATAACAGCCAACTTTTTTCTGTGGATCTATAGTCAAAACTCAAAAGTTATTAGTACTACTAATAACTGTACAACAAATACGATTATATAACAAAATAACCAATACACATTATAATTTATAACAAACTGATTTTCTGGTTCCTAAAGCTGGTTTTACATGATAAAACCTAATCACTTATCAGTGATCATTATAAGAAAGTTTTATTTCAGTCCCTGTGCCTTTGCCTTTCAGTTCAGTAAATTAGCAGTGATGTCAACACTTGTCAGTTCTCACTTCATTATGGCAAGCTTTTTTTTGGCACATTTTTGCTTATTAACTATGAAGTCAATGCACTACATATAATAATAATAATAATAATAATAATAATAATAATAATAATAATAATAATAATAATAATAATAATGTGCAAATTGTTTCGGTGAGATTTCGGCCGAGTATAACGACGCGCAGCCAAGTTGTAATTGCAATATTTATTTTCCAAATTATGATCAATTGAGAATACGTGCTTAAATAAAACGTGTGTTAAATAATATACACTAGAGTATGAAGTCAAATAAAGTAAGCTAGGTCACATTGATTTTCAAAACTTACAATGCTTATCCATTCCCAGTGGCGAAGCGTGAATATTTTTATTTTACATGGTAGACACAGATACAAATTTTTTGTGGGGTATAATATGTACATTAGTGGTAGAGTACCAAGCACGGGGGATTGGTGGGTGGAGCCCCCTAACATTAAAAGTGTTTAGTGTGAAAGCAATACCGAAATAACGTTGTTTTTGCACAGAGGAAACTTAATTTTAGTCGATCCTGCCTATTAGATTTTTGCAGCAATGTCAGAATCAGAATATATTAAATAAATATAATAAAACAACTCAAGCTGTAAGGCTGTAACACTTATTCACGCACAACCAAACAAGTGTATAATAGTATCCATGCGCGCAACAATTGAAAATGCAGCCGAATCACACGTGCTGCAGGGCGACGAGACATGTCTCAAAGCCTATGCATGCTACTTGCGAAGGAGGGGAAGTAGAGGGGAGTAGACAAGTGCTGCACCATAGAGTTATAGGCGTAAGAGGGGAAGGCTCGGAGACAGAATCCTAGTTGTCTCGAGAGTTTGTGCACATCCGCGCACAAAGGTACCTCGTTCATTCGTTGCTTTGACCGCGTACGTTGAAAACCATTTCTCACAAGTAAAACCGTGTTTAGAATGTTATTTTTCTTCTTATTTTTTTAAGTAGGGAAGACACTGTCTCAATGCCTACCCCGACGCTTAGCCACTGTCCATTGCTGTAACTAAATAATATATACACAACTTTGTACACTTTTGTTTGATTAGAACAAGTTGACAAGTGAGCAAATTTCTGTTTAACATCGATAACTTTTAAGTGATCTCCGAAGGAAAAGAAAGCATAACATAATTACAAGGAATGCTGATTGCATCCATATAGTACCTTCAACTACATATTACACATGACAATACAAAATAATAAATTAAAATATTGTTAATTAAATAAATACATAAATAAAGAGTGTGTGGGAAGAAAAAAGTAAAACCCCTTTTGCTCTAGTTGTCAGGCCTAAAGAAACTAGTAATTCAATAATAATAGATAATGTGAAGCTTCACAGACAGGCAGCAGTGGAAGCCTATACAAGTGACCGACTGCCAGTTAGAAGGCTAAAGGTTGTCGCCCTAGGTATGATTGCGATTCATCCTAAACAAACAAGTCTAACGGCTGCCCAGCACAGCCCTCAAAGCTGGGACGATACACGCACGTATCTGTAACGAGTACGTACGTGTAAAACTCTAACGGCTTTCTAGCACAGTCCTCAAAGCTGGGACGATACACGCACGTATCTGTAACGAGTCTTGTAACATGACGCCATTTCTCTCCGTTGATGGTCGACGTTAAAACGATGTCTATTTCTTAAAACGGTTATTCGAAGATAAAAATATAATAGTACAATATCAAATGCACCTCTCTCTCTCTCTCTCTCACACATTACCCAGTCAACCATAAACAATTCCCTGCAACGACCTTGAGGTCACCCGCTGCCTTGCCAAGCAGAGTGTCTACAAATTTTCCATTACAAAATTCCCTGACTTTTCCAGGTTTTCCAGATGGAAAATTATAATTTTCCAGGACATTATATTGGGGAAAAATTGTTTACAAATTCAATGTCGATTTCAGCGGGAATTTTAAACACCTGGGCCCCGATTCATGTACATTTTTATCCCGGTATAAGCAGAGTTAGGTGGTATAAGTGCGGTATAACTCCGAATCCAATTCATGAAGACTTATCCCGCCTCGCACGGGGATAAGAAAATATGTAAACAGATGGCGGACATTTTAAATTTTGCGTCTATGTGTCAAACGAGAAAAGTTGTCATTACTCTCATAAAACAAATCAGAAACCGTCTCGGGCCTAGGCCCAGATGTAGAAAATTATTCATAATACAACAGTGTAGGCCTAAAGTTCGATTAGGCTATAGGACTAGATACAATTAATACTAACATAACACGTTTGACAAGCTCTTGGCCTCTCCTAGGCAACCCTAGGCCTGCACGACCATGTTTTGACACACATCCCGCACAAATAACTAGTTTTGATTACTAAAAGCCTTATGCAGATGAACAATAGTATGATAGTCCTAGGCTATTCCAAAATTTACGGCAATAATACGCCTTTTCTTTTCTTTTAATGATCTCACGCAATCTTCTGTCAATAAATAAAAATGTAAAACAAAAGATGGTGCAAATTTTTAGTGTTCTTTTGCAAATCTGCTGATTTACATGGCTGTGGAATGCAGTGGAAAAAACATTTGTTGTACTTGTTGTTGGATTGAAAATTTCTGATTGGATGAGAGTTGCTCAGACTTAACCAGGCCTTATCCTGCCATGTCCTGCATTATACCGTCCTTATACCACTTATACCCGGGATAAATGTACATGAATCGGGGCCCAGACAAGGCAAAATAATTTAAGAATTGTTTTATCAAATAGAGAATTCCTATTTTCTGCAACAAAAAAGGTATTGAAATTACTAAAATACTATTGATTTTTTACATAGTAGAAATTTAAAAAAAAAAAAAATCCCTGAAATTTCCAGATTTATTAATTTTCCTGACCTTTTTAGGTTTTCCAGTCTTGTAGACACCCCTGCCAAAGGTTTAGGCTAAATTATAAGAAATTTATCGAGCGCTTAATTTTAAAGAAGTCAATAGTCTTACGTATTAAATCCCCTACTTTAAAAAACAAAAACAAATATTGCAAAACTTTCATTACAAATTGAGCCGACCAAAGCCAGTCTTATAAAAGATATTCCAGTACTTAAAAATACCATTGCGTGAAGGCCCCATTTCCTTGACATACTAGCACTTTTAAAATTTTTCGCAGCAGTTACAATTTTTATGATTTTCCCCTTTACATCTCAGGACTTTGGGGACCCCTGTACATAACCAAACATTTAAGGATTTTAAGCAGTCACGGTTAATATTAAAAAAATTTTAAACCAACGCTTTGAAAAATAGTGGAATCAAATCCTTATAAAAAACAAGAATCCTTCATTTAAATTCAATTCATCATCATCATTATCTGTTGCCACGTCCAACTCTGCGTTGGGTCAGCATTGGAAATTTCAATTAATTTTTTTAAATATTACCTATATGCAATTCAACATACACATTTGTCGATAAGAGTAACTGAAAGTGCAGTTAGTTTTGAACCTACTAACCAGATGCAAAAAAAAAAGCTATTAAAAAATCTCTACCGGATACTTTTCTACCTGTCTCAAAGTTTCCGCTACAATGTATAACAGTTGCTTACTTTAAATTTAAATTAAGGAAAACTAGGCCTACACACTAAACAAGCTACAAGAAGTTTGGGTTCCAGCTTTGAGGTACCTAGGGTAGCTTATGGGCTAGGAATGACATCAAGTAGAAACATTTTGTAGCCGGCACTGGAATAGAATAGGAATCAACTCCGCCAACAGCAGTACTATACACAGACAGGCAAGATAAAAGCATTCTTGGTTTAATTACCCCATTAGTGGCAGTCATTTTTACAGTAGCACTCGGGGAAAAGAAGCCTTCTATCTTAAATCGAGTTTTAAGAGAAAAAAGAGATACTGTAGTGACGTAGAGTGATTGAGATAGACAGCCTGCCGACTTCTGTGCCACGTCAATACAGCGCACACAAGATTCTAGATACGAACAGGTGTTGATTACGTATTAAGAATCTACAGTACCCATGTCATCCTACTGTATTAATACATTAGAAATATTTTTAACTGGTTGCTTGATCTTAGTAACATTAAAGGTTTTAATAATTTGTAAGGTTATATTACAGTAAATATATGTATAAATGAGAATTTAGTAACATGCAGCAATATGCTACAGTGCTACATAGTAAATCGTCAATAGATTAGATCATGCCGCACCTCTGCATCCGCTCCACGTAGAGGTCGTACAGGAGCTTGTTGTTGTCGTAGTAGAAGGGGTTCGCGGCCGCGTCTAGTCGGGGCTGTATCGGGGGTAGCGCGTTCCACGCGTCGGGGTTGTTCGCGGCCTCCACGCTGCTCGCGAGGTATTGTTGCGGGTGCTGCGCTTGTGCGTTGATTCGCTCGATGACTCCCTTTCCCAAGCCCCCCCGGGGGGGTTTTGGCCCCTTTACGATCCCCCTTCTTTGGGCCATTTAATTCCCTTTAAGGCCCCCCTTTAATAAATGCATTAATATTTGTCCTTTTTTTCCAAGAAAAACTGTGAACTCGATGAATTGACAACAAAACTACAAAGACATTTATATAATATTTGAGTGGACAAGGAACTAAAGAAGACGTGAGTGATAAATTAAAATAGGGTGGAATGTATGTAAGGTGGTCGAATATATACATGTGATAAGGTGTTTTAAATACTGCCAATATGGCCACACAATGACGAACTGTAAAATGGACTTGCGTGCGGCTACTGCGGTGGGTACCATAAATCCCCAGACTGTACAGCAGACTCTGCTAGCTGCCTTAACTGCATACAAGCAAATAATAGATATGGTTTTACAATTAAATGAAAACCACAATGTTTGGGACAAAGAATGCAAATGCTATAAGCGCATTGAACAAAAAGTAGCTCAGAGGCAAAGGTTTGGGTGATCTTATCCGGTACGGACATCTCTACACCAGACGGCACAATCATCTTAGATATATTATTAGTTATTATTCATTGCACTATTCCTCTCTACAGAGAATAATTGTGTCATACAGATACCATGTATTTGTCCAATGAATAAAATACTTACTTACTTACTATCTCGATCCTACTATAATACTATTCCAACATCTTTGGTCTGGATGTATGTTTATCCAGACGGCGTTGGATCAACACAGTTCTGACGTCACAGTCGTTTTTTGCCGCTTTAAAAAACTGCTGCTTTTAAAACGGCTATAAATCCCTGGATTATTATTTCACGGAAAAACAAAGTACATATTTGTAATCGGGACGAAATACTTCTTCTAAAAAATCTATTCGTACAGTATTTGGCGGAAGTGGAATATTCCCTATTGCGATGAAATTTTATGGAGGCCTTCGAAATCTCTGAACTTAGAACTGCCACGTTTTTGAGCTCAATCGAAAAATTATTTCTAATGAAAATCGCAAATTTACGATTTTTTTCGATTTTTAAAATTACGATAAATTAAAAAAAATTTAAATTTAAGTTTATGTTTTATTTAATTTATTTTAATTAAAAAAAAATTGAACTTGGTAATAATTTTTTCACAGAACAACAGAAAATCCGCATAACACATGGCAGCTCAATGCACCAATTACGCTCATCCAACAACGCGGCGGGGCTTAAGCGTTTTCCTAGTAATAGATAATGTGAAGCTTCACAGACAGGCAGCAGTGGAAGCCTATACAAGTGACCGACTGCCAGTTAGAAGGCTAAATGTTGTCGGCCTAGGTATGATTGCGATTTATCCTAAACAAACAAGTCTAACGGCTGCCCAGCACAGCCCTCAAAGCTGGGACGATACACGCACGTATCTGTAACGAGTACGTACGTGTAAAACTCTAACGGCTTTCTAGCACAGTCCTCAAAGCTGGGACGATACACGCACGTATCTGTAACGAGTCTTGTAACATGACGCCATTTCTCTCCGTTGGTGGTCGACGTTAAAACGATGTCTATTTCTTAAAACGGTTATTCGAAGATAAAAATATAATAGTACAATATCAAATGCACCTCTCTCTCTCTCTCTCTCTCTCTCTCTCACATTACCCAGTCAACCATAAACAATTCCCTGCAACGACCTTGAGGTCACCCACTGCCTTGCCAAGCAGAGTGTCTACAAATTTTCCATTACAAAATTCCCTGACTTTTACAGGTTTTCCAGATGGAAAATTATATTTTTCCAGGTTGCATATTATAATGGAGGAAAAATTGTTTATAAATTCAATGTCGATTTTGTCGGGAATTTTAAACACCAGACAAGGCAAAATAATTTAAGAATTGTTTTATCAAATAGAGAATTTCTATTTTCTGCAACAAAAAAGGTATTGAAATTACTAAAATATTGATTTTTTACATAGTAGAAATTAAAAAAAAAAAAAAAAACTGAAATTTCTAGATTTATTAATTTTCCTGACCTTTTCAGGTTTTCCAGTCTTGTAGACACCCTGCCAAGGGTTAGGCTAAATTATAAGAAATATTATCGAGCGACTTAGATTTTAAAGGAAGTCAATAGTCTTACGTATGTAAATACCTACTTTAAAACACAACAAATATTGCAAAACTTTCATTACAAATTGAGCCGACCAAAGCCAGTCTTATAAAAGATATTCCAGTACTTAAAAATACCATTGCGTGAAGGCCCCATTTCCTTGACATACTAGCACTTTTTAAAATTTTTCGCAGCAGTTACAATTTTTATGACTTTCCCTTACATCTCAGGACATTGGGACCCCTGTACATAACCTAACATTTAAGGATTTTAAGCAGTCACGGTTAATATTAAAACAATTAAACCAACGCTTTGAAAATAGTGGAATCAAATCCTTATAAAAAACAAGAATCCTTCATTTAAATTTCAATTCATCATCATCATTATCTGTTGCCACGTCCAACTCTGCGTTGGGTCGGCATTGAAATTTCAATTCATTTTTTTAAATATTACCTATAGGCAATTCAACATACACATTTGTCGATAAGAGTACTGAAGTGCAGTTAGTTTTAGATTTGAACCTACTAACCAGATGCAAAAAAAATAGCTATTAAAAAAAATCTCTACCGGATACTTTTCTACCTGTCTCAAAGTTGTCCGCTACAATGTATAACAGTTGCTTACTTTAAAATTTAAATTAAGGAAAACTAGGCCTACACACTAAACAGAGCTACAAGAAGTTTGGGTTCCAGCTTTGAGGTACCTAGGATAGCTTATGACTAGGAATGACATCAAGTAGATCATTTTGTAGCCGGCACTGGAATAGAATAGGAATCAACTCCGCCAACAGCAGTACTATACACAGACAGGCAAGATAAAAGCATTCTTGGTTTATATTACCCCCATTAGTGGCAGTCATTTTTACAGTAGCACTCGGAAAAGAAGCCTTCTATCTTAAATCGAGTTTTAAGAGAAAAAAGAGATACTGTAGTGACGTAGAGTGATTGAGATAGACAGCCTGCCGACTTCTGTGCCACGTCAATACAGCGCACACAAGATTCTAGATACAGAACAGGTGTTGATTACATATTAAGAATCTACAGTACCCGATGTCATCCCAACTGTATTAATACATTAGACTATTTTTAAGAGCCCCCTTTTAACTGGTCGTTTGATCTTAGTAACATTAAAGGTTTTAATAATTTGTAAGGTTATATTACAGTAAATATATGTATAAATGAGAATTTAGTAACATGCAGCAATATGCTACAGTGCTACATAGTAAATCGTCAATAGATTAGATCATGCCGCACCTCTGCATCCGCTCCACGTAGAGGTCGTACAGGAGCTTGTTGTTGTCGTAGTAGAAGGGGTTCGCGGCCGCGTCTAGGTCGGGACTGTATCGAGGTAGCGCGTTCCACGCGTCGGGGTTGTTCGCGGCCTCCACGCTGCTCGCGAGGTATTGTTGCGGGTGCTGCGCTTGTGCGTTGATTCGCTCGAGTGTAGCTTCGTTCTGCGCGAAGTTCGCCCGCTGAGAGCTTTCGTTGCTCATTCCTGACGATCCCGCTTCTTGCGAGGTCCATTGATCTCCGTTGTCAAGGCCACCATCCTGTAATGAAGTAGACGGTAGACGATTAACAGTCAGTTTGTCTGCTTTGTTCACATTGACATCCACATAATTTATGGTCACCACCAAAACATTTGCTTTAATTTAAAAACTTTGCATTCAATTAATGTGTCTGTCTTAGGGATAAACTAAGAATTGGTTTACAAGTAAATCACATTCTCGTTAAATAGTACCTAGATAGAGTAGTTCTACACTTTCGACCGACCAGATGCAATGTACACTTCAGCTATCAGTTATTACATATCACAATGCTTTAATTATAATACTATCATAATAAATCATTGGTATAAATATACCAAATATAGGCTAACAGGGTACATAGGTGTGCGCAGAGATTGAACAATGGGGTAGTCACAGGATCGCCATACCGATGGGGGAAGGACGGGGTCTGGGGCATAGCCCTAGCAAAACGTATTTGTATTATTTTGGGGGTTAACTTTTTTGGGGGAGGGCTTAAAAACATATTTGAGAATAAGAATGGCTATAATTTACACTTAGGTTAATACCTTAAGGCATTTTTCTTATAAAACTTATTTAATTAAAAGTGAGATGATTAGAGTAAAAGGTAGGTAAAAGAGTCGGAAAACTAAGTAGATATTTTTCTTGATTTTTATTTTTGATCAATTATTTATAGCGAATTTTCCTCGTACTATTTACAAGATATGAAGCATAATTACCTAATTATTTTGATAACATTACAAACAGAGCTGCGTGGTTCAGTGATGCCCTTAAGAAGGCTTGCTCGGGTCGTACGGATTCGAACACTCGCCGCGGTGTCCAGTGTTTAGAGTGCAGGGGTGAGTGCTACTGCTAGTATAATTAGTTGTGGACGTAGAAGACGAGTTAGTCGATTTTACCAATATTTTGAATTTTATAACGTAATAAAAGCAACAAAACTCCATGTCGACAGCTTGAGTAGTTGACGGGAAGAAGCCGATACAAAGATCATTCTCCATTCATTTCAAGCAACCAAAAGCAAGTCTCAGTCCCTGAATATATAATCCATACTTCCTAGTATAAGCTAATCATCGCTATTCACAAACTATAAAGGTTCTAATAGGGGTTAAACTACAACAGATTTCATTACCTGGTCTACGTAAAGTTTCTGAAGCCTTGGGACAAGAACAAGTTGCTGCTAGTGCTATACGAGCAGACATTGTCCATTCTGGAGCTGACATTGTCGCATTAGGCCTACTGGTTCATTTTCTGGTCTTTCTGGAGCAGGTTGGTAGATGCTGATGACAATGTTATGGACGCCCTAGCATCATTAGGTTGAGTTGAACCAAAGCAATTATCGGAGAAGTAACAAATCAACAAGCCCTTGCACAATACATATGCTCCGTGTACTTTTGTGTGCAAAAATAAAAATTCCTTGCTGAGTAACAATAGAGGCTTTAAAAATAGTAGCTTCACCACACCCTACTATTAGAAGGTCTCATCAAGCATTGATTTGGCAGCAATCACATGTTGCAAACCAAACCCTCTTGTACCACCAGTGACAGTTTGGATGGACTGATGATGATAGTATAATGAGCCGGTAATGTATGATCTTCCTTGCGGGCCTCAAGGACTGCTGAATATAGTGCGATGTTCTTGTGGTCAATCAAATGCATTTGTGTAATGAAAGGACTTTCGTGTTCCAAAATATGGTAATTTTCAGCTTACATCAAAACGTTGCAATGTGACAGAAATTGATGCAAATCAAGTTATAATGAAACAGATAAGGAAAGGAACTGTAACTGTGAAAAGAATTATAAACTTATGTTTGTTGTTGCAATTTTATCAGTGGCGGCTTGTGGGTTTAAAATAGGCAGGGTAAAATATATTTGAATGGACTTGCGTGGGCTACAAGGGGTCTGGGGCGAAGCCCCAGCCGCCGGAGACGAATTTTTTTGGCATATATTTAGCTCCAAGACAGCCTTTACAGCGATTTGAGCAAGGCAGAACTATACACATAACACAAAAATATTTTTAATATTTTTTTAGGGTGCAACCCTCTGAGAGCTTGCGCCCCTAGGCTAGAGCCTAGTTAGCCTTTTGGTAAATACGGGCCTGGGCACAAATCAGTTATCATTTAAAAATGGTAATTTGTCTATATTTTTCGACCTCGCTTAAAGTAAAAGAAGATAATAGCAGCACATGCAAATTTACCTGGTATTTTAATGCCTGTAAATAAGTTGTACTCTTCTTTCTTTGGACACGGCGAATTCCTCGATTACCCGCACAACGCAGGCAGCGCGTAACGTGTTCTCCTTACAACAGCTCTGGGCGGACTAAAATCTTGCCCATCCTGCCGGAGTTCCAACGCTTATTGCGAGGCAAAGATTCGGCTATTTCCGACTAAAACTGACTGCGCAGGCGCAACCTGGGCGCAACTTCGTCTAGCCCGTAGAAGGCTCATTCGAGTCAAGCGTTGTTCGCTGTTTCCTTACCGCGCGCGCGTTCACATTGAAAATACAAACTATTTGATTTTATGTAAATGTGTACCACGACGTCTACAACATGTGAGTGATTGTTGGCGGGAAGAGTAGGAGGGGCACATGCCCCAATGCCCTTATGGTAGAGCCGCCTCTGAATTTTATGCATATTATAGTTGTGCCAAAGCAAGTAAGCAGATGCTGACGTCACCGGCGGGTGGATTGCAGCCCATCAGCGGTCCCCGATTTAAAATACGGATCGCTCATTGGCCCGCCGAAACCGCAGGCATCTGCTTACTTGATTCGGAGCAACTATAAATCTATAATATATATTATTTAAAACAGATATTTTGCAGAATGTCATAATGTGTACTCTACAGTAAAATAATAACCAAAATATCCACAATTGCAATACAAAATAACTGTATTAATTGTATCAGTAACCTCCTACCTAGGACACTGGTCTAAGTCTAGTCAAGGTCAATGTTATTATTGTTAAGTGATGACCGTGACCATGTAACAGTTTTCATATCCATATTGTGACATTAATTACTATTTTTTTGATTCCCCACACAGCCATGTACGGAATTTTAGGAAACATTTGATTCCGCCATTTTAAAATCCAATATGGCGGTGAATCTTATGATTTATTTAAATTTTTAAGTAAAATGAAATGTAAGAAAGCTAAAAATATTAAAAAGAAGTTAAAAACTGTAGAAAAAGCTGCATAATATAATTTTTTATTAGGTAGCCCTACCCCCCCCCCCTTCCAGTCGCGGGTCCGAGATCCCCACCATCCATCACTCACTCTCAATATTCTTATCACAAAATTGCACGCGGGATTAGTTAAAACAAAACCCACTACTAGCTAGACAACCGGACACAGGCCTGTAGCCTACAACAAAAATTTGTACCGAATTTTGTTGTGGATGTTCTGGGTGGCCCAGACTGCAGCCGCTTCCGTTGTTAATCCTTAGTTCATGGATTCTCTTCGAAAGAGGCAACTCGTTTTCATCTCGATTTCCACGGACACGCTTCCTGGAACATAAAACACTGAAAGTGTGTCTCTCAACTTTACTACGACTTTCTAAAGATAAGGCAAAAAAAAAAAGTCGTCGTTAGACAAGTGAGCGAGCCAATGTTGAGTTATCTGGTAAAATTTGCATTTGACATACTGATCTCTTTTAAAAGATAGAGGTTTTAGGTAGTTGGTTTAAGGGCACGTCAATTATTAGGCCATATAATGAATCACACGATAGTTCGTAGATGTTCAGTATCCTATGCCACGCCCACCACAGTAAAAATTAGTCAAATTTTTTGTTCGAAGACAAAATGCATTGTCAGTCAATGAAATTTAGGCTAATGCAAATCATGTAGGCCTAGTTTTTGATTTCTTGTTAGTTTGTAGGAATTATGTTTCGTTTTGCATTAGACTTGGTTGTTGTTTAAAATTTTAAAACAAAGTGAAATTTCACATTAACTCTGAATTAAACTTTGGCTACCCACCGTATTTTTATTTTATTCATGAAACAACATTATAGAAAATCTTTTTAAATGCATATACTGTGGAAAACACAGCCTGTACAAAGTACGAGTTAAGGTGCAACGTGTAGGCCTACTTATTCTCCCACCGCAAAATTTTATGGAACCTTGAGCTTGGAGATTCGGCACACCTTGGTCACTGGCATACATTCACTGCCTGACGCTCAAAACATGAACCGTTAGGTCATAACACGCCACTCAAGCCTAGGGGATATGGGGAGGAAAGTCCCATGCTGGTCAGAATCAGCCACGGGTAGGGGGAGGAAAGGGGAGTTCTCATGTTGCAGTTGTCATCGTCTTTGTCATCTTGTCTTGTCGTCGTCTGGGAGGTCACCAAGGGAAGGTGGAGGTGTCCCCGTTGACGACTATTGCCAGAGCTCGCCACTAGTTTCGGGGAGTATTTTGCTAGCTGATGTTTGCGAGATGGACTTCTTCTCTTTCTTCGCCTTACGATTAGCAGAGCTGTGCTCTGGGCCACATTCTACCCTGGGCCCATACGGGGAACATGATTTGATGAAAATAATTTGTTCAAGAACAAAATGTAGCCTAATTGTCATTAAATTAAATGCTACAAATTTTCAGCATTTTCAATTTTGTACCTATCTCTTGTAAATTGAAATCGTAACGGGTTTTGCTGGAAATGTTAACAGCACTCAAAAAACTGGTGCTGGATATTTCTTTAAAATCTCAGCGCAATCTCTTCAGTGGTTCGACCGTTCTTCGACGAACTCACAGACACACACACACACACACACACATAAAAACTAATCAAGTTCAATCTATGTTAAATAAGACTCGATCGCTTCACTCCCTTGTCTAATTATTAGTAGGGAGTAGGCTAGGTAGTTTAGACTTTGGATTCAGGGTGTTTTAATAGCAAAGATTATTCGCGCATCAGAGATCTATAAGACCGTTAAATATACGAAAAATTACATATAGCCCAAGGTCATTAGGCCTATCATATAAACAAAAACATTGCCAAGGTCGACTTATTATGTCGAGTAATCACGGCAGTAGATGCTTTGAGCATTGATGGTTTAAAGGGGCTGGACCCTTATTCTGTAACTATGTAATAATTGTCACTTCACGGCGCTGTGACAAGTTATCATTTCCGTGAAAAGATATCATGTGAAAAGAGCGATTCTGAAGGCCAAGTGAAAAGCTGAGTTGTCACAAGCACAGGGATTTGGTTAAACTTCAAAACGACTGAGCCACTGTAGCACGTAAAGTATTTCAACCAATTAGAATAGGCGAATAATTTAATGGCGGTTTGTTGTTTCTTTGTTTCCTTTGTTGTGTGCTAGTCAACTTTAGCCTTCAAAATGCCAGGCTAGGACTAGGCATAGGCCTAGCGTTTCCTAGGCTGTCAGTGTTGTGCTAGGGCCTAGCTTTGATACTTTATTATCATATTGAACACACTTCTTCCCAATTCTTAATTTTAAAGATGCATTTCTGATGGGCTGCTACCTTTGGGATAGCCTAGGCCTAGGGCCTAGCCTACGCGTATCCTGTGGCAGTCGTAGGGCTCTAAAAACATACAATTAGTAGGCCCTAGAGCCTATGTAGGTTGACCTAACTATTACAGTAGGCCTAAGCTTTAAGAACTACTTATATTGATGTTCAAAGGCCCTACATGTGAACATAAGTCCACAAACAACTTTGCAAACAAAACAATACAAACCATCACTTTTTCTTTGACGAATCAATGAAAAAAAACGAAACAAAAAATGCAAAAAGTAACAACAGAATAAAACAACAGTTAATACATTTAATAAGCTGTCGCCATTGTTCAATTATATTAGTTGGCTGGTAGCAGCTTTGGATAAGTTTTCACAAAGATTATTTCGTCAGTGACAAACCTTTAACGGAAATCAAATGACAACTTTCATTGGCTATACAAAAAACAAAACTTGGCAGTTCGACTTATTTTCAGTAACAAGTTGTACTGTACGTTTGAGATTGATGGTCTGGGCTGGTATTCACCCACTAAACTAAAAAAAACAGGCCTATATTTCATTCAGGCTAACTAGTAATGAATTTGGCAATTTAACAAAAAAATTATTGGGTTCACCATGTCCCGAAAAAAATTTGCCAAACTTGGTATTTTTCGAGCTAGGTCCAATCAGCAAAAATCTCCCATTAGAAATAACATGGGACGATCTTTATGCCCCGTGACCTTGGAGGATTTTCATCCAAAAAAATATTGGTGATTATTGACCAACCGTCTCTACAGCCTTTTCTGTAAATTCCTTATATTTTGTTTTGTAATTTGGGCAAGTGGTTTGGTCAAAATATGCTGATTAGTGATTACCAAGATGGAGTGTGATTTTGGAATATTTTTGCGTGTTTGAGAGTATATTTGTGCACAGTTTCAAGACACGATGTTATAAATAGTCCGTGGAACAAGTGTAAAAACATTTCAAATCCGGAAACCAGCACCAAAATTTAGAAGCTGGTAAAAGACATATTTTAGAATGTTTTTTTCACGGGTGACACGCATGGTAGCAAATAAGTCACCAGTCATGGCGTCCTCAAAATGGTCGCCAAGATAATTTTTAAACGGCTGTAACTCAAGAAGTCATCATTGGATTTGAATAAACCAGGAATTGTTTTAAAATGTGTTTTTAATGCTCTACAAAAAATGTCATTAGAAATTTTACCGTAAATACAATAGTTTCAATTATATTTATAAATTATTACAATGTATTGCAATTATAGCACTTTTTGGTAGGCCTACCATATATATAATTATTTATACGTAGAACTCGCTAGATTGTCATAAAATTTTCAGACTATACTAAAAGAACGCCAATAAATCTAAAATTTTAAGTCCCGAATCGAAATTCCTGTAACTTATTGATTAATTAATGAAATTAAGCATTAATTAAATCCCAATTAAAAGTTTCTTGATCATGTACCAAAGTCACCTAGTAGGCTATATATCACACAAGAACAATTTGACCACAACTAACCAAAAATTAATTCCAATCACTTTCCTATAAATTTAATCAATTAATTAAAATTAACACAATGTGGTCGACATTGATATCATTTTAAAGCTAGTTTTAAGACGAATAAATATAAAGATTGGTACGATTCTGTAATATCTAGGCCTATGTGGAACAAAAAAGAAGCTGGTTAAAGCCGATGTAAGGAATTTCCCAAATCACCAATTTTTGGATTAAAAAAATTGAAAAATTGGTGTTAAATCACAGTTAGGTAGGCTACAAGATATCATTTTTTAAACCATCATTTTAGTGTAATATTATGCTATAACCAGTGGCGACTCGTGCTATTGTGCGCTGGTGCTGTAGCACCACCACCATAAATCATCCATCTCCATTAAACTGATTTTTGATAAGTTCAATGTGTAGGTATTGTAAAATTAAGTATTCAAAAGTATCCGCGGCCGTGCGGATGGTCAACTTTTCATACCGCGTAGTACATGGTGGTGATGGTTTGAACCAAGCATATGAAGAACCTGCGATGTGCTCCGCACCGAATTCGACGACTTTTAAGCCCTTTTAGCACGCAACGACAGGGAATAACACGGGTAAAACGAAACGCAAACCGGTCTTCTGGGTGCTATCGGGACTCGCGCACTCGGGCTCTGCATAGGTTCGCCCGCTAGCCTCGCACCCTTGCAATCACTTCACTCGTCAGTCGTCAGTCTTCAACCCTACAGCAGTCGCTGTAGGTAATTGTTGTTTAATTTAAATTGATTGCAGTTTAATTGTTATTCAATTATTTTTATTTGTGTGGCGGAGGTGGGTATTGTGAAAACCTCACACACCCCTCCTTCCCTGTCACACATAACCCATAGGCCCTATGCATGATTTACGTTTGCTGTATATTAGCACCACGTGTTCTAATGTCCACGAGCCGCCACTGGCTATAACCCTAGGCCTAGATTATGTGGTAAAAAATAATGTGGGGAAACTTCTTTATCGACTCAGATGTGGCCACAGTCATCGTTAGTTGACTCTCACTTTCGCTAGGGCACGCTAGTGTTGCGGCTGTATGCGCAGCCGACAACGACAGCGAACCCTGCAGGCAGTGCATTGAAGTTTTGCTACTGTAAGAGATTGTTATAGGCCTACTGTGCTTTAACTAGGCCTATCAGTTAACATAACATAACATAACATAACATAACTTAACGGTTTTCAAATGGGCCCTTCCGCCCGGTGGCAACCACTCACTGCCCCCAGACCTATTACTGTCCCCCCCTAAAATGATCTAAATTCCCTTAAAGACCCACTACCTACAATATCCCCCGGCAAGTCATTCCATTCCCTAACAGTCCTTTCCATGAAACCATACCGACCAGATCCGTTCTTACTACTTGACGCTGGAACTTCCATGAATGATCCCCCCTTCCCCTGTAAAGCCCCTCTTGTAGCCTATTGCGGATGTCCCCCACCCCACACATGTCATTATAAAATTATATAGGCCTATCCATATGTTCTATAATATGGTCAAATAGTATACATTATTATTTGTTTTAAGGAGTAAAAATAAAACTCAAAATAATAATTTTGGAGCATAGGCCTAATATTAGCCGAGGACACAATTTGTCCCTAATCTGGAGAACGACCAAGCTGCGGTTAAAATAGCATGCGTAAATTTACTGTAGGCTAGTAGGCCTAGTCTACGGTTAATATTGATAGCTACGGCAAGATGTTATATCAAAATGGCATTTAAATGAAAATTGGAAATTTAGTTAGGCTAGACCTAGGCCTAAATTAGCCTCTGTAGGCCTAGGGCCTATCAGTGGCGGATACAGGCCCCCCCCCCCCGAATCATTAAAAATTTAAAAAAATATTAGGCCTATTTTATTATGCAAACAGCGTAGCAAACAGCATATATTACAATAGTATGTATATACCACCTTAGAAAGTATGAAAATCACCTAGGGCGGTAGGGGAGGAAGTAGGTAAAGTTGTGTGTGGAGTGAAGTTGGATCGGGATGTGATTGTGCACGATCGGAGCCGCCTACGCCCAAGACTCTTAGAGTATCACCTAAGTATAGGCATAAGCTACCTACCGCTTTTGATGTTTGGGTGGCGAGTGCAAAATTGAGCCGTGCCGTTGACAACAGCAGCAGCAGGGCACGACCTGTTGAGCTACAAGGAATGTGTCTCCATCAGCGTAATTCAATTTATTTAGTTATCCTCCTTTGTAAATCGTTTGTTTTTACTAAATAGGAATGTAGGCCAATGGCCAATACTGTAAATTGTAAACTCAACATGACGACAAAACAAATTGACGCACACAAACTAAATTGTTTCGAAACTGCATTCCACCCACCACTTTTTTCTAAAACGCACCAAATGCACTCTAAAAACCTGATTTTCAAAATTTTTGCCTGCAGCGCTATTTATACCCCCCGTGCGTCCGTACCTACTTAGTCCCTTTCCCACGACTGTACGTGTACACGCGAATCGCCCCCCCCGCCCCATGATTATGTCCTAGCCTAGGCCTAGATCCGCCACTGGGGCCTATTGAACTTGTTGAAGGCCTAGGCCTAGGCGCCTAGTCAACTTTTCTTTAAAATGTATTTGCGTTTCAATCTTCTAGCCTGCAGGTAGGCCTAAAACGATCTTGGACTTGTCTTCTCCTAATTTCAGTTGTTACATGGCCAAACTGGAGGATGCCCAAGTAGCAAAAGAGAGCATTCCTAACGAAGTCTAGGTTAGGGTAGGCCCCTAGGCCTACGTAACATAATTCTAAATTTGTATTTATAGGCCAAATCAATGTTCCATACCTGCTGCCGTTGGACTGAGTCAACATCTTTGGAAATAAGGGAAATGAAAAAGATGAGCTACAAAAGCCCCAATATCGAGGCTAAACTAATTTTTCATGGGGTGACAGGCAGACTTTTTAGTTTTTAGAATTTCTAGTATTGTCTGTCAATAAAGGGAAATTATAGCACAGTCTACCACATGCATGCCGTGATGGGGCACCCGACGAGTTCCAAAATGAGTTGTGACTTAATAGCGTCTTTGACATATTGAAAGTACTGAATACATAAATAAATAACAAGTTTCATAAAATCAATGTAGAAATATTGAGCATTTAGTAACACCGTACACAAGATAACTCTTTACAATTTAATATTTTGAGCTTCGCGCACTTTTTTCTCTTACAAGGAGAGGAATGGTGCAGAATATAGATGGCTCTGTTCTTCGTTCATTGGCTGGTTCCATGTTTGTTCCCTCCCCCTCGCGATGCATGGGTGTCAAACTGTGTGGATCAACCGAGTCGATAGGAGAATTGTATCGATGTATCGAAACGAATTTCAGTTATCGTAATGCAGTGATCTCTGTTGTCAGTTTAGTGCAACTATTTTTGGTTGTCGTCCTACACTGCGCTCTGTTGGTGAGTACAGTAACTAAATGATCAACGTGTCCTTGAAATTCCGATGTTGACCTTCATATTTAAATTTGAACTAGAAATTTGACAAACAGATCACACAAAAGTTCTATTGCATAAAAAAATTCAACCAAAGGTTGGTGGGAAAAATATAAAAATTAAATTGAAATACGATTTTCAACAAACGAGACGGTGATGATTCTTCATTCGATATCCAAAACTAGTAAAACAACATTCCACGATGACATACATGTGGGAAAGGAACCCGTCCTTTCGGTCCTTTCCTTATGGTATTTTTTTTATTTTATTTAGCACACATTAAATTCAGTGAGTACTACCTTCATTCATCCAATATGAATGTAACAAGAAAGAATACAAGGTAATGTTTAGTGTTCAGCGTGCATGCAACATTTAAAATTGTGTTCTGATTTTAATTCAATTCAAATCTAAATTAAAAGTATTTACTGTCCTACTATGGAAATCAGTTTTTAGACATAACATAAATAAACTATTCTCAAAACCATTTTTGTAAGTGTAACTAAGTTGTCGTGTTTATAATATATTCGTTTTAGGCCTACTTATTGTAATTAGCTGGATCCATGCGGTCAGTTTCTCAGTGGTTACCCAAACAACAGTGTTGGTCAGCAGCCAATACAAAAGTTACATCATCATGTTGTTGTTACTGCAGTTTCAGAGAGAAATCCTCTACAAGTATGCAACTATGTAGGGACCGGTATACAATTTGTTTTCTGTGAGTTTCTGTATTTTATTCATTAGTTCGATCACCATCCCGTAGAAGCCTTAGGTCGAGCATTCTCGACTATTCAAGCCAGGTTGCACTAATTTGTTTAATATAAACATGACAGATGGGATAAATTACCAAAATACAATCTGACACGTGTTTTGGATTTAATAATTTACATAAGACAATTAAAAATTTAAAAAATACATAAAAATCAATAACGTAAATGAGAAAGTTGTAATTTTCATACAGCCAAACTGACATGATTATTTTGAATATTGTTGTAATTACGTTGATTATTGCGCTAAGATGCTATTGTTAGTTGAAAGCATTATTATTTTTGGTCAATTCAAGTTGATTGTGTTGGTCGAAATGCTACGTCGTCTATGTGCGAGACTCGAACCCATGACCGCGCACCTCTAAAGTTCGTCTCAGTCGTACGTGCAGAACCGTGCAATACATCGCAGACTTCAGGGGCGTAGGAACGTTTTCAAAGTTGGTGGGGCCGGGGTCTGAGGCGAAGCCCCAGCCGCCGGAGAAACAAATCTCACCATACTACACTCGGACTCTGTAAACGATGTTTAACAGCAACTATCTGCTATCTAAAAACTTACAAAATAGCCGAGGAAAGCCTGATACCACAGATAACAGAGCTGATACTATAGACAAGTTCCCCCCCAAAAAACTCAAAAACATAAAGTTACTTTGTCCCGTTCTCATTCTTCTTAAAAATGAGTTCTTTAAAGCCCTTTTTATGACAGTGGGGGATACACATTTCACACCACTTTTTCCAAAAACTACACAATTAAATCTGTCAGTTTATCATACTTCTAACCCAAGTAAAAAGCTGCTTCGTTTTGTACGAAAATGGTAGCATTTTTTAGAATGAGTGAAGACTCAAATTGTGTAAGAAAACACAAAAATACACAACATTCCGGGATGTCCCAGATATTATGTTCACGTGTAGTAGATTCATTTTATTTTGGCCAATCATTAATGTTGTCCGTGGAGCTTTATGATTGGACCTACCTACGGTGACCGCTAACGGCTAACCTAATGCAAGCCTTCTCAAATTGTTCTTCTTTGTAGGCCCTAAATAAGTTCTTACACAGCTGTTGTACCAACAACGTAAACCACAACTACCGACAGTGTCCCCGTCCCCGTCGAGTGGAGACCGGCAATCCTGACTGATGTTTTTTCCCCAATGCAAATTTGAGTCCTGTTCAGCCCAGTCAGACAACCCTCCTAGCTGGACTGACACCAAAGAAGAGAGCCCTCCTGGGCAGGTTTCCCACACTCACGAGGAGCTTATTGAGATCCACGGATTCGTAGAAGAATAGGTTGACAGGTGACTCATACACGAGTGTTACATAACACGTGCTCCAGCTACGTCAGTTGTAAGAGTAACATAGCTCTGACGTCATGGTCCTCGCCACTTCGCAGAGAGCCGCCAAGTTCGGGGAAAGTGAGAGGGTTTCCCATCGTGTCACCACTCAGACAGACAGACGCGTAGAACTCTTTTTCGAGGGGGGGGGAACAACAAATCTGCTGTCAAGCACGGGGGGTTGGGGGGCGGAGCCCCCCAACTACAGCCCCGCAGGCGAAAATTTTGAAAATGAGGTTTTTAGAGTGTGTTTGGTGCGTTCTAGAAAAAAATCGTGGGCTGAATGCAATACCAAATTAATGTATTTTTTGTACAGCAAAAAACTATAAAACTCTAAATAAAATTGGAATATCTACTTAAGAGATAGACCATGCATGCTACAACCATTGAATATGCATAGGCTTATCATTGATCACGTCGAACAATAATAGGATTGTCGAAATTTTTGATCATTACTATAAGGTGGTATAAGGTAAGGGAAAGGGAAGTGGAGAATACACTGCAGACGTGCCAAAACAAGTCATTATCAGTAAGTATAATGGATTAAAAAAAACACTTTCATTGAAAATTCGTTATTCAGAATTTGTTTCCGTGCGTATTTACGGCGAGACTGAATTTCTAAGATTCTAAAGTGGGGGGGTCACGGTAAAAAGTGGGGGGGAAACTCCCCCCATCCCCCCCCCCCTTCCTACGCGCCTGCAGACAGACAGACAGACAGACAGACATACAGACAGACAGACAGACAGACAGACAGGCAGACTTGTCGCAGAGTTGTCAGAAGTAACAGACAGATTGGAGCAACATGAGTCATAACCCAGACCCCTCGCTATACATTGTGTGCGTCATCGCCAGTCTTTGGCTAATTCACCTAAAAAAGGAACTTTGAAAAGTAAAGTTTGATTCAAGTTCCCGTTCTTTTCCAAAAAAGGGACCGAGACGTAAAGATGTTCCTCAAGAGGAACTAGGTAGTTCACGTTCCAAGTTTATGCTGTAAGAAAAGGAATGCGTTCCTCCCCATACTGGTCATCGCATTCGCGTTGCAGGCTGAACATTAAAGCATTGTCCTCCGTCTGGGTCCGGGGTAGTATTTGGCCCAGTCCCAGAGCATGGCTCTGCTAATCGTAAAAGGCAAGGAAAGAGATAAAGTCCATCTCGCGAATATCAGCTATAGTATGTAGGCGAGCTCTGGTAGTCGTCGTCTGAAAACTCCATCCCTCCCCCTACCCTTGGCTGGTGGGCCTGATGTGGCGCATTATGACCAAACAATTGAGCTAAACCACACCACCTCATGTCACGTCGTCTGCAGGTCCGCAGGTGAATTTACATATTATATTAACTATGATTCCTGAAATTTAAAACAAAGTGAAAAAAAAATCAATATCAAAATCTGTCTTTGTGCATGTAATGCGAAGGGTTGGGGCTTGGCTACAATATGAAACAACTGTTTGAAGGGGAAAGGGGAGTGTGTGAAAAGTATATTCTAACCAGTGGGTTAAACAGCGAGTGTGTCTCCAAGGTAATTATTGTTTCCCCCCCCCCCTACTTCTTGGCAACTCATCCAGATATCACCCCCCCCCCAACCAATTCATTCGTAATTCAATAAACAGTGATCCGGCCCGTGTGTTGGCATAATTAACTGTCCGGTGACTCAGCTCAGCTAAATATTGACTCGGACATGGCTTCGTTTTCTCCGAATACTTGCCCTGCTTGGTGGTGGGGGGCATCGAGTTTATTTCAGCCCCCTGCAGTACACGAAGTGGAAATTAAAAGGTGTAGGCCTAGTGATTGAGCGAGCGTAGCGAGCGTCTCCTCTTGACTCTTATGGCTCGAATGTCTGGTTTTTTTTTCTGTTACTGCTTCGGTACAGGTCGCACCGTTTCTCTGAAATTTTGCACACATGTACATACCACCTATGCGGGTTGCTGTATAGTTTTTGAACAAAATCCGATCGTTGGTTATAAAAAATAAAAAAATAAAAAATGTTCCGATCGTTATGAAATTTTGCAGGGTCAATAAGTACAACATTCTCTCCTATTTTACAAATTTTCAGCTAAATCGGTCAAGACCTTAAAGACTTATTGGTATGTAACATTATGGGAATGTCGTACTCAGGTCGTGTTGCACGTACCGGTGCTCGCTCAACAACGCGACGGGACTTTAGCGTTTTCCTAGTATAGAAGAGAAGTACGTTCGAGAGACTGGGACCAAGTATGGGGAGAGAGGGGAGGGGGGCGTAGGTTTTGTACATTAAAAACCAAAAAAACAATTCTGGCACTGACTATATTGATAACCCCCTTTACCCCATTTGAAGACGCCACTGTAACTGCACATTAATAAATAATAATAAATCTCTAAATCTTGATGATGAAACTAGGAGTCTTCCAGTGATCGGGCGTTCAGAGAATCGCTTCCATCAGCTCTTACAAAGGTAAACAAGATTACGCATATCGGCCGTGTGTCAATATTCGCTCACCGCCCGTCCGTCCGTTGTCTTGTCTGTCCTGTCTATCTGTCTGTCTGTCTATCTGTTAGTCACACCCACATAAGATTCCAGGCCGCTATTTTTTTTGAAGATAAGAAAGAGCGCGCGAAATGTATGCTATCTATGGACAAAAAAGAGCCATCCATCTCTTTCTACAAAGTATTATTGTAACTGAGCGGTTTTGACGCATTTAAAAAGAATTGAAATGCCAACATTTGAAAAAAAGTAAAATTTTTAATATCCCTCCTGTCACATTCTCTAGGCTAGATTCAAGATTCAAGATTCAAGATTCAATTTATTCATTCGATCGATACATGGTAACAGATATAACCCCTCTTGGAAGAGAGGGAATTGTTTGCCAAGCTCGGGTTAACTTTTTTCCATTTAAAAAACGCTCGATCGTCAAATCCAGCTAATTTCACATAAAGAACGTACTGCTTTTTGACCATTAATTTTCATCCAAAAAATCTGCATTTTTGGGAGGCTGTTCACAAAAAATGAGCGTGTGTCTCTATCAAAGCCGATTTTGAAATTTCAAATAATTGTCTCTTACACAAAATTGGGAAATTACTACAAATTAACAGTTTGGTGTCATATTAGAAAAGTGAGCAGTATTTGGAAAATGTGCCTTGATACCAAACACTCCACAACCCGATAGAACAAATGATAGAACTTCCAAGTGATCCTGCCAAACCACTTTACCTCTGCGTTCTACGTCAAAGCCTGGTTTTCTCGAGCTTAGACAACAGTCTTAAAAATATGATTCACATGATAATGATGGAAAATATAAATATTTATAAATATTTAGTGGCGCATAATGACCTAACGATAAAGAAATTTAAGTTTTACAAGTTAATTGACGTTTTGGCACATGATCAGATCCTCAGTCCTCACTGGGTAATGTAGCTCGTCGCGGACCTCCTGTACTTACTATTATAGGTCGTGTGTTCGACGTTCCGGAACTGACGGTTGCATGGGTGGCTTGGGTGCGGACGTAGGGTGCAGTGCTCGGTTTACATGAAGGGAAATCAACATTTTCTTGTTCAGCTTTTACTCTTTTACCCGTCGAGACCGGAAATCCTTACTGAAGGTTTTTTCCCGAGGTTTTCATCAGTCGTTCATGCGAATGCAAGGGATTGAGTCCTCAAACAGCCTTCGGACATCCCTTCACAATTGTCTTACCAGCAACATAACATATCTAGTAAGTGGTAATGCATGAATTGTACCCTGGGCAGGCTTCCCACAAAAAATATTTATTACCCCCCCCCGAAAGATAACTAAATACTTATTTTCATTTCAGGTGCAGATTATTTCATGCGTGTCCTAGAAGTCCATACAAATTAGCAATTTGCGATCAATATTTAAAAATTGAGTGTGACCAAATGGGGAAAAAAAAACATACTAGGATTTGCATAACCATTCTTATGCACACAAATTTTATCTTGATCGATGGTTAGTTCGAAAAGTACGAACGAAAGTTTCCGGCTCGAATCGTAGTGTTCCCATGCTATTTGATTGTGACTTCGGACTACGTCCAGTCGCACACAATGGAATTCTGTTAAGTATCGCTTGCTCGTCGCATCCAGCGAATTCCCACATATACATTCTAAACCACTTTTATTTTCTAAAACAATTTTCTGCAAACAATGTGAAATTTGGGTAGGTTGCTAATAAGTGTTAACAAAGGATCGCACTTTACACAGGAGCTTTGGAAATTAATTTCTGAAAAAACTGTTTCAATGGCTTTTTTTACGGTCAGTGTTAAAGGGGTATTTAACCGCTAAACTCAAAAAATATATTTCATTCAGGCTAACTAGTAATGAATTTAGCAATTAACAGAAAAATTATTGGGCCCACCATGACCTCCCAAAAAATTGTCAAACATGACATTTTTCGAGCTAGGTCCCATCGGCAAAAATCTCCCATGAGAAATAACATGGGGACGATCTTTATGCCCCGTGACCTTGGAGGATTTTGATCCAAAAAAATATTTACCATTATTGACGTACTCTACAGCCATTTCTGTAAATTCTCTATAGTTTGTTTTGTAATTTGGGCAAGTAGTTTGGTCAAAATATGCTGATAACCAAGTTGGGGTCCCAAGTAGCACAAAGTGATGGCGATCTTATGGCGAGCTGTAACATCGCCATCAGTTGAGCTGATGGCCCATAAGCGGCGATGCGCTTACGGCCCGCTTATGGGGTTGGCCAGGCGCCCATAACTTTGCCATAAGCAACGCGCCGCTTATGGGCCATAAGCGGCCCACTGTAGCAAAACCATCAGTTTCGAAAATACTGTGCTGCATTTTTGTGACAACGGCCCGCTTATGGGCCATAGCCGGCGATATACAGTTTGCCATCAGTTCGCCGCTTATGGTCCACAGGCGGGCCGCTGTAGCAAATCCGACAGTTGCTTCACTTTTGTCACAGCGGGATGCTTACGGCCCGGCGGTGAGAATGTTTCGGGAACACTAGCACCATCTAGTAGAGACGCGAGGAAGTCACGCACACAAACGAAAATATTAAAAAGTTCAAAATTATATATCTTTTCTATTGTGCGAGGATTTCAATTTATATAAACTGTGTGTAAGAGAACAAATTCAAGTTAATACAGAGAGAGATATTAGACATAGATAAATTTTATCGCCCATCGCCGTACTCGAACCCCAACCTGCTGCGCCGGACTCTGGAACGCTGACCGCTACACCACCGTGATCACTGCTAGAGGAGCGCGCCAGCTGCCTTATTAAGATGTGCCCAGCGTGTCTGCATTGTGGAACGTCTTGTTCAACATTTCGTACCTTGTTTACATGGAAACTAAATAAATGCCATCTCAGGTTGTTCATCAAACTAAAGATTCAATAATATATGTATTCAAATTGAGTTGTTTTAAGCGTAGGCCTACTCTTGTTCATATTTAAATTGACCAAAGAGAATCAAGCCCATATATCTAAATGGTATGAATTAAATTGACGGAAAGTGATTAGGAGCTCAGTTTGGATTTGTATTTATTATTAATTTTACCAGTCACACACGGGCAGACGGACAGACAGTAAAGTAATCGCTAAATTTAAGCCTCTCTCCCTACTTTGATATAGGCCTACACCAAATATTCCCTATTGGCCATTTTTTTTGTAAAGCCTAAAACAAAAAACAGATATAGTTTATCAATGATCATCTGACATTTTCAAAACTTATTATTTTTATTTTTGGGTTTAATTTATATAGGCCTAGATGATTACAGATAAATTAATAATACTTATACACCGGACATATCCCTGCTCATAAATTTTGGTTTGAAGGATGATTTTTGTTTCTATTACTTGGAAAAATTTTGTCGTTAATATCTTGCACTTATATAATTTATTTCTTCCACCTATTCGTACCGGCGGAAGAAAAAAAATCGTAAGTGCAATTTTCCAAGTATGTCAGTTTGTAGACAAGAGTATGTGTTACAAATAGAAAAAAATCTGCCTTTCAACCAAAAAATTAAAGCAGTAATAATTATTATGTCTGGGATAAACGTGTCATAATTTTTATGTAATCGTCTATACTGGTCGTACTGCTCAACCCAAAAATAAATAACAAATAGTTTTGGCAATGTCATAATATTATGATCATATTATTGATAAACTAAGATTTAGGAAAATTTTAAATATTAATTAAGCCGATTTATTTGCTGTAGTTCTACAAACATACAATATGAGTATGACATATTATTTATTTGTAATGAATATATTTCTATTTAAAGAGATTTTTCGTTTTCTTCCATCTGCGTCAAGTATGTGAAATTTGCACTACGAAACGGCAAGTGCAAAGGCATATTACAGATACATGACAGCATTATCGACAGCGGATTAATTCTGCATATTGCAATGAAATTAATGACCGTATTTATAAACATATGCCGATTGCATGCAATAATCAAAGTATTATTTTGGAAACCCTACGTGGAGTATTCGGTATCGGAATGATATATAATAATATATTATCATAATATTAATATTATCAAATAATAAGTTTAAATGATACTAAAATGATATACCTTGAATGTGAGAGCGTCAATATTCCTTAAATCGACGAAGAAGAGCGAGAATGATAAGCATAACATGATGAAATAATGACAATTAAATTATTCCTTTTAATCCATCATCAAATGTGTTATATACTCTCATTAGATTCCCGTCGGTTGTGTGCTTATGGGCCATAGGCGGGCCGCCTACTGTTCGCCGCCTGTCGGTTGTGTGCTTATGGGCCTGGGCCAGGGGGGGCCGCCTACTGTACGCCGCCTGTCGGTTGTGTGCTTATGGGCCATAGGAGGGCCGCCTACAGTTCGCCGCCTGTCGGTTGTGTGCTTATGGGCCATAGGAGGGCCGCCTACTGTACGCCGCCTGTCGGCTGTGTGCTTATGGGCCATAGGCGGCCCATCAACGCAAAACTTTGCCATCACTTTGCCGCTGATGGCCCATAAGCGCACACATTTTCTGTGCTACTTGGGGTGTGAGGGCACAATGCAAAGACACGGGGGTATAAAGGGACATTTGGGCACATTTTCAAGACACGATGTTATAAAGGGGCATTTTAGATTGGTACTATGCTCTTGTATCTATGTGGACCAAAAAAGAAGCAGGTTAAAGCCGATTTAAGAAATTTCCCAAAACACCAATTTTCGCTAATTTCTGGATCAAAAAAATTAAAAAATTCGTGTTAAATCACAGTTACAAGATATAATTTTTTAAACGGTCATTTTAGTGTAGTATTGTGCTATAGATCACGTGGTAAAAAATAATTTTTGGGGTTTTTAGCCCCTTTAAGAAAACTATAACCAATGTTTGGTAAGTGTGCTCTGATCGCTCATCCAACAGCCTTGCAACATCTCTGCCTTGAGCAGGCATCCATGGTTCCCGTGCGCTCTGAGTCTGACTGCCGCCCCCCTAAAATCTTATGCACCACCGTAGGGAACTTTTATCTTCGTTGTAAAATTGCAACATTGTTAATAAACGAGCCCCACAATCCCTTTTATGTGGTGGAGATTCCTCTCTGCTGGTTTCAAACTCCAAACAACAAGAGGTGATTGTTTACCTCAGTTTGTCTTCCATGTTTTATTATCTTCGGACTTACGTAATGATTGCTCGGAAACGTTTCTGGTTGTGGAATAACGGATCTGAGTGATATGTAATGTAATGTTAGACATCCTATGCGACGACATGCAAGGTGTATCCTGCAGCTGATGTGAAAGTGCTTGGTCAATAAGTGAAACACATACGTTGTATTCGTTTGAGTTTGAGTTTATTTTTATTATTTTTATTTTGGTCCTAAGGCACAACTTGAGCCTAGGGGATATGAAGTGGAGGGGCCCTGGTCGGAACTAGCCACGGGTAGGGGGAGGAAAGGAGGGTTCTCACGTCGTGGTTGTCATCGTCTTCGTCATCGTTCTTGTTGTCATATTCGTCGTCATTGGGGAGGTCGTCAAGGGAAGGGGGAGAGGTCCCCAACGACGACCGCCAGAGCTTGCCTTTAGTTTCGGGGAACGAGTAATATACTACCCTTCTTCTTACTAGCTGATGTTTGAGAGATGGACTTCTTCTCTTTCCTCGCTTTTTACGATTAGCAGTCCACCCCG
Organism: Sweltsa coloradensis; assembly: GCA_024449915.1. Lineage (NCBI taxonomy): Eukaryota > Metazoa > Arthropoda > Insecta > Plecoptera > Chloroperlidae > Sweltsa > Sweltsa coloradensis. The sequence continues at coordinate 150,727 of JAMZAV010000990.1, forward strand.
GACCCAGACGGGGGGCGGTTGTATTCGGCAGGCCGAGGTACCTTGGAGTTGGTTCAGAGTTCAGAGAGTATCGTGTCTCGCTTATGCAGAGAGCTGGCAACAAACGACAAATACTGTCTCGACAATTTGATCCATGCACTTTCCCAATTTGCACAATATAATAATTACAAAATTTGTCTATACAAATTGATAACACACTCTCATGATTTGAATTGCGTGTAATCTAAACATGAACAACAAAATAAGAAAACGTCATCGAGTTCCGGCGTTCCGGGAGCAATCCTGACTAAGTTTTCCCCGAGGTCTAATAACCAGGGTCGCCGGGTAAATCTAATGCGCATCCTCCGAGAGACCTACACTTCCTTGTCGGATGAATGGAACGGGGTGGGACACAACGTGTTTTTGTTTGCATTTAAACCCCGTGATACAGATATCTTTGAGAACAATGTCACCTCCTCCTCGTACGTCATGGTGACGTCAGAGCTGTCAGCTGATACCTCGGTTGACGTCACGAGCCATGTGCTTCGCGGGGGGGGAGGCGCGGTTGTAAAAACAAGAGGAAAACCAAACTATAACAACATCAGTTACAGTACCATTTTGAGTAGACTAACATTTTGTTGGCCGATGCATACTTCTTCCGCAATGTGACTTTTATGGTACAATTTTACATATATTTTTGAAAAACGTACACGATTTAGATTGGCTGATCTTTAAATTATGTTTAAAGCCTTAGGACCCCCCCCCCCCCTCCCCTAGACCACCCGCGTGTGACGTGACTGGGCGAGGACGTAGGGTTGTCAACTTTTCAGAAATTGAATTCAGGGCATTGTGACTCGTGGGAACCTGGTGGAGGGGGTGCGGGGAGGGGGGGGGGGTTCTGGTATAATGAATTTAACTTAAGGTTTTGAAATGTCTGAAAATTGGAAAATGTTAATAGTACATAAATAAAATGTAATTTGAATAGCTTTTTTTTATCGTGGGAAACCTGTTATAGGGTGCAATTAGCCCCTCTTCAGGTGAAAGGTAATAGGTATGTGCGGATAGGAAATTGTGAAGGGATGTCCGAGGGCTGTATAAGAGGATTCAACCCCTTGCATTCGCTTTAACTGAAGAAATACCTCGCAAAAAACCTTCAGTCAGGATTGCCGGTCTCGACGGGATTCGAACCCGGGACCTCCCGAATCAGAGTCGAGCGCTTAGCGCCCGAGCCAACACTGTCGGTATTTGAATAGTGAATTACAACGCATTATAGGCGTACATTTATACGTCGACGAATGAATGTAATTGTAGGAAGTTGGGGAACGACAATCGCTTCACTACTTACGGCGCTGGACAAACCACATCGCACAACTAGGACTGTCCTGCTGAAGTCAGTACAGTTGGCAACCTACGAGGATGTTGTGACTTCTGAGAACTCTGAGGACGACGTCATCACTGTAGGTGGGACCTGCCTAGCCACCCAAGAGCAGGGACACCTGAGGAGCCTGGGGCACATCACAACACGACACACAACTCCCATCCACACGACACGCTACTTCGGTGAGGTGACACTGACCGGGTGTGTAGGAAGGTTTCCCCCGTGACCCCCCACTACAGAAGAGTAATGACCAACAATTTCGACAATTTCCAATTTATTGTTGGACGTGATCGCGAATGTAATGATATGCATATTCAAGTTGTAACATGGTCTATCTCATCACTATTCCATTAAAAAAAATATTATAGTTTTCTAGTTTTTACTGTAGGCCTACAAAAATACATTATTTTGGTATTGCATTCAACCCATTTTTTTTTCTGGAACGAACCAAACACACTCTAAAAACCGTCCCCTAAACCCCCCGTGCTTGGTCCATTTCCTAAAAACTCAGCAGAAAATTGCTAGCCCCCCCCCCCCCCCAACCGTCAAGAAGTTCCTACGTGCCTGACACTGACACGACAGTCCAGCCTTTGGGTCCAGCGAAGCAGCCCACGTCTGTGCTGCTAGGGATCCCCTCTCCCACACCTCAAGAAGAGCAAGTTGTTCCTGGAAGTTTTACTACAGATTGTGACAAGACTATTCATGCGTCTCTAGTAGAAAATACAAGTACATTCTATGTAGTAAATCGTAAAACATCTTTGAAATATGCCAACTATGATAAACGACGACGACGTTTCTTTCTCTCACACACTACTACCAACCTTCTGGCTTCATTACTGTTATGTCAATAAAAATTAATTAATTGACCTTATCACACTATTGCGCGGGGACACTGATAGTGGAGAAGTATGACGTGTATTAGCTTCATTCAAACAAAACAACGCACATTGTCACCATGGCTAACTCAACAACTCACATAACCTTATCTAGCAAAGCAACTGTTTTGAACATTATCAAAAACAAACATAATTGCGTACACTACAGGATTGCGTTTGACAGAAGCCCAGGATCTCTGTTAGGGAGGGGGGATTGATTTGGCGCAACCCAACGCTTGTTGGTCTGGGGGGGGGGGGGGGCGAGGGCAGCTCAGCTTTGTCAAAACCGTGTTGGCTTTAGAGAGGATATTTCAAGTTTTATTAGATTAACCATACAGTTTGATATGTTATCATCACGTAGCAGGATTGCTATAACCGTTATAAAACAAAATATAACCCTTTAAGTATCAAGGGGGCGATTGCCCCTACCGCCCCCTTGGATCCGCCACTGACAGAGCTAAAGTCCATTGATCAAATCTAGATATTTCCGTTTTAGAGCATAAAACTGCCACTGAAGCGAAATGGGCTGCAGCATTTCATTCATGCAGAATTTCAATTAAAAAGCATTTGCCCTATTTTTCTTCAGGTGCAAGGATAGTTAGATTTTAAAAACTATAGTATATATGATTTTGATTGTATATATATAACTTCATAGTTTCGATATCAAATCGAGAACTATGATAAGGGGAGATGTCCAAGTGCTATATTTCATAGTTTTTAGTCGGGATTGCCACTGGCCGACATAGGCCGACGACCTATTGAATGAGCGCATCTCGCGCAACGCTGGAATCCATTGGTTTAAAATTTAAACCGAGTTTTTCTGTAATCAACAATTAACTTTCCTGCAACAATCAGAGCCGGTCTTGTGCAATCCTCGTTGAGCGGCTAATCTTCGACATCGCCTTATAAGGCTGGGATCTTGTACCCTGCATGTTACATAATCAGCTGTTATAATTACGTCGGTCAGTAACAAACGAGCTGCCGAAATGTTGTGGCTCGAGTGAGGTGGGGATTGTGAAACAGACGGTGTATGCAGCAGCCATGTCAAAGATGCCCGCACTTGCTTGAGGTAATTGCCAATTACCAACTAAAATATACCACATGCTCATCGTTGTGTGCGCAATAGTTAGCAAAGATTTCTTCGGACTCATTAGATTCCAGTGTCTTTGCATTACACATTATTATTTTGTGAACAAATATTATATGACGCATGGGGGGCTCTTGTTACAAAAATATATTTTTTCAGTGGGCAGAACATATTAATTAACATTATGGAAAGCTTATCCGGCACCCACTAGGTTTCTGTATGATCGAAAGCACCTTCCTGCAGAGCCTGGGGGGTGGGTAAGGTACACCTATCAAGTTCAAAGGCTTATCATTATAGGTATATCGATTACATTGGTGCTTTTAATAAAATTAATGTAGATTTCAAGTACTTTAACAACTTTCAACACAAAAATAAATATCTATATTTTTTTATTTTTATGTGGGTATTGTAGACAGAAAATTAATAAGTGCCTCCACTGGGGAAATACCATCATAATTTAATACCATTTACAATATTATAATATAACAACGTCAAAGTCTCTCAACTACTATAAATCCAAGGTTAATATTTCCATGCAACTAACTAGCCCATCCAGTCACCCGATTGCCCGCTTTGTGTATAGCCCCGATCACTATTTTCCAATGAGCTGGCCCGATAGTACATGAAAGTGTAGTGTAGCCTGTAGAGAGCTGGTCCTTTAATTCGCCTAATTACCCGTGTTGTCTGCATGGTCTGATAATAGCATGCGCATAGCCTTGAACATCTCTCTTGGTGAGGACGCTAGTAACACGTATAGCTTAGGTCTATACTGGCTTTACTGATCGCCAGTGATTGGGATACTTTGCCTTATACTTGAGACAAATTTATACTCAAACCATAGGGGGGGGGGGGGGGGGGAATAGAAATAAAATAAAAATAGACAATTATATTTGGCTAGTTTAAATTAACTTCATTATTGAAATCGTATTTTAGTGCATATTTACCGCATTTAAAAAAATAAAATAGAACTCAATGATTTGACGATTTATGACAAATACTAACAGTGGCATTTGGTGATGACAGATTTTGTCTTATGAGGGGAGGGTACTCCAATTTTGTGTTTTGGGGGGGGGGGTGCTTACCCCTCGCCCCCCCCCTCTTCCAGGCGACCGCTTATTAGTTTCAATCTGATCTAGTTTAAATAAATATAGGTTTATAAATATGTGCACTATTAACACACAATCGTCACCGGGGCAGGCCTACCATCCACACAGCACAGTATCATAAGTATTTTTTTTTGTTATCATCACCCACAATTCGCTTTATACTATAGGGACGTGCTATCGTCCGTGTTCATATATTTCCTTGCTTTATATTTAGAATGTTCAACCTACACTGAAAGAAACGTCTTCTGTGAATAGGCCTGAGATCGTGCACCACGTTTTACTAATCTAACGTCATGAATGGGGCTCCTACTCGACCCCATGTGTTCGTCTGTCCTCAAGCAACGTGCTAGAAACTATACGGGAGAAATTAATTTCTAGTTAATTGGGCATCACTTTTCTCTTAAAATAACACGTGTAAATAAAGTTCCTTGAATAGTAAGTAACTCGGCTAGTAAGCTGGCGAGTGAACGTGTCTTATTGGCTCTGGCTAGAGAAAGGAGAGAAGAGAAGGAGTCTGTAGAGTGATGGTCGGATTCAGATAACGGGAACTAGATTTTGTGTTAGCAGGTTGTAAACTGTTGTTGAGTAAGAGTGAAAGATATTTCAGAGATCATCTTGTTGAAGTGTTTTTAATTAAACATTGAGTTTTTGATAGTGTACTCCCCACGTCTGACTGTTTGTTTTAATCGAGAAAGATTTTGGGTCATCACAAAGATAAGATCTTGTAGATAATAACTACTTACATTTTCATTACGATAATATAATTGGGTGGGAGGTGGTGGTGGGAGGTGGGGATTCATAGAATGAACTAAGTTTTGAATTATTATTATCAAGGACAATGAAACAAATAATTTTAATGAAAGACAAAGCCACATGTTGTCTAGGACATCAGCAAAACATTGCAAATGTATTGGAATTAAAAAATACAACCTCTGAAATTACACCAAACAGTCAAATTTACAAGTCCCAAATTTGACTATTTGGGTAATTTCCGTGTCCTGAAAACACTACTTGATGTTCTGACTTTGTTTTTCCTTGACTTCAATCATTTGTTACATTGTTGCTTGTTGTTTAGTTTAGTTCAGTGTTCTGACCACCCAGCTTTGTATGAGAGGGCGATGCTTCCTACTCGTAGAAGCAACAAGGCCGCGGGCAGGGAACGAATGCGTAGGAAAACTAATATTAGAACAAGGTAGCGGGTTTACAATTTACGTGGGACAATTCAATTATCTGTAATAGTAGGTCTGCAGACAAATGAGTATGATTTCGTAACACGAGGGTCGTAAATACAATTTCGCCCTAGTCGGTGGTCTAGAGCCGAGCCCAGCAGGCACTAGTGCATGGACAAGTTTTTGTCAAGTTTACCAATATTCGTTCCCCGTGTTGACATAAGTACCAAACGTCCCGATAACATAGGGGGATAGTTTCGTGTTTAGGTGTTGTGTATGTGTGCTGCGTCCCCATTGCTTTTCTGTCGGGACATAATATGCTGTCCCGATTTTATTTTAAATATCGCAATTTTTATTAATAATATTAAAAAACGATTTTTTTTCTTTCTAATAATCAAATTTGCAAATTTAGTACTTTTATTATTTTATAATAATTAGTTTAGTATAGTAGTATTTAGTAACAAGTGTGCCATTATCCATTAGCAAGTCTGAGATCAGCAAAGCAATTACGTGATGCTAGACTGAATCTAAAAAAGTGAAAATATGATGCATTTGTCAATTAAGCCTGCCCCGACCATGCCGATTTTTAGAATAATTATTGTTGGTCGACATCCTGGCAATCCTATAGTTGACAGTGGATTGGTACGTGTCCACTTAATTCTTACAGATGACTTCAAGGATACTCTTGTAAACTGTTGTGTGTACATGGTTAGGTTAGGTTAGGTTGTGTGTCACGCTCTGTAGGTCAGCGGTGATACCCCACCCCAGCAATCCTGACTGAGGGAATGTTGATGCTGAGATTTCTTCCCCTAAACATCCCTTGTTCTTCACTCCTAAACCTCGCGCTCTAGATGTACTCTTAGATGGCAGGTATCTTATGACTACGACTCTTCGAGACATGTAAGCTGGAGGTCTTGGTTTCGATCCCCGTCACATATAACACGTCAGGGATGTTGAGGGTGTGGCGACAACAACACGAGGCCGGAGGTGCTTGGATTGAGCTGATTGACTGCATGATTGATCGGGATTGATTGACTGGCGATTGAGATTTGTTAACTGGTTGAGAATGATCATAAAGGAAGACTTGATATAGCTATATGTGATTGACTCTCGAACGGTAGCGTGACTATACTCTCCTTCATAAGTGTAAATACGAGGGGACATAGGGAATTAGAACTCGGTATAGTTGCTATCTCCAGTGAAATTAGTAAGTGAAAGGCAATTCAACTATTTACTCGCATCACTTCGCATAACCCGACACATAAACATTTATTAAACACCTTGGCGATAACTGTTCAAATTCTTTATATTTTTTTGTTGTTGACGCTCATTAGGCAAATTATTTACTCATATTAACATATTTATCTTTATTAAAAAACTTCAAAGGATCGTTCATTAAAGTTTATGACCAAGCTTTCTTCTTTCTTCTCTCCTCTTGTACTCCACGACTCCAATAACCTAGTTAAACGGTTTAAATTATCATTTACAATTAAAATACGCTTTAAATTAGATTTTAGAACATAGTTTGTGGATGTTTTTGACGAGAACACTTCTGAACACAGGTTGCCACAATATAATGTAGAGAGAGAGGATGACTTGGCAACCATGCCCTAGGACAAGGATCGAACCTGGACCGCAACTAATGTGACCTCGTCCACTTTCCCGCTACTTCACGTTTGACCTGTAACTGACCTTTCTAAGGTCACTGGTGAAGTGGTGACCTCGTAAAACACAGTCTTCAGTCATGAGAGAAGGACTTTGACTGGTGGGGGGAGTGTAAATACCCCCCCACACAACACAAAAGTACACAAAACCTCGTTCTTTCACCTGCTCCCGGTATTTTGAGGAGGGAGAAGACATTCCATCTCGCCACCTATAAGGACAAGAACCAGCATCGAAAGTTCGACAGGGGAGACGCAGAGAATGTACTGTGGCTGTAGGTAACTAACTGCCTAATAAGGACATCATCTCTCACACACACATACACACTAAATGTGTGTCAGTAGCTGTAGGACCAAACATAGTTATAATGTACGGCGACTGCGAGTCAGTCAGGGCTTCACAACCTGCCGTTCTCCCAGGCACCGACTGACAGTGTTGGCTGACTCGAGAGCAAAGTGCTAATCTCGTCGAGACCAGGAGAAATCCTGACTGAAGGTTTTCCACAGAGATTGAGTCCTCTTAAACAGCCCTCCCGCAACATACCTATTCTCCGTTTCATTCCGAGCTGGCACTGGCGGTCGGCATAAAAACCGGTTTGTAGGGGAGGTATTGTACAGCCCTGAAGACGATGGCTGAGTCTGACTGATGTAAGATCAGTTAAGCTTATAATCGACAGAAGGAGATAATTGTACCTGTCTCCTTTGAAATTAGCCTTTTGTTAAATGCAAGTCGGTAGACAAGTGGAGTGAGGGCCTATGTACGTAAGCCTACACGGGTTCGATCCTCGGTGACCCGGTAGGGCACACGTTTTCGAATGTTACGATGCCTCCATTATAATTAGTAATTACTAATTACCATATTGGTATATTTAACGTACCTTATGTTAGCAGCACATTACATGTAATCAGTTATACACAGACGGGAGTGTTTCCCTACTGATGAAATAAAGAACCATTGCACCATATCACACAAAGGCCCTTGTTTACAATGAATAATAATTGTCGTTTGAATGAATGAATTGAGTTTTAGTAAACTCAATGCTGTTATTGATCAGTGTAAAAACCCATTGATACGTGTTTATTAGCAACAAAACCAACAACAAACGGTCCTTGGCTGATATATTATTTTAAATCATCATCAATCATGATAATTAATTAATGGTTAATCAGTAGGCATATGAATATCACAACGAGCATAGCCACTTCATTCGGTCACAACTCTCGTAGTTTTCATCATAAAACCGAAATTTAAAAAAGAGTATGTACTTAATTCACAACTTGTCATCATAGTAAACAAATGTTATTAAAATTACCGAAAAATTAACATTTTTTCTAGTTGATATTTATTGACAAGACGTTTAGATCAAAAGGCAAGATACGCGTCGCGAGCCGGCCGGCCGGAGCATACGACGCTGCCGGACAAGGTATGCGTGCCATTCATAACTCGGCGTACAATAGACCGGGAGATCAGAGCTATTAGGGGTAAGAAAAGTTGAGGGCCATCAATTTAATGCCACCTCGCACTGAAACGGAGAATAGTCATGTCAGTCACTCATACATTGCACTTTATGTAAAAATTTAATTTTTTTGGTTCTAGGTATAAGGTTATCGCATAATACTGCACTAAAATGGCAATCTAAAAATTATATTATATAGGTGGGATTTTAATTTAATCTATTATTTTGATTGTGAAATTTGAGAAAATTGGCGTTTTTGGCTAGCTTATTTTTTGTTTCACTGAAGCATCGTACCAATCTAAAATTCAATTTAGAAAATTCTGCCTTGAAACTGTGGATAAACGTTCAAACAAGCAAAAGTAGGCGTTCCGAAATACACCCCTTATTCTTGTTTATCAGCATTATTTGTGACCGAACCACTTTCTCAAATTACAAAAACAAAACAGCGGATTAACATAAAATACTGTGGAGTACGTCAATAATGGCCAATCGTTTTTCCTGACCAAAATCCTCCAAGGTCACGCGACATAAAGATTGTCTCCGTGTTATTTCTTATGGGAGATTTTTGCCGATAGTTATCTCGAAAATTACGAAGCATGGTGGATCAAATATCTTTTGTTCTACTCGTTAACTTCGTATAACTAATTAGCCCGTATGAAATAAATTTATTAATTTTTGGAAGACACTTCCCTATATGCACGACGTCGGTCGGGTTGAGTGGTGATTACTAAGGTTGTCACTTGTCAGCTTCAGCGTTTCGTCCTAGTTTCTTCCCAACCCCCCCCACCTGCCTCCCCGGAAATTTATTACACTCTTAAATAAGTGCATACATAATAGCAATGAAAAACACATTTCGTCTGGATACCTAAGTAGTTAGGCCTAATGTATTCCCATTTGGAAGTGCAAGACAACCCCCCCCCCCCCCAACATTTAGGACAAAGAGAGATGCTACAAAATGCTAAATTCGAAAAAATAAATTGAATATATTCATACTTAAATATTGTTATTTAGACTTACCTTCCTCACTGGCTACCGCTATCAGCAAGTGTTTATTTATTTATATTGTTGTTTCTTGAGTGAGGAGCATCCAGAAGTCACTTAGGCCCTCACTTCACCCCTATGCATAATACATTGTGAGTTGTGACAGCCCCTCGCGCCGTTTCAAGCCACGTTGTGAATATTATATGCTAATCAAGTCACAGTAGACAGAGCTGTAGAGTGTAGAGTTAGTTGTTATATTTGAGTAGGATGCCCGCTGTAGGGTAAACATCAGATTTTAACCTGTGTGACCCTCTCAGGTGAGTAACTAGGTATGTTGCGGATAGGACAATTATTGTGAAGGGATGTTAGGAGTGTCTTCTCACAACTATACCCCCTTTAGCAGTGGCGGAACTTCGTATCATCGGCCCGACCGAAAAATTTCTATGGGGGTCCCCCTAACAGATAGGCTACACACGTACATAGGCTCAGTGTTGAATTCAGGCTTTTCATCCCGGGGGGGCTATTATATAAAGACAAGTACAGGGGGTTGGGGGGCGAAGCCCCCCAACAATAGCGCCGCCGGTGAAAATTTTGAAAATTTAGGTTTTTGGAGTGTGTTTGGTGCGTTTTAGAAAAAAAGTTAAAGGCTGAATGCAATACCAAAATAATGTAGGTTTTGTGTGTTGTTGTGTTGTGGACGCTAAATAACCGCTAGATTCACAAAACGGTCATTTTAGCAACGAAAACAAATACAATATTTTCCAAACAGGGTGAAATACTGTTTTGTTTTTTTTACGGGGCCCACCCGCAGTTGGGCGCCTAGTTCCACCACTGCTTCTTACAATTATTAACATATCATTTTGATGTGTTCTAAACAATAAAAGTAAATAGAAACCGTAGAAAGGGATAGAAATCCAAACTCCAAACATCCACGGGGCGAAAGTGCTTCGTGTTGTGTACTGTGTACACCCCTGTGCGATCAGCTGTTCTGTTGTCCACACTTGACTATAGTAAACCAAACACCTAACACGGAGAATGTACCGCAGAACGTTTCGCCTAATATAGTTTGTTCCTTGTGTGGACATCCTGAGATCTGAGCCCATGTAGCTTGCGCTCCCGATAAGTAGATGCGTTCTTCCATTAGCTCCTTATTCAACCTCAGACTGCACGGAGAGAACTTTATAGACGAGGACATTTTCAACCAGCAGGCAGATTCATTAATACTTCATCGTGGATAAATCATTTTAATGGTTTATTGTTGAATTGAAAGGGTGTGAGTTTTTTATATTCATTGCCATATTTTGAAAGTATTTATAACCCTTCCGAAGCAAGTTTGCTGCTGCTGACGTTATCGACAGGTGAATTGTCACCAATCAGCAGACCCCAATTTAAAATACTGATCGCTGTTTAGCCCATCGATGCAGTCAGCATATAACCCCCTGTATGTCATCATCTTTGCATGGTTCTCAATTTCTTTGTTAAAATTAATTTGTAATGAATGGTCAGTGGTTGGTGAGTTCTCCTAACAAGATCGAGGCAATGTTGATGTGTATTGTAGTCGTCGTCGTCGTCGTCGTCGTCGTCAGTTTTACCCTCACCCTACACCTTGCAAATAATGTATCAATACAATAGAATAATCTTAATATTGCTTTACATAACAATAATATGCATCGGCAGATGTAATCACAAGACGTCTAACCTGGCGAGGTTCGACTAAACCCCGCAAACAACTGCAGGCACTGCGGCAAACCATAGAGTGCGCGGGGTTCCTACAGATTGCCGTGGGAAACAGCTTCGTGCATGCCAAGACAGCGTAATAAGTTTCAAATGAGTAAGTTACACTATTTTGTCACGAAGGTAGGCCCAGTCATTCCCTGTCCCAATTATCCCATCACATAAAATCACATATAATGGAAATTATTTGTTATATGTTGCAATCTAGTGCACATAGCATTCTATAAAGTAGTTTTTCACGTCGGGGTAAAGGGATACAGTAGTTTCTGAGTCGGTTGTACGAGGATTGCCCAGGGGCTCTGGTTTTCATTATTTTATTTCGAAATTGTACACATAATCGTATATTAAGCTGCACAACTCCATAGAAAGTTAGAAAAGGGCCATAAGGCCCCAGTCACAATGTGTCTTAACTTACTATGCCTAAGTTATACCTCTTAAAACCACATTATAAAATACAATAAAATAAATTAACAATATTATAAAAGGTGAAAGTAAAGGATTTTTACAGCATTTTAGATTTTTAACGAACGTGTATTCAGGCTTTGCCTTGCATTGCTGGAACTTTACAACGTTGCCTACCCCTGAATGGTTTTGCAAGGCCGACTCCCCTCTACTTTCCCGGCCATTGTCAATTCCATTTCTTGGCTACGTTACTGCTTCCAATGTTGGTTTAATTAATTAATAATTAAAAGGTATAAAAGTATGTGAATGAATGAATGAATTTCGCAAGTGGAGGCGGGACCATCCCTGATAACTAGAAACTATATTGACACAGCCGTGGCATGACTTGCATTATCACAGCTCGTCACGGGTAAGTAATGTGCGCTGGGCACGAACCCAGGCCAAGCAGGCTCTGAAGGCGAGGCTCGACCTTGGCGCGGCCTGGCGGACAACATTTTAATTACCAGCTGTAACCGTCTCAATAAGACGAGAAGCGTCTGGATCGCGTGAGAACACCAGACCAGTTCATTCAACTTCTTTAAAAGTAGAAGAGTTGGTTCGATAAACTGTTCATTTCATGCCTTCGGTTCGTACACTAACACAGACAAAAGTGGCGTGAAGTAGCGTATCTACGGGGGGACAAGGGGGAAAGGGCACAATTTTTTTATGTGAGTTATTTATTGATAATATTATTGAGATTTTGATATATTTGTCTTATTTTGCAATTTTTCTTTCATCTTTCAAAAATTTTTATCAAAAAACTCGTTAAAACACACTCTAATAATAGAATAATTTTCTGGGGCTCTGTGCCCCTGACCTGCTAGGGGCCTCCCCAGAGCCCCCATTGTGTACTTAACATGTACTTTACCCAGGAATCCGTGTATATCTATACATTCTTTTTGGATGACACCACTGACTATACCCACAAAACCCCTTTCACTATAGTCGTGCTGGCCATTGATCTTATAAGATTACAAAAATGTTCGCCCCCCCCCCCCCCCCAAAAAGGGCTATAGTTACGCCACTGCAAGTGAGGTTAGGCCAGCCTGTGTTTTCGTGTAGTACATTGTATCGTACTGTCTCCCTGCGGCCAAGCTGCCACCGCTACAAGCTCACTCAGTCACCCGTACCATCCGGTGATAATAGAAATACTATCTGTCAATGTCGAGTAGAGATGGATCACACGAACACAAACATCACACATCGTTCGCTTTACACACTCGTTTGAGCACATCATGGTGCATCCGCCCGATGTACGCAGACTTTGTGCAGGGACAAGTGCGAACAAGTAGAGAGGAAACATCCATTTCATCCAAGTCTATGGTGTGTGTAAATGAATCGTATAATAATAATTAATTGCTTTATGAGTGTAATTATTTTATCTAGTGGCGTAACAAGCACGTGTTTTTTGAGTGGTGAACATTTTATGTGTGTATCCTGGTACAATGGGGGAGTGGGGGGTGGGGGGGGGGGGGGTCTGGGCGCTTAGCTCTAGGCAATGTTTGATTTTTAACATTGCAAATGGCGGTGTTTTACTAGAATTTAGCGTGGTTTCGTCGATACTGTGAAGATTGTCAGTTTTTGTCAGTTTTCCAGGAAGAAATCTTGCCACAAAATTGTGGTCCCCCCTCGCCCCCCAACGTAGTTACGCCACTGGGGTCGCTTCGAACTTGATGTGAGGGAATCCGTACAAAAAGTGTGTTTACTTCTTGTGTCCTGGTATTTGTCTTGCCTTGCATAGCTAGATGTGCAGATGAGAGAAGTTTAGTGCATCTATGTTACTAGCGCACTTGTTTGCATTGCCAGCGCGTCCTCGGGATCACACGTGCCCTGCATGTGATACGTGTACGCACACACTATACTCGGTACCGGCTCGGAAGAAGACGCGAGATATGCCCTTTCCTGCCTTCCTAGAAACATTATCGGTAATACTGACTGACCACAAACTTTTTCCGACTTCTGAGCTAGTACTAAGACAAATTTCGTGTGAAAAGTCTAAATATTGAGGGTGTGTAGTAACTAGTAAGAAATAAATATTTTATTTCCTAATAAAAAACCGATTACAAAATACGTCACCACGCTTTAAAAATGTACCTTAGAATAGGCCCAGAGCATGGCTCTGCTAATCGTAAAAGGCGATTCAAGAGAAAAAGTCCACCTCGCAAACATCAGCTATAAAGAGCGGAGTATTTACTCCCCAAAACTAGAGGCGAGCTCTGGCAATCGTCGTCGGGGACATTGTCCCCTTCCCTTGACGACCCCCGGCGACGATGACAATGACACAACGAACGATGACAAAGACAATGACGACCGCGACGTGGGAAACCCCCCTTCCTCCCCTTTCCCGTTGCTGGTTCTGACCAGCATGGGTCCCTCCTCCTCCCCCCCCCCCCCCCCTAGGCTAGAGTGGTGCATTATGACCTAACGGTTGACGCGTCCTTAATCCAAATAAACCAAAAACTTACCAACGGTGTTTGGGAAAGCGTCATTCAATGAAGGCCCTACATGTTAGTTGGAGAAACGAACCACATTTATTACTTTTAAATTCAAGTCATAAAAATTAAAAATTACAAAATATGTACAGCATTTTGTAGTCAACATATTATTTTTTCTCTTACTAAAATGGGTTAATTAATGTATTCTTCTACTGTAAAAAGCTCCACCAATTTAGAAATTCTTTAGTTTATGGATCTTGAAAATGTTTGGTATGATCCTAGTTGTAGTAGATGCGGGTATCGAACCAGGTAGCATTCAAATCAGAGTCTCGCGCATTACGCTCGAGCTTGTCCGTCCGTGTCCAATTATGTTTGTATTACTGTAATAGTAGTTGCCTAATGAACAGCATTGTCGGTGCTAACTATGTCCCTAATGAACAGCATTGTCGGTGCTAACTATGTCTTCTACAGTCCACGGCAAATCAAGAATCCAATATGTAAACTCAAAGTTCTTTCTTTTGTTCAACAATCGTTTCATATCCTCTGCAGAGCGCTCACCTCGCACCCTACTCACTGCTCGGCCGTTTCATTGAGAAAGATGACATTATTTTACAGTCAGGGGTCGAAATTAACTTTTATTGCCACTAGCCCTCAGACTAATGGCAACAATAGTACTCTAACCCGAGAGCATTTTTACTAGCCGGCAATCAAATAGGTTATATTGATGTAAAACTATCATACGGAATGTTTCTAAGTCACAATATTCACCGGTTTGACGTGTGGGTGTGAAGGAGTAGGGATGGACGGAAACCAATTTTCAATATAATATTAACCGTATCCTAAAGTAAGAGAATTTTATTTTGTTTATATACTTAGAACGATTTTCATACTAGGTAGCGCACAACTATAGTGGAAACTCGTTAGGTTATCGGCTAGAAATATTAAGATTTTTTGAACGGCAATTGGGAACTCTGGAAAAAGTACCCGTTGGGCTAGTGAAATGAGATTTTACTAGTTAGAGCAAAGTGTTTTTAGAGCCTCAGGCGACCGGCAAGCGTTAATTCGACCCTGTTTACAGTCCTAATGTGTTAGACAGTTAGATGATCGGCGTTTAGAACCCTCTTCAAGGAGGGCGCTCATTGTGCGAGCTGAGCGCTCTGCAGAACACTGACTGGTAAGAGTTTACATATCGGCGGTGGTTTCTTAAGAACTGTTGACATTTCCACAAAACTTCGTATTAATCTTTCACAAGTTTTTTTATCGCAATGATAAAAACACCTAAGGGAACCAACCATAGTTTCACAACAACCCAACCACCTTCCGCGAAGTGCTGGCTGGTGGCCATACTATCTATCTATACAACATGTTTCTATGAACATTGTTCTCCGCAAGTGGGAGACAATTAATTGTCAAATATGGTTTTCTAACAGGGCACACGTTGGCGATCCATATCACGTCCCAACAGCCAACGACAAAATATGGTGTTCCCAAGGACCCATCCAAGAAAAGACCATACAAATTTTGGTAAAATTTGGTAACTTATCTCATTGGTCATACAGGACATGCGTTTTAGCCACATCCTGTTCGCTCGGCTGACTGACACCACAGGTGTTTGAAATTTTGAACAGTTGTCTCGAAAGTGGAAATATATACAGTAACATTTTTTTCTAAAATTGGTTTTAAAACAATTTTTCTAAAATAAATTGATTTTCGCGATTTTTGATTTTGTTAAAAATTACAAAATTGACTATATATTCGTGAATTTTTTGTGGCTGATTGAGACAAATTTTGAAAATCTACGACTGTTGGCTGTCCATGTATGCTTTGTTGACAGCTTTGCAAAGTTGCATATACATCGGATGCTTCTTGGCCGAGCGAATAACTATTTGCTAACTGCCAAATGTGCTCTACAACTCAACGTGTTGAGTACAATCGAAGTGGGCGCAACGGTAAAGCTTTACATGGGCCCCGCCAGGATTTTTTTCCAAAGGGGGCAACAGGAAACAACACTTCTTATTCTGGAGTAATGGGGGCTTTGGGGCGAACTGAATTTGTGTTGTTAAAATAGGTTATGAACAGCTTAAAGTCCAATAAATTTAGTATTTACCCTTGTGTAAGGAGAGTCCGTGAGCGAACAGAATACTCCCATATGGCTCCGCATGGAATTTAAAAAAAAATCAATACTTTATAAGCAAATTTGTGTTGCTAAAATAGGTTATAAAAAAATGTAAATTCAAACACATTTATCCTGTGAAGGAGGGTAGTGAACGAAAAGAAATCCCAAAATAGCGGACCGCAGGGCGTTTTCTTTAATTTTTACAACTTTTTGTCAGATGTTGTGTTGTTAAAATAGATTTTTGGTTGTTAAAATAAGTTATGAAGAAATTAAAATGAAACAATTATTCTGGTGCACAATATATATAACTTTCCTTGAAATCCAGGGGGGAGAAACACGTGCCCCCCCCCCCCCCCCTCCCGGCGCCCATGTGACCAAACTTTGTCGAACCACAGAGCACGCAATATAGGAAAAAAAACTTGTTCGTAGGGATGGCCGATACAGGGTGCACAACATCTCTGCCAGGGTGACGGCCTCTTCAACAGGTGCCTAAGGGTGTTGGAGAAATGTGAAGGATTCAACCCCAGCATTGGTAAACTTTTAGTCAGGATTGCCGGTGGTAGGAATCGGACTTGCGACCTCCCGAATCAGAGTGTCACGCGTTCAGCACGAGTTACCTCTGTCGGTAAAAGAAGATCCAAGACTGTGCAGACTCCGGACCATCATCGCTTCGAACCTTGCGTACTTTTAGCCTAAACGCTCTAGGGTGCGCCGCCCAGGGCCCAAATATGAACCGACTATTTTTATCCCTAGTGCTACATTCGGGGAATGGGGTAGCAGAATCAGTAGAATCCTCAGTTGCTTTAAGTTGCTATATATTTGACTTTGTTCAAAATATAAACGTGTGGTTTTCTGCATCAATAGTTTTTCAACAAACAGTTTGGATGTTTTTCTGTCACATCACATCTTCATGCTTATGCATCAAGTTTAAAAAGTGTCAGATGGCAGGTAGTCGGCCTGAGCAGATGCTGATTCGCATTGAATCAAAACTATAAAGAAGTAAAGAAAGCGTTGATCCAAAATCTAAATAGAAATCGATCCTGACCATGAGGGTGCTGCAGCAAGATCTAAGAAGCTCTGGCTTATAAGGACTCATATGAAATTATTGACATCATAACCAGTGTTACGGAACAAACTTCTTCAACGCATAATGACTTAATTAGCGCGCCCTGTAACCTTAAAACAGAATAAAAAACAGAGTGTAGAATTGCCTATTTTGTAGAGAACATAAAGCCCAGTCTGAAGGGCTGGGGGCGACAAAACTTTTCACCTGCTGATGCCAACTGCAGATACTAACTTGCAAGTCAAATACATCATGCTTTACAAATTACTGTTGAGCTGTAGCTATACATTGAAGCCTGAGGCAGTATCTATGCTAGGCGAACACTGGCCTGTGATCACACATAATTTGCCATGTTTGTCAAATGTCCACGACGTAACCCCCCCACTCCCCACTCTTTTCTCCAATAGCAAGGGCCTTTAAATCCTTCATTCCCTATGTTATCGTGGCACATTATGACCTAATGTTTAACGCGCCTTTTAACCAACTTAACTCAAAACCCTATAATTAAAACTTTATATAATATATATATATAATCATTTCTAATAGAGCATTGCTTCTACACCATCTACAGCTTTACACTCAACTTTCCTTCACATTTCTGACACTTGTATGTATGAACATGAATAAAATTTAAAATAATGCAATTCAATAAAAAAATAAGTACCTCTAATGTATAGAAATAGAAGGGAAGATGAAATGTATATTTTTATGTATAATTTTATAAGTTAACAATGTATGTATTAGGCTATTCACTTTCTCCATTAAGAGTTATGTGCAATGTAAAGGTGAATAAAGTTATTATAATATTATTATTAAACATCAATCAACTCCCGGGTGCTGAACACATGGCTCGCTCACTCGTCTAAAATTTTCCTATTTTGTTATTTATTTAATAATAATTTCACTTCTATTTTTTGCTTAGTTGTAAAAGTAACGTTATTTCATTAAATTAATATTTAAAGTAAGGACGTATAATAATTTGATTTGATTTAAGATGAAGTAATATGCTTCCAGGTCAGATGTAGTAAAATGCAAATGCAGTGGTATTTCCAGAAGTATTTTCTGCGTATGATTCCATAGATCGACCTCGGCCTGGACTCAAACCTCGGTCTCGCACAAATGTCGGGATGGTGCACATAAAAAAGGAAACCAGGGATGTTGTATAAAAACACATACAGTATTGCTCCCCCCATGTAGGAATGTTGATTCAATTTGAAATATTTCAAAATCATAATTCAACAGCTGTTATTTATTACCAAATCCAGAACATTACAAAGTCCATATTTTGTTATGACCCACAATGCATTCCGGAAACGCCGCTGGTGATTATTTTTGAGGTGGCTCTGCTGTGGTTGTCGCTTCTGCTGGTTTTGCTTTCTGTCCCCCGTAGACGTCATTGGAGTATTGGTTCTTAAGATTGCCATCGAATGTGTCCTTGAGGAAGGGGCCTTGTGCACACACAGGCTTGCCAACTAAGAGACAGCAGAGACCGTGCACCGGGCAGTCTTTAGTTTGTCTGCAAGGGTTGGAGAACGCACTCGGGGGAATGGTCGCGGTGGCCGGACATTCCACGACTGTAACATTCAAGTGTTGTGATACAGTACAGTGCAACGTCGAGGCCGGTGGCAGTGGCATGTGGGGTTCCACAGGGATCTGTTGTTAGACCCTTATTTTTCGTAGCAATTGTTTCAGATTTTCCAGCATGCGTACAGTCTAGTTGTTACCAGTATTATGAGAGGTACGGATCCATAAGCTTGTGAAAACTTTACAACGTCTGACTTTAAATAAATAAGAACAATTCTAATGATATCATTACTGAATTAGTAAATTCCTAACATTGAAGAAGATGCTGAATTATTACGAGGACCTTATAATATATCCCTATAATATATCGCAATGGTGCCGCCAGAATAGCATGGATTCGAATGTAAAGAAAAGCGTCCGCCTCAGGTGTACGAAATCTGCTTAAAATGTGTAACCGATATACCATGTATAGGGAAATCTAATCGACTTCACAGACAGACTCAAACTTCAAATGAAACTTACATGTACAAACCATTAGAACGAAATCTGGACTACAAAATTGGTTTTAGGATTTGATGAGGACCCTTTATAGGGAAGTACGCAATGGACCGAAATACGTCAAATAAGCGAAGTAGTGGCAAGATCTTGGTGACCAACCTTTGATGCTTGAAATTGAAAGAACATGAGTCACGGAAGGATGTAGAAAGCCGATTTACAATTACCGATGAAGTGCCTAATGAGTCATCAACATGGTGGACGAGAAATATTACGTTCTTTCAAACATTACCCTGGCTCTGCCTGTAGAAATATTTCATGTGCTTTACCTCGTCTAAGTAATGTTATTACAGAAATGGTATCTTCTGTTGCAACTATCATTTGTTGACCTTTAAGCGCTCCAGCCAGGATACAGGTGCCATGGCGTAACTTACCTGATTAGCTTCTTGCCTTTGCCTTTGGAGGTAATCATTAAATTAAAAAAAAAGACAACGGTAAGCTCTAAGCTAGGGTACCGCCAAGAGTGCATGCTGTACGATATGAAGGTTGCCAAAGAGCAGTCACCTGCAGTGGCCAGTATTGGACCTTTCGCGATTGCGGATCTCTGATGAAACCTTTCAAAGAGCACTTCATCATTAGCAGCAGCGTAGCGAGCGTCTCCACTGATCTTAGGGCCAATTCTGTTTTTTTTTCCTGTTCCGCTTCGTAGAGGTTGCCCGTTCTTGATCGCCTGAAATTTTCACACATGTACATCCCTAGCGGTTGCTGTAGTTTTGAAAAATCATCGTTGCTTAAAATAAAAATAAACAAATAAACGAAAATGTCCGAGTTTATGTAATTTTGCAGGGTACAAGTACAACATTGCTCCTATTTACAAATTTTCAGCTCAATCGGTCAGACCTTAACGAGCTTCATGGTATGTAACTTTATGGGATGCGTACTTGGGTCTTGTTGCAGTACCGTGCTCGTCAAACGCGAGGCACTTTAGCGTTTTCCTAGTAGTCTGGTATTCTAGAGTTGTCGGCCACTGCTATGAAAACAATTATTGGATGAGTGTAGCGAGCGTAGATTCCAAGCGAAGATTTCATTCTACTACACTGGAGAAAAAAATTCCGGAATGTTTTTCTTTTCTTTCTTGTATTTTTGTGTGTTTATTAACACGATTCCGGCTAAAACGATACTCCAATTGAGATAAAATTTTCTGGAGGGCTTCGAAATCTCTGAACTTAGAACTGCCACTTTTTTAGCGCAATCGAAAATTTATTTCTCATGAAAATCGCAATCTTACGATTTTTTCGATTTTTAAAAAATTTCTTCGACTTTTAACACCTACATGCTGTATCCGAATTTTATGATATTTTCACAGAACATTTATTTTATGAATAAATATATTCGTGTGAAATTTGAGCGTAATCGAAAAATTATTTCTCGTGAAAATCGCAATTTTACGTTTTTTTTAAAGATTTTTAAAATTTCTTCGACCTATAACACCTACATGCTTTATCCGATTGTAATCATTTTTTCACAGAACCTTAATTTTATATTCGTGTGAAATTTGAGCGTAATCAAAAAATTATTTCTCATGAAAATCGAAATTTTACGCTTTTTCGTTTAAAAAAATTACGCTCATCCAAAAACGCGCCAGAAACAGCGTTGATGGAGTTGGATGAGCGTAGCGAGCGAAGCGAAGATTTCCATTCTACAGTCACTCAACGATTCTACTACACTGGAGAAAAAAATCCGGAATGTTTTTTCTTTCCTTTTTCCTTTTTTTCTGTTTGTATTTGTGTGTGTTTGTTAACACGATTCCAGCTAAACCGATACTCCAATTGCGATGAAATTTTCTGGAGGCCTTCGAAATCTCTAAACTTAGAACTGCCACTTTTTTTAGCGCAATCGAAAAATAATTTCTCATGAAAATCACAATTTTACGATTTAATTTTTTATTAAATATATTAATATAAAATATATTAATTATTTATATTTATTTATTTTATTAATATATTATGTTTATATATTCGTGTGAAATTTGAGCGTAATCGAAAAATTATTTCTCATGAAAATCGCAATTTTACGCTTTTTTTCGTTTAAAAAAAATTACGCTCATCCAACAACGCGCCTGAAAAAGCGTTTGCGAAGCTTCCTAGTTAATAAATTAATCATCGTAAATAAAACTCTTGGTTTTGGTTTATCTGGTCACAACCGTTAGATCATAATGTTCACTCTAGCCTATGGGGATCGAGGAAAATCCCATGCTGGTCAAGAACCAGCCACGGGCAGGGAGAGCTGGAAATGAGTAGTTTTCAGATTGCCGGCCAGAGCTCGCCTCTTGTTTCGGAGAGTAAAATACTTCCGTACATTGGGTTACAAAATTGTAAATAAATTCTTCTAAATTAATAAATTTCTTGTGTGCCGTTTATATACTATCGTTTTCCAATCCTCTGTCCTAGTGGATAGGGCATTCATTATACAGAGGGAAGGGGGGAGCATAAATGACCAGCTATTAATTTCTGGAATTACCCATGAATATGGACAGCTTTTTAATTTGAGTTGAATAGATGACCAGACATTTTAGGAATGTGCAGTAAAGTTAAAATACACATTTTTAAAACCACGCAAATTTAACACATACCAAAAAATCAGAATAATTCCTCTTTGTAACCGAGCATAGAAAATTTCAGTTATGTATCCAATGAAAAAAATCATACATATTTTACCGAAAAAGATATTAAAATAATCAACAGAGAATTTGTGTTTCAATTTCAGCCTACAATTCAAAATAAATATAAAAAGGAAGAAAAATGGAAAAGGTTGACATACTTGCGTCCACGAACACTGCCACGCTGGCCACCATCAATACGACGGCGAACAGTACCATCTTGAGCGATACCATGTTGCTGGAGCCGGTCCTCGGGGAAGAGTAGGCCTTGCCTGGTAGAACCACGATACTCGTACCAAGAACCCACGTCACTAATCATTGTGGAGCTGTTTTATTACGCATTGTTCATACCACAGGTAACTAAACATTAGTTCTTTGATTTCAAACTTCTCAGTTACGATGTAGATAAGAAGAAAGAAAAAGTAATGTATGTTAGAAAGAGAAAAATTGGATATTGGATATTGCTTAACTTCTCATATTTATGCAACTTGGCTAATCGAGACGAAGGGAGGGACGTAAGGGATGACGCGGGGGGACAAGGGTGGACAGGCCTGTGCTGGTCAGAACCAGCCACAAGCGTATGGGGAGGGCAGGGGTTCCCCCACGTCGTGGTCGTCTCCGTCTGTGTCATCCGTCCGTGTTGTCATTGTCGTCGCCGTCGGGGAGGTAGTCAAAGGGAAGGGGAAAGTTCCCCGACGACGACCCAGAGCTCGCCATTAGTTTCAGGGAGAACTCCCCTAATCACGGGCCAAACCACGAGAAAGTTGCGAGTTGGAATTTGATGGCCCAGAAAGAGAAAAAGATTAGATGAGAAATAAATAACGAAGGGTAGAGTTAGTTAGTGTTGATTTAGGGCACTCTACAATAGAGTTATCAGTGCCCATGTCAAGTGTATAGGAATCTTCAAAAAATAATTCTATAAGTGTGGATTGCTAGAGAAGAAAGAAAGAAACGCAGAAAAAAGAAATACAAACATGTAAAATTAAATAAATAAAGAATGAACGATGACCACCATGGGCACCGAAAGGATATTTACCAGGGGGGGGGGGGAGACGGGGCAGCGTATATCATCGCAAGGCATTTCTTGATAAAGAATTTAATTGGGTGTTTTATAATCGATCTTGGGATGTGTAGGATATGAAATAAATTCATTTAAAAACAGAATATTTTATTATAGCACAAGCTTTATTGTGATTATAGGTAGTACTCGTCCTCCATAAAAATGTAGTGATTAAACTTCCTTCTGGTTACACACTGCAACTTGAATTACTTCTTCCAATTTGAAACAGGAAAAAATTATAAAATTTGATAGATGACGTCATACTATATCCGTAGGAAGCTACTATTACTCTGGTATCATATGCTATAGAAGAGTAAATGGCTCAGGGGAGGACCCAGGACCTTTGTAAGGGGGGGGGGGAAAGTTAGCGCAACGTAACGACGGGGGTCTGGGGGACGCGGCTCCTCGGGAAGCTCAGTCCCCAGGGAGTATTTTTCATGAAGTTTTGTCAAAAACGTGTTTGAATGGCTTAAGATAGGGTCTATTTGTATTATATGTTTTATTAGATGTACCATACAGTTTGGTTTGTTCATAATAGAATCAAATTTAACGCTTTAAGAATCAAGGGAGGGAGGGGGGGGGGGGGGGTCGATAGCGCCTACTTCCCCCGCTACATTTGCAAGTTTATTTTATCATACCCTAGTTCATCAAACAAAGATTGCAAGCAGTAGTGCGGTTGTGCTGGAGTAAAGTTCCAGTTCTGCCAATGGCGAAAAAAAAATCAAATTTGCTAGTTTTAAAATCCTTAAAACACGTTTAAAAATATAAAATTACGTTAAAGTGGATAGTGATATTGCCTTTAACATTTTTATTGTACCCTAATTTATGAAACAAATGTTGGATTGGAAGCAGTGGCGTATCCCATTAGGAATTAACAATGGTATGGGCTGGAAGGGGGTCGGTTGGAGGGCACTGGGATAAAAGTACAGTCGTGGCAGGGGTTCTCGACGAATTGCTTTAAACCAAAAAAACGATCAAAACTACAAATTGTGTGAGATAATTGGCTTTGCAATGTAAACCGGAGAGTCGTGAGGGTGGCGGCCCCCGGCGGCTCTTCCCTGTGTCCGCCCCTGGCATACAACCAGGTATAACAATTAATACTTCCTGAAATACAGGGGGCAAGTGCCCCCCCCCCCCTCGAAGACCGTGAAGCTCTATAATGTTATGCAACCTTATAAACCGCATGGCCGGCCCCAGTGCACTGCAGTGGTACTAATGGTGTTCCTTATCCTTCTTACCGGGCAGTGACCTGGAGTACGTCCACCTGCTCCTCTCCTCTGTTAGCCGGACATCACTTTGATATTACATAGACATTGCGATGACAAAGAACTAAGCCTTGCATTGGCTCAAAAGTCAAAAAATCTTTCGTGCGGGAGGGGATCCTGGGCTTATCTAGCGTTGTCAAAAACACACTTTGCATTTTGGAACCAAGATCTATAATTCCATTCCATTCCCATACCATAATTATTGATTGACGATCAACATTTTCTGAGCCTTCCGCTGTGGCACATACGATTAGGGTGCTCGTCCTAACTTTACGAGGATGTGGGTTCGAATCCCGCATAAGGTATGTTTGTTTGTAATCGTACTATATCGTAATTTATCACCACTCATTGTCTCGGATAGCCCCATTAATACAACAATATTATGATCATCAACATTTCCGGCCGATGAGGAAGCCATAATGCCCCACGCACTCATGAGATCGAAGTTTCTCTACCTTACTGTGACCAAGTAAGTTTCTAGTGTCTATGTAGATAACGTTACTCTAGGCAATACGAGTGTTCCCCAAAATGTGTGCCTTCAAAAGTCTCCCTTTATGAGCTATCTAACGTTCGGTATGGGATAGCCACGCATGGGAAATGTTACCCAATGCGATGAAGACTACTACTAGATAACGTTACTGGATTCCAAAACTAACTGATTAGAGTAAGATATCTCGAGAGTCGACCAGCTATTCCATCAGAATCCACTGAAGGCAGAACCATTTGATAGCCTTCTTTAATCAATGGCAGAACGTACCCTGAGATGGGACTAAAACCAAGTAGCGTCCTGTATAGGTACCCAAGAGTATCTCGGGGGGAGCTGCTCCACTATGTCATGCGGACCCGTGGGAGGGGGGGGGGGGGGTAAGCCCACCCAGACCCCCTTCTGGCTACGTCACCGATGTATAAGATTGACCAGGTGCCACAGGGTTGATGAGATGAGACTACCAAACTTTTAGGAAGATTGACGACGAAATATCGTCGGTGTTGGGTGATGGGGATGTTGGAAGCTTCTGTTTATTATATTTTGACGACGAGGCCAATTAATTTAAATATCTCTGTTATATCGTCAACCCACACGCAATCACTTCCGGCACTCATCACACTGCGGTTTCTCGCTCATTGACTGCGTGCTAATAAGTTGTCTTCTGTCTTGTAATCCAGCGTCTCGCTTCAAGCATCGTCTTATCTTGTCTGTCTGTCGTGTTTACACCGGTTTACACCAACCTCCTGGTTTACACGCACGGACGCACGCGTGATTGGAGCACACCAGACAGCTGACAGCTCACTAGTGTCGTACTAAACCAAACTTCTTGTCGAATCAACAATATGTAAACTCGAAGAATGTGTTTACTTTCGTTCAGAAGTATCCTCTGCAGAATGTCCCGATCTCTTTGTAGAGGGTTGTAAACGTCGTCATCTCAACACAATAATGTCACCCTTCTCAATGAAACGGCCGAGCAGTGAGTAGGGTGCGAGGTGAGCGCTCTGCAAAAGATATATGATTTACATTTTTGACCTGAACTAAAGTTAAATCTTTCTTAGTCAATCCTGACTGAAGGTTTTTTCTGAGGTTTTCCTCAGTGAATGCGAGGAGGATAACACCCGTCTGACTCTGACATCCCTTCACAATTGTCCTATCCGCAACATATCTAGTTCTCCTGATTAGGGGCATACAAATTTCACCCTATAACAGGTTTCCCTTGGTAAAAATTAAAAATTTGTATGGACCAGAAATCACAATTCTTCGAATCCCCAAATGTTTATTTCCTGAAAACAGGAGCTTCTTTTTTTCCCTTTTTTTTGTTTATTGTCTGTGTAGTGTTTAGATTTAGAGAACATGTTGTGGCTTAGAAATCAGTGTTTTTGTTGTGTAATCCCTGGTTTAGCCGCTAATCCGCGGATTAGTGCCCGAGCAAGTGTCTGCATGTTGGGGACCTGCCAGTGTTGATTCCGTTGTTTCAAGGTTGAAACATGAGTTTTAGAGGATATGGAATTATCGGTATTAAAAACTCTCGACTTCGACAGGAGATAAGATAGAGGTGTGTTTGTTTGCTGTGCACTTGAAGCACTCGAGATTCGCAGGCTGTTCGTTCTGTTCGTGCTCTTGAACCTGAGTGCAGTGGCGTAGCCAGGAATTCATGGGGGGGGGGGTTCAACCAGGTAATTCATAGATGAACCGAAGGTTAAGCGGGGGGTCCGGGGCAGACAAATTTTCTCCTCCACTCCAAGGTCATTTGGTGAAAATCTGTGCATTTTTAAGCATCACAATAACTAACTTTGAACCTACTAAAATCCTCTTTTGGTCAGATGGTATAAATTGCCTTTAGTAAGACAGTTAATCTATATTCTCCATTGAAACGTTCAAGTGCACTTGCACACTTTTAGAGTAAAAAGGGGGGGGGTTGTCTCCCCCCGCACTCCTTCCCCTTGGATACGCCACTGCCTGAGTGGTAGTTGTTGTTTTCGACTGTGCTGTGTGTGTGTGTGTTTCACCGATGGCTACAGAACGAGGCCCACAATATACTTGGAGGACTGTTTCATGTTTCATACTGGCTAACAAGTTGGGATTGTACTGCAGAGTTTATTAAATTCTATTACAACTAGGCCGCTTCGCGAACGCTTTTTTTAGTCGCGTTGATGGATGAGATTTTTTTAAAGTTTTTAGTTTGCGTGGAATCTCTTTATTTTTGCAAGTGCTTTTTGAGCGCATTGTAGTTGATTGTTGTCAAGTTTATATTGTTACTTGTCAATTGTTATTATATACCTAAACAAAAATCATATTAAAACCTTTATTCTATGGATTCTGACTAACTTTTTCAACTTTTTCTTTCAAAAAGCAATACATCACCATTACCTTATTGTCCATGTAAAATATGAACGCCCTTCCCGTTTGGTCAGAATCGGCCCAAATGTCCCGAAAATATCGCACTAAAAATCGTAAAAAATCGTAAAATTACGATATTCATGAGAAATATTTCTTTGATTGTACCCAAAAAACGTGGCAGGTCTAAGTTCAGAGATTTCAAAGGTCCCCTCCAATTTTCATCAAGATCGCATATGCCGTTCGACCGGCAGAGTGCGAACAAACAGACAGAAAAACAAACCAAAAAAACAACATTGGAGCTAAATTTTTTGAGGGGTCAGTAAAATTAAGTCTTCGCTTCGCTCATCCAATTACCCGTGGACTAGGAAAACGCTAAAGTCCCGCCGCGTTGATGGATGAGCGTTTTTGTTAGTTTTTAGTTTGCGTGGGACCACTTTTACTTTGCAAGTGCTTTGTGAATGCATTGTAGGCGATTGTTGTCGAGTTTCTAATGTTACTTCTTAATTTATAAACCTCAAAAAAACTCATATCAAAACCTTTATTCTATGGATTCCGACTAACTTTTTCAACTTTTTCTTTCAAAAGGTACTACATCACCATAACCTTAATGTCTATGTGAAATACTAGGAAAACGCTAAAGTCCCGCCGCGTTGATGGATGAGCGTTTTTGTAAGTTTTTAGTTTGCGTGGGACCACTTTTCCTTTGCAAGTGCTTTGTGAATGCATTGTAGGTGATTGTTGTCGAGTTTCAAATGTTACTTGTTAATTAATGGTTATTATAAACCTCAAAAAAACTCATATCAAAACCTTTATTCTATGGATTCTGGCTAACTTTTTCAAACTTTTTCTTTCAAAAGGTACTACATCACCATAACCTTAATGTTCATGTGAATTATGAACGTTGTAGCCCCACCGTTTGGTCAGAATCGGCCCAATGTCACGAAAATATCGTACTAAAAATCGGAAAAAATCGTAAAAGTACGTTTATTTTATGGTTCTGGTTACCATTTTCAACTTTTTTTTCTTAAGGTACTATATTACCATAACCTAAATGTCCATGTAAAATATGAACTTTGTAGCCCCACCCGTTTGGTCAGAATCGGCCCAAAATGTCACGAAAATATCGCACTAAAAATCGAAAAAAATCGTAAAAGTGCGATATTCATGAGAAATATTTCTTCGATTGTACCCAAAAACGTGGCACGTCTAAGTTCAGAGATTTCTAAGGTCCTGTCAAATTTTCATCAAGATCGCTTATGCCGTTTTCCCGGAATCGTGCGAACAAACAGACAAAAAAAAACAAAAAAAAAAAAAAAAAAAACAAACAAAAAACATTGGAGCTAAATTTCTTTGGGGGGTCAGTGAAATTGAAGTTTTCACTTCGCTCGCTACGCTCATCCAAATATGAACGTTGTAGCCCCACCCGTTTGGTCAAAATCGGCCTAAATGTCACGAAAATATCGCACTAAAAATAAAAAAAATCGTAAAAGTGCGATAATTCATGAGAAATATTTCTTCGATTGTACCCAAAAACGTGGCACGTCTAAGTTCAGAGATTTCGAAGGTCCCCTTCAATTTTAATCAAGATCGCTTATGCCGTTTGCCCAGAATCGTGCGAACAAACAGACAAAAAAACAAAATAAAAAATAAACAAACAAACAAAAAAAAAACATTGGAGCTAAATTTTTTGAGGGGTCAGTGAAATTGAAGTCTTCGCTTCGCTCATCCAATTACCCGTGGATAAATTTTCAAAGTTGGTAATTTTAGAGCTGTATGTCCCAAAGGAATAACAATCCCATAAGAAATAACATTGCGGTGAAGTTTATGTCCCGTGACCTTGGAGGCGTTCGGTGGGGAAATATTGGCCTTCTTGACGTGTACTCGTTAACATTTTCTGTAAAAATATTTTACAATTTGTGTTTGTATGTGGGCAAATGATTCAGTCAAAATATGCTGATTATCATGGAGGGTGTGATTTCGGGCCGCATTTTGCCACTTTGGCTATTCGAGACGATGAGTGGTGATATATGAGGATGAATTATGAACAGAAGGGAGGAGGGGAAACCCGGTACCGGCCCGTAGCCTACTCCTTTCGAAAATTTCCAAGGGGACCAACGTTGTTACCTTGCACTTGCAGTCATATAGGTTCCTCCACTAACCCGGACTGCTGAGCAGACGTCGAGGAGAACGAAACAGTTACACTAGCTCTCGAACCCTCCATCTGCAGGGCAAACCGGAAACCCACTCTACCACTGACCACGCCCGAAGGCTGCTTAACTTCGGTGTTCGAGTGGGAACCGATATTATGTGCACAATATGGAAGTCAGAAATTTTAACCGGACGTAAAACAAAACATGATTTAATTAAGAAATTCACTAGAATATAAATTTTCACAAATTTCAAGATCAATTTGCTTAAGTTTCATGTAAAATCACAGTTTTTTCGATATAATTTTTAAAAGTTCATTTTAGTTTAGTATTATCATTGTATGCTCTTATGGTATTGGTATTGTTACAGTGCGTAGCCTATTAGAGAGAACCTCTGTACAAAGTTTCTTCTAGAGGGCCTTGCAGCCACAACCTTTGATAGGACGAGTGGACCGTTACTTCAAGCAGTGGCGTATCCAAGGGGGGGGAGAGGGGGGACAACCCCCCCCCTTTTGAAAAAAAGTGTAAAGGAGAAAATTAAATAACTACAAATTACCATCTGACTAAAAGAGGATTTTAATAGATACAAAGTTGGTTAATGTGATGCATTAAAAAACGCACAGATTTTCACCAAAATGACCTTGGAAAGTGAAAACTTTTAGATTAAAAACAGGATTTTTGTAGATAAAAAAGTGGTGGTGCTTAAAAACGCACAGATTTTCACCAAAATGATCGTGATAGAGAAAACTTTTGTATTAAAAACAGGATTTTAGTAGATAAAAAGTTCGTCCATTGTGATGATCTAAAACGCACAGATTTTCACCAAAATGACCTTGAGAAGAAAATTTTTCCGGGGGGCAAGCCCCCCGGACCCCCCACTTAGCCTTCGGCACATCTATGAAAAAATGATAAACCCCCCCCTTTTGAATTCCTGGATACACCACTGACTTCAAGGGACGTAGTTCGAGTCCCACACAGAGCAAACACTTTTGGAAATTATTAATAGTTTATTTGTTCATAATAACCCTCGCAAGTAATCCCTCGTAAGTAATTCCTCGTAAGTAATCCCCGTAAGTAATTCCTCGTAAGTAATCCCTCGTAAGTAATTCCTTTTGTTTTAGTTATTCTTCGTAAGTAATCCCTCGTAAAAAAATCCCCGTAAGTGAATCCCTCGTAAGTTATCCCTCGTAAGTAATTCCTCGTGTAAATAATTCCGATATCCGGTAGGCCTATTCTAATTTAAAAAAATAAAAAAATCTGGACTTGCATCCGATCAATCCATGAGTAATGAGTTCATACAGTACAGATAGTTTTATTTAAGTTTTTATCCCGGAAGTCCACATAATCGGCTTATCCTATCGTGTACAGGAAGCGTGGTCCACGCTCTACCACAGAGATAAGGGGTTATAAATATATATTCTGAGTATTCCTTCTTATTTGGATTGTTCTAGATGAAGTGTGGTCACTGGTCAGTTACCGAGCCTTATATAGAGTGATTCGTCGAGACAAGAAGTAATAGCCTGATTCGTTGGGCAATCAAAGACAACACGTATTCCAGAAAATAATCATTTACTTTAATGAAATCCATTTTATAATAACTACGAAGCTTCGCAAACGCTTTTTCAGGCGCGTTGTTGAATGAGCGAATGTTTTTTTAACGAAAAAAAGCGTAAAATTGCGATTTTCATGAGAAATTATTTTTCGATTGCGCTCAAATTTTCACACAAATATATAAATTTATAAGATTAAGGTTTTTTGTGAAAAAATCATTACAATCGGATAAAGCATGAAGGGCTAGATGTTATAATTCGAAGAATTTTTTTAAAAATCGAAAAAATCGTAAAATTGCGATTTTAATGAGAAATAATTTTTCGATTGCGCTCAAAAACGTGGGAGTTCAAGTTCAGAAATTTCGAAGAACCTCCAGAAAATTTCATCGCAATTGGGGTATCGTGTTAACAAACAGACAAAAATACAAAAAAGAGAGAAAAAAAGAAAAAAAAACATTCCGGATTTTTTTCTCCAGTGTAGTGAAATGGAATCTTCGCTTCGCTCGCTACACTCACTACGCTCATCCAATTAGGGAGTGGAGCTCTCCAACGAGCTTCACTTTTTTGCCCATCCGTCCGTCCGAATGTGTATTTCACGTCTCACGATTAACCGAACATAACCTCCGATGAACATGCATTTCTTGACATTACCCTTCATCATCACACTGCGTTTATCTCAACAGGATTTGAACCCGGGACCTCCCCCCGGCATTCCGTGCGTTTGCGTGCATGGGGGTGGGACAATCCTGCATTCACGTCGTTATAATGTTACTAGGAAAACGCTTAAGTCCCGCCGCGTTGTTGGATGAGCGTAATTGGTGCATTGAGCTGCCATGTGTTATGCGGATTTTCTGTTGTTCTGTGAAAAAATCATATCTAAGTTGAATTTTTTTTAAATTAAATTAAATTAAATAAAAAAACAACTTAAAAATTTAAAATTTTAATCAATCGTAATTTTAAAAAAAGGAAAAAATCGTGCAATTGCAATTTTCATAAGAAATAATTATTTTATAGCGCTCAGATTTCACACCCATTATATAAATTCATGAAATTAAGGTTCTGTGAAAAAATCATTACGATCGGATAAAACCCTGTAGGGGCTATAAGCCAAAGAAATTTAAAAAAAACGAAAAAAGTCGTAAAAAATTGCGATTTTTTTTTTAAAAAACAATTTTTATTTTGATAACGCTCAAATTTCCCCACGAATATATCAATTCATAAAATAAAGGTTCTGTGAAAAAATTATACAATCGGACAAAGCATGTAGGTCCTATAATCGAAGAATTTTGTTAAAAATCGAAAAAAAAAATCGTAAAAATTGCGATTTTTCATGAGAAATAATTTCTGATTGCGCTCAAAAACGCGTCAGTTCTAAAAGTTCAGAGGGTTTCGAAGGCCCCCCATAAAATTTCATCGCAATCGGAGTATTGTTTAAGCCGGAATCGTGTGGACAAACACACAAAAAATAAAAAAAAAAGAAAGAAAGAAAGAAAGAAAGAAAGAAAAAAAACCATTCCGGAATTTTTTCTCCCCAAAAGGGAGTAGAATGGAATCTTCGCTTCGCTCGCTACGCTCATCCAATCACCCGTGCAGGTGTAGAGTGTAGACATCTCTTCTACACTATCCAGCTAATTAGGGTCCCACATTTAACAGCCCAGCACGCCTTAGGTCAATAACCGTGTGACATAAACAGTCTAATTAGTTTAGTCTGCTAAGCCACACCCTGATCCAATAACAGACGGGCGGTACAAATACTATCCATCTCTTGCATTTGCGCGAGTTTTAAATTGCTGGATTTTAATCGTTTATCCCTTTTTTTTAAAACCTAAAATTGGCGAAAAAGAGTGTTTTGGGGAAGCTTATTTTGTGTTTCACATAGATATTAGATCATCTTACCCACTGCCTTCTAGATGCAGTAGCATTTTCTAAAGGGCCAAAGTACTCGTGGCCCTTTTTAAAATCATGACTTGAAAATTTGATCACAATAATATACACTGAAACACGCTAAAACATGCATTCCGAAATCACATTCATTCTTGGTAGTCAGCCTATTTTGACCGAACCAAATTTACAAAAAAAAACATAGCAGATTTACAGAAAAAGGTTGTCGAGTACTTTATTGTTGGTGATATTTGCCCAAAGAAAAAAAAAAATGATGTTTGACAATTTTTTTCGGGTCATGGCGTACACAATATTTTTATTAGTATGTAAATTTTATAACAATTTTGCTTGAATGAAATATAGTTTTTTTTGTATAGCGGTGAATTTTTTTTTGTCGTGATCAAGAACAGAATGTTTATTCCCGCTTTGAAATCTCTGGTGGAGGTGCCGGGTTCAAAGATTCCTCTTGTGGCTAAAAATGGCCCCCTTTCCCCCCCCCCCCCCCCCCGCGTCACCCAAAAACGGCCATCATCCGGTTGCATGGCAATGTGGTAAACAAAACTCTGTCAATCTGATGTCGTGTTCGGTTTCTCTCGGTGGGAAATGACACAACGCTCAGACGAACGGACAGAAAAACGGACGGGCACAATCTTGTTGCCCTGGAGTCCTCATTTCTGTCATTTGTTGGGCTCGTTGTTGCTGTTGTTGCTGCATTGCCTAATTTTTATTATGTAGTCGTTCGCTTGAGCTAAAGCGAAGAAACGTGAAGTCGTGAAGTATTCAAGAATACGGTATTTTATTATTACTTATTTAAGTTTTGATATTATTGCAGTCTTCCAACTGGAAGTTTTCTAGTCGAATGAATCTCAACTCTTCAGCTTTCATCAACAACGCAATGAATTGTTTTGAATCTTATATTGCATTGTTTCTTGTGAGCCAAGCTCGAGTGACAAGCCAAGTGGGAATCTAAATTGCAATCTGCTGACTTGCTGAGTGCATGGCTGATGAGAGTGGTGAACTGTTTCAGATTGTCTTAATTGCTTCAAATTAGTGTCGCGCGCCAGCCCGGTGAGATTGTTATCATATCGGTGTACTCAAGTGCGAGAGAGATAAGAGATGAGTGTGTGGGCTGAGAGAGAGAGAGAGAGAGAGAGAGAGGATAATCAATATTCGGGCTTTACAAACATTGTTTTTTTCTTCAAATTTTTGATAATGGGTATAGTTTAGTTATTTTTGTAAACAAAAACGTGATTGAAAATTATGCATGTGGAGTACCGGTACTTATTATCTTTTATTGGATGAGCGAAGCGAAGACTTCAATTTCACTGACTCCCCAAGAAAATTAGCTCGGGTCTTTTTTTTTGTCTGAATTCGCTCTCTACCGGGTAAACGGCATAGGCGATCTTGATAAAAATTGGAGGGGACCTTCGAAATCTCTGAACTTAGACCTGCCACGTTTTTCGGTACAATCGAAGGAATATTTCTCATTAATATTAATTGTACTTTTACGATTTTTTTCTATTTTTAATGCGATATTTTCGTGATATTTAGCCCGCGGCCGGGCAAACGGCTACTCCGGCTACCATAGCAATTAATACTGCTAAAACAATTATCCCAATTTTAACAAAAAAAAAATTGTAGAAAAAACTTGAAAAAGTAATGAGATCCCTGCACTTATACTAAAAACGTAGTAATCATCAGACAGAACTATTCCAAAAAAGCTCATCCATCAACGCGAGTGAAAAAAGCGTTCGCGATGTGGCCTAGTTTGAGTCCAAAAGTTTTATTTGTCCCTTTTTACCAATTGCCGTTTCATATAACACTCGACCATGTAACTGTTATGTTCTTTTCTTTCTACCGAGGAAACCGTTCAGTCAGGATTACTTATGATCAGACCAGACTGTCATCTCAGACAGAGGCCAGGAAGCCGGTAGCCTCGGTCAGATAACAGCAGCCGTCGCAGTAGTCACTCATCAGCTAATTTATATTTACGTGGCCGCTAATTTAAATAGGGTCTATTTGTTCAAGTAATGGGTTCTTGCGTGAACGTGTTTGCGCAGTACCGAATATCATGAGCACACACATCACACACATCTCGCTGGGTGGAGCCTAGGGTGGAGCACGTGGAGCGTTGAATCATTCTGTTCAACACATCACCCAGCCCAGGAATATGCATGCAAGTTGCAGAGAAAACTAGCGCAGAACAATATGGTTGGATAGATTATATTTATTTATTATAGTGTGTTACTTTAGGCCCTACTATATTTAGCTTCATTGCTTCTATACAGTTCACATAATATAATAGTATGTAAAATTTTCTGTTTTAACATAGACACATTTTACAATATTATTATTCATTTCTTTTTTTTTAGGTCAATTTGTTGTGCTAACTGATTCCCATGAAAAACTGATGGTTGATATTTTCTGTAATTGCACACAATTAAACAGTTCATTTATAGCCGTTTGTCTGGTCTGTCTCTACTATTCTAAATAATTTGACACTTTGTAACCGTGGAAGAGACCACTCATTTCCTGAGTCCTGACTGACACTATACGCAGTTTACTATTTGTACCATTCTTTCAGAATCAGTCCAATCAAACGCACCCAGTCCATGCACCATGCTCATGCTCTCCTCGGCGCATCTCTTTGAACCTCCTGGCTCGTCACGACGGGAATCGAACTCGGGACCTCCCGAATTAGAGTCAACCGCTTAGCACTCGAGCCAACACGAACGATAATTTTTGCGTACACAATTCCTCAGAGATTCTCATTGGGATGCAGAGCGACGACAATATTGTTCGTAGCTGACGGTGACAACGTCTTGCCTTGCCTCGTGCCACGACGGAGAACCTGAGGTAAATCCACAGTGTCCCCAGTGAACCGTGTAAGATAACGACAATTGGGCTCCAAAACCATCAGTGTACAGGCTCATGAGTCAAAATTTGGGTGAAAATTAAAGTTTTTTTTAATGTTTTGCGAAATGAGCTGGAGTTGCCGATGTAGAGAAATTGAAAATGGACAATCTTCAAAGCCAAGTTCAACATACATATTCTTATGGACGTGTTCACGAATGTGGAGATACCTCAACCGTAAACTTCAATGTTCAATAGGCCCAACTTCCAAGTTTGCGTTGACGCTGAGCGTGAACATCAGCATTGAACATTACACAACATTTTATTGAACGGTTGAACCAAAATGACAACCCGCATAAAATAAAATATGAACATTCTCAATCCTGCCATTGTCAACTCTCTTACAAATAAAGAAGAAAACATTTCTTAAATTTCTCTTGGGAAATCAGCCCAGGGTGCAATGAGTGCCCCTCTTCAGCGGTCTGATTCTGTAAAATCGTTATGGAAGATAACGATCGTTATCCAGCACTTTAGCGACAATTTTGCGTGTCGACTGATTCTGTAAAAATGATAGCGATCGCTATGATAACGAGAATGAAAACGGAGTCGCTATGCTATGCTATCAAGATACGATAAATGGCGGCCGTATAGCGACTATTTTACAGAATCAGGTCGATAACGATAATTTATAACGATTGATATTTCATATCAACCGTGATCGCTATCGCTATCATAGCGACTATTTTACAGAATCGCACTGCAGGTGTCAATTACTATAGTTATATTGAAGTTATGAGAATTATTGTGAATCCCATGCATTCACATAAACGACCGAGGAAAACATAGGAAAAAACTTCAGTCGGGATTGCCGGTCTCAACGGGATTTGAACCCGCGACCTTCCGAATCATACTGTCGATGATTCGATGAAGAATGTATAATAATATAGCATTCCCCAGGCAAACGCCGCATCAAAACTGCGATTGAATTCCAGAGGAAACTGTTAATTTCGTAACTATTGATGTGCGTATGTCGGCGTGCGTGTGTGTGTTTATAACAGCAAGTATGTTACCATCTCTCACACGCCGACGTGCCACATACTTGAACCACATGAAAGTGTGTTTAATAACGCGCGCTGAAAGTAATTGTTAATGAAACGGTCTCTATGATACGTAACTAACAAGCGAGCGACGGTCGGCCGGCTTTGTGGGTCATTGTCATTGCCAAGGTTCGTTCTAATGAGCATCTCCATCTTTCTACTTGAATTGAGTACAATTACAACGTAAGATTGTATGCGCATGCGCTCCGTGGTCTCGCTTCCGTGGTCGACCATGCGTTCGTTGCACTCGCCGTGTTACAGGTGGATGTACTGCACTCGCTTCCCGCTGGAGATGCCAATCAAGACACATTTGGCAGTTGGCAACATAGCTGTTCGCTCGGTCAGGAAGAATCCGACATTATGAAACTTTACATAGTTGTCAATGAAGCTTACATGGACAGCCCTATCGTCGTAGATTTTCAATATTTTAAGTCAGCCAGGATCAATCCACGAATTTAGTCATTTTAAACTTTTTAAGAAATTCCAAACCCCAAAAACCTGAAATGGTAGAGCTCTATATTTCCGCTTCTCTGACAACTAACCCCAATTCCCAAAATTCAGCCCGAAAGTCCAGAGCATATAATATAAATCATGTGTATTTTTACCTAGCTAATAATATATTTGTCAGTGTAAAGCCAAATGCCAATTGACAGGTTTACGAATTATGAATGTTAATGAGTTTGTGAATTGAGCTTGTATTGACATCGATGGGAAAAAAGACTGCAAGCCCGATCTTACCCAAGATATTTGTTTTAAAATACACCCTCGTAGAAAAGATCTTGAAGATAGTGCGTTATAGCATGCTGGTGTGCCAATTAGTAGATAATTTATACGTGAGAGTTTTCCTCAGAAAGTCCCCATGTTACTCAGGACTGTCTAATAGCCCGCATTTTCTGCCAGCGGGAATGTTTCCAGTATAATCTATTTAGACTATTAAAACACACCCTGACGAAATCAATATTTGTATAATGTACAAAAATTTTCTTTAAAACTTATTTACTAAAATATACACCAAAGATTAGGAGAAGGTGCTCAAGAATGCATTTTTATAACATTCGCAAGAAAACGCATTTAAAGATTCTGAAATTTGAAAAGCATTGGAGCATCGTTTGGCATATCAGACATTTTTCTGTGAGGTTGTCGTCAGTCCTGAGCAAATATAGTAGTCTGGCGGAAAACCTGAAAAAGACCTCTAGAAACCGATTTGCTAAACTTTTTGAGTAGAAGCAGCACACAGGTATCAAAATGTTGTATGAACGTCGGGAATGTCATCTACTTGTGGGCATCTTGGCATTTGTTGCGGGTGGCGGTAGGCGGAGTCAAAGGTCACGCGGGTCATGCGCACAGCATCGTACTCCTTTTTGGGTTTTATCCTTGAACTAATAGAGATATTTCCCTCCAGTTTGGATGAGTCAGTTATGAATTACCATTACATCATCCCGTGTTATGTGCATTTCGGCATTTGGTGCAGGCGGCGTTAGATGGAGGGTCAAAGGTCACGCGGGTCATGCGCTCCGCATGGCCGGTTTTGACTATATATCTCCTGAAATAATATGGATTATACCCTCTAGTTTGCTTGATTCAGTTATTGAAATATCATTACATCACCCTGCTTTGTGTGCATTTCGGTATTTTATAAAGATGATGGTGGGCAGAGGTCAAAGGTCACCAGCGGGTCAAGCACGCGAAGGCGTACTGATTTGGTTATATCTCCTGAAATAATAGAGATATTCCTTAGTTTGCTTGATTCAGTCAAAGATAATTTCAGTTATTGAATTATCATTCCATCATCCCTATATTGTGGGCATTTCGGCTTTTGGTGCAGGTGGCGTGATGGGGTAAAAGGTCACGTGGTTTTATGCGCGCAGCATCGCACTTTTTTTTGGCTATTCCCCTGAACTAATAGAGATTTCCCTCTGTTTGCTTTTTTCGTTTTTAAAAATTTATTTTTCACCCTTTTTGTGTTCATCTCAAAATTTTGGTATAGGGGGCGGGTAGGAAAAGATAAAAGGCACCACGGGGTCAGGGCGCGGTGGCGTACTGTTTGGGTATATCTGCTGAATGAATGGAGTATTAAACCCAAATTTTGCTTATTTCATTTGTATAAATACCTTTTTATCACTTCTGTTTTGTGTGCATTCGGAATTAGAGGCTATTCATATTAAAATATTGAAATCCCGCCTAAATTTCCCGAAATGTTACAATCAGTTTCCGCTTGCGTTACGCACCCCCTAATCCATGACCTCACGGGGCTGATCAAAGGCATTTTACGTCTAAAAACTTTCAGATTTTTTCCCAAAATTTTGTCATTTTTTTTTAAAAATTTTACTAACTTACAGTGGGGTGGGGGGATTGCTGTTCGTTTTTTCAACACGACCCTGGGGTGGTGGGGTCTCAGCGGACTACAACTCGATGGGGGAAGTTGTCTAACGTCAAAATTTCGGAGTGAAAAGAGTTTCGAGTGAAAACAGTTCGACAGTGATTCGCGTTTTTTTTTACTTACTGCCCCGCACGGATGGTGAGTTCATTATTTTTTGAAACTTACTTACTCGAAACTCTTACTTGGGTATGGTCAATCTTTTTTTGTATATGCCGTCCATTTGATGTTTTTCCCTGGGCATTAGCTATTATTATTAAAAAGAATGAGCATGAATTTTTTTGGTTTCAAAAATTATCCCCAAATATAGACAGTTTTTAGTGTAACGCTCTTTTTACAGGGTTTGTTTGCATCAGGGGTTTAAAGATAGCGTTAAAAACCCGCGGGTTTGAAAGATACCCGGGGCAAAGCTAAAAGGGAGGTGATCAAAAGCACTGGCACTTAAAAACCCCGAATCTTTTCACCCTACTAAAACTTATTTTAAATTTAAAGACGAACTTGGCCATCCGCGAGACGACAAAGAACGATTTGTACCCCAAGATTCTTAGTATTTCCCAAAGACTTTGTTTTTTAGCTTTGGGGGGTTAAAATTTTACACCAAATCATGTGGGGTTTTTACAATGACTGTACACCAAGATTTTGACCCAAAGGGGGCTTCGCTTAGGGGATGTTCTTTAAAATCCCGACATGCATGATTCGACAATGTTCGACGTTTTTGATAGCTTTTGGGAAAAGGGAAATTTTTAAAAAAGATTGTTGATTGTACTTCGAACTTTTTTATTCAAAAATTGTCGGGTTACTTCGTTTCGCAAATGACAACATGATATAAATGAAGAACCATGTCGGGAAAAGGGGACTTCTCCCTTTTAAGACTGCAGCGTACAGGGGAATGTTTTCGGGGGAAGATAAAATAACTTATGTTACGAGTTTGATAAAGAAAGTCAAAACTAGCCCCTTTGGTTAAGGGTAAACCCCTGAGAAGGGTTAGCCAAAAACCTGAACCAGTGTTTCCAAATCAAGTTCATCCTTCATGTACGAGCAGGATAGTGAATAAAATTTTCATGCCCAATCGAAAGACTTTCATGGGTTTTTACTCGATTACAAGTTTTTTTCTTGTTATGTAGTATGTTTAATAATACCCTTTTTGATGTAGTACCACTCGCTCAAATGCCAAGATGCCCAATGCGAGGTGATAGAAAGGCAATTTAATACCTAAAACAAACAAAAATAGAGGGTTATGTCTTCATTATTCGGGGTATACCAAAAACAGTGCGAGCTTCGCGCAGACCCCGTGACCTTTGACTCCATCCCCCGCCCTCTGCCCAAATGCCGGATTACATAATACCGAATGATCTATGGTAATTCAATAAAATGAATCAAGCAAAATAGAGGGGAAAATCTTTTTTTAGTTTTAGGGGAAATAGCCAAAAAATGCGTGCTGCGCTCATGACCCCCGGACCTTTGACCTCCATCCACCGCGCCTGCCCCAAAACCCGGGTGCACACAATAAGGGGTGATTTAATGGTAAATAAATTTAAATGAACAAACAAAATAGAGGGTAAATTTTATTTGTTCAGGAGATATAGCCCAAAAAAGTGCGATGCTGCCTAAGCCCCCCGTGACCTTTGGCCTCCACCACCCCGCCTGCACCCCAAAAACCAGATGCACACAGTACGGGGAGTAAAGGTAATTCATAACTGAATTAAGCAAATAAGGGGGAAATCTTTTTTTAGTTCAGGAGATATACCCCCAAAACAGTGCGATGCTGCGGCAGACCCCCTGACCTTTGCCCCCATCCACCCCCACTGGGGACCAAAATTTCCAAAAGCCCACAATGCCGAGAGAAAAATGGGATTTTACAACTGAATTTGGCAAAATAGAGGTAATATCTATATTTGTTCAGGAGATACAGCCGAAAAGTGTGTACTCGCGTGTGCCCCGGTGACCTTTTCCTCCGCTCAGCCCCCCGCAACAAAAACCGAGATGCACACAAGGCAAAAAAAATTTCTACGTCCATACGAAATTTTGATACCATGTGCTGCTTCTACTCAAAAAGTTTAGCGATTTTTTTTTCCTTTCGTCTCCCCAGACTATAGAGGCATCCCCGTTCACATGGATAATATCTACTGTTTAACTTTTTTATAAACTGTTGAAAAGGGTTTAAAAATTTAAAAAACATTGTATTTTTTCAAAAAGTATTTTTTTTTATATAAAATAACCATTTTACCCGAATTTAAATTTTTTAAATAGTAAAAGAACTATAAGTTTTAAAATTTTTAAAAAAATACACAGTTGTGGTTCAATAAAAAAACGAAAATAAAAAAAGATAAAAAAATTCATACAACATTTTTTTTTGGTGAATTAGTAAACAATCCATCATTTTTATTATTAAAAAGGGTTAACGTGCCCCACAAATAAATAAGTTTGCTGAGCGTTGTCTTGTTGATGGCAGAAACTAGGATGCGCCTTTTTCTGCATTCATTTGGGGGGTGCCGGGGCAGAATTTCCCAAATTCCCAGGGGGAGGGTTGCCCCTTTCCCCCCGCCCCCCGGGGCATAAAATTCGTATATCCTGTTTAAGGGTAAAAAAAGACATTGTCAAACGGACTTTGTGTTCGGGTTTCGTGAGGATGACACACGCAAGACGGGGGACAGACAGACGCTTTGCTTTGCTCCCTAATTCAGGGCCTTTGCAAAGGGGGGATTGATTTGGTGATGGGATGTACTGTACAATTTTGCAAATTTTTTTTAGGACAACTGAAACAGTTTGAAAGAACGAATATATGCGACAGTAAAAAAATCGCGTAGACTTTGCTCAGAAGCGTCTAACCACGCCAGTTACTATTCTAAGTCCATGGTCTAACGGTTAGGCTCCATAGGTTAGGCTCGCTCTAGCTAGTTGTGCTCATTCGTCTTCGTTCTCATGCAGCTTTCCTTTGAATTGAAGTTGAAGTGTTGAACTTGAAATGTGGTGTTCTGTGTTTATATTGTTTGCCAAACACAATCTGAGTAAGATGCAAAGTAAACAAATATCTCCATGAAATATTGATAATTTTACAGTTAAACATA
This sequence comes from Sweltsa coloradensis, assembly GCA_024449915.1. Classification (NCBI taxonomy): domain Eukaryota; kingdom Metazoa; phylum Arthropoda; class Insecta; order Plecoptera; family Chloroperlidae; genus Sweltsa; species Sweltsa coloradensis. Next base: position 193,012 of record JAMZAV010000990.1, read on the forward strand.
TTCAAGAGACAACGGGTGCGATTTAACCCCCCCACCTCTCTGTATTACCATCGATTTCACCCGCCAAAATGGGCGAGAATCTGCGGAATATAGGCTAAAATGAGTCTATATAGTTTGACTATAGTTAACAAGTGAGACTATAGTAACATTATTGTATACAAGTGAGACTAGTAAGATAATCGTTTACAAGTGAGGCTATAGTAAGGCTATAGTAAGATAAAAGTTAACATTTGAGGCTATAATAAGGCTAGTTTACAAGTGGGATTATAGTTTACAAGGGAGACTATAGTAACATTTTTGTATACAAGTGAGAATAGTAAGATAATAGTTTACATTTGAGGCTATAGTAAAATAAAAGTTAACATTTGAGGCTATAATAAGGCTATAGTGTACAAGTGAGGCTATAGCAAGGCTAGTTTACAAGTGAGGCGCATGTACTCTGCGAATGTCGAATGGTTCGGCGTGAATGTTCTCACAACTGATTGATACATGTGACACATGGGCGTCGAGTAGTTCAGACCAGTGGCGCGCTGACCATATAAGACCAGGAGCAATTGCTCCTGGTCCTAAAGGGGGTGGGTGGGTGGATCCCCGGAGGGGACCCACCCACCCCATTTTTTTTTATTATTTTATTTCATACTTTATTTACCTAATCATATTTAGGACATTGTTAACAATTAATAATAAACTATATCTACATAGTTGTTTTCCAAAGGGTTTTCCAAAAACTTGTGAATGAGTTATAAGTTCTAGAAATCGTAAAATCGTAAAATTGCGATTTTCATGAGAAATAATTTTAAGATTGCGCTCAAAAACGTGGCAGTTCTAAGTTCAGAGATTTCGAAGGCCTCCAGAAAATTTCATCGCAATTGGAGTATCGGTTTAGCCGGAATCGTGCTGACAAACACACAAAAATACAGGAAAAAAAAAACATTCCGGATTTTTTTCTCCAGTGTAGTGAAATGGAATCTTCGCTTCGCTCGCTACGCTCATCCAATCAATGAAAACCCCTTTTTTTAGGTAAATAAACCTATATTTGAAAAATATATTATTGAGAACAAAAGGTTTACTTTTAGAGAGTTCACTTCGAAGTTTCTTCAGTGGGTGGATCCCGTTGATGTTGTGTCACCTCACATTTAACGACGTGTCGTAACAAAATCAACAAGTCGTTCGCTTGTTTAAATGTGTTCTTTATTTTGTGTTTCATATTTTATCGATGTATCTAAAATATTAAAAGATTGGGTGGTTTGATCTTGTAGTTAGAATTCAATTTGCTTGATATTGCACATGATTATTTACACATGATTTATTCAATTAAAAAATATTTCATTCCTCTATGTTGGAGAGTAACATTACTGAATTGTTATCTTCTACCATACCAAGTACCAACAATACCACAGGTCTGATAAAGTTTATTATTCATTATATAAACAGCTGTTAAAATAAATCACATAAAAACGACCATGGTTCAGCCAACGGGTTTTTTGGATCTTTAAATCTTTTGATGATGTTTTCTGTATTTTGTGTCATCATATATATAACGATGTATCTTAAATGTAAGAGGTTGGATATGATTTGATTTTGCACAAGGAATTAAATTTGACTTGATATTTTACATACGTTTCTTCAATTAAAATTTTCTTTTTCTATGTTGGAGGGTAATGTTACTGAATTGTTATCTTCTAGACTTCTACCTTATTGTCATAAACACAGGCGGCGCAATATGACCTAACCGGTTGAAGCACCCTAGTTTCTCACGTCGTCGTCGGCCATATTAATAATCCTGGAATTCAGGCACCTGTCCCCGCTGCCCATAGAAAAAACACCCGGTACGGGTAATTGTCCCAGTTTTTCTTTTAGAACGTTTTCATAATATAATATGTTTAAACAAATCAAATGAAATCAAACCTATCTATCGATCAATTTTCTAAGTGCAAAACGGGGACCAGACCAGCCAGGGGGCGTGAAAATTAAGAACAATGAAAACGTCTTGGGGGACTGATGAATTTTGTTTTTTCTTGCGTGTAATGGGTTTGTATTCTGTTACCAAAAAGGTATTTTCTGGTGCTTAAAACTCGTTAAAACACAACCAAACACACCCTAAGAATTGAATTTTTTTCCGGGGCTATGCGCCCCGGACCCGCATGTTGCCTGCACCTACCCCCCATTCATGTGTTTATTTGTGAGGGTGGGTGGGTCCTGTAAGAGGGGGCTTGCTCCTGTTCGATTCAAGGGTTCAGCGCGCCACTGGTTCAGACAGATAATGAGTGATTCACTGCGCGAGTGACACAGCCAGAGCCTGCCACACTGATAAGCGATATGCCCTTATAAGGCGAGCATTTCACTTCCGATACACACACGATTACGAAATACCGCGATAATGACATTATTGACTTGATGGGATTGTTTATCTTAAATGATCCGGAACTAATTTCTGAATGAAGCTGTGGCCCTGCCTGCATGGCACCGACTGATGTGGGTGTGGCACTTGAGGAATGAAGTATGTACGGCACGTAGCCCTATCCTATCGAAACGTGCCGAGTTATAAGGGAAGATGGTGGATCGAAGAAATCCGTATATAATCAGTGATTTTTTTTTACATTATTCTAAAAATGATTTGCGGTGAACTTTAAACAAATAAATTACAAATTTAATTTTTAAATTTTAAATTTTGTTTTGAAGTTCAAAATGTACAATTTTCGCGGAATTATTTCTGGACGATAAAATAAAGTATTTACAATTGAATACTGTTTTAGGGCTGTCCATGTACAATTTCTTGACAGTTTCATACACATCTGGTGCTTCCTAAGTGCCAAATGTGTCCTAATCCCACATTAATCATTCCCTCAATCCAATCAATAACTGCTGAATCCTCAAGTCAAATTTCGTTAAAATAATACACACACAACTCCCATTATGGTATCCGCAAAAGGGAGTTACGTATTTTTTTACTCCTATAAAATTAGCTCTGCTTTTGACTTTTTGGTTACCCCCTCTTTGTGGATCCTGGTCCTATACGTATCGCAACCTGCCGTCAGACTCCACCAAGTTGCGTAACTATACGGAGGGGGGGGGGGGGGAGGGGCACAATTTATATTTGATATAAGGTATTCATTGATATATTATAGATATTGAGATATTATTTTTGTTATTTTGCGTACATGTTCGCCCCCCTATAAAAGAAGGGCTCCGGCTGGTTACGCCACTGACTCCACTATGAGTAGAGCTATGAAAAAATAGCATTTATATTCTGAATATTTAGCATTAATTTTTCCAAATTTCGCATTTTCTAGCATTAATTTTCTTCTTCTTTCCACCAAAACCCCAAATGTGGGGAGTTTCTTATATTTTTAATTGGGAATGAATTCAAATTATGCTTTATATAAACATTTCAATTCAATGTAGTCACTTTAAACGTTAGAATACAATGCTAAACCAATTCTCAGTTGGTATAGGTAAACCTTATTTTCAGTAAATTTACCATTTTGTAGCGTTTTTAAGAATTTATACTCACTGATTTAGCATCAATAGCCTAAAACGCTAAATTTTCATGCCTCTATGAGCCATCGACCTCATCTTTATGTCCAGGACAGAAGAGGGTGTGGCTCACATCAACACTTCAGCGTTTTACTAGGCCTACCTCGCAATAGTAAAACTACTTACTTAATTAGATGATCTGTTAAGCATTTCCATGTTTGATGCACAATTCAAGTGGATCAATATTATTTTCAAATTTATTTCGTACATAGAATTAAACACAAATATGTTGATATTATGACAGTTGTACTTCGACACGCCCCTTTTTGGCTAAAATGCAAATTTGCTTTTGTTTTTAGAATTTTTAGAAAATTTTAATCTATTCTCAAATGAAGAGTTTGCGTATTAAGTTGCTTAAAAAATATTTTCGTTATATTTTGCAATATGACATCCCAGGCGCCACATGTATAGAACAGTTGAAACCTACTACTAGTAGTATGCGAACCCACTCATTACCAAGAATTACACATAACGTATTCCGCCAACACTGCCGTAGCGTTTCATTAATTGAGTCCATCAGGTTCCATTGAAACTCAAAATAACCCTTTCAATTTCGAATAACGACACCTGAACAAATAAACTCGCGTAATTCCTAAAAAATGTCCCATTGTTTTGCATGAGAGTAATGTTAAGGAAATTCCAAGTCAACATCTGTTTGTCCAGTGAGTCCCACTATATACGTTCCATATTAGGGTCCCCAAAGCCCACTCGCTGTATAAGACACTCGAGCACATATCTTGTAGCTGAGTCCATCCTGGTTTACTCATAGCACACACACACACTCTCATACTCACACGAGCACGCACACTCGCACTCGCACTCGCATTCACCTAGCAATGTTACGTAGTGCTTAGCTAGCAATTTTTAATACCAACTTACCCGATAAGAACAAATATTTTGGGTTGTAACAATGGGCATAAAAACAGCTTAATTAAATAATGTATATTTTTCCGTGTTGAATTGTAACTCTATTTTGCAAATTAGCAAAATATATTTCTGTAGAAAATTAAACATAGACAATAACAAGTACTCCAAGCAAAACAATGTTGGTACCCATTACTGTAACAGAGTGCCAACATAACTTGCACAATACTACAGCAGCAGGCGCGTAGAAACTCTCTTTCGAGGGGAGGGGGAGGGCAACTAGAAAACTAGAAAAAAAATAATTGGAATAGTGACTAGATTGACCATGTTACAACCTTTGTTTGAATGTATATTTTTTATAATGTACTTTTTATCCACAAAAACAAAAGATCTAACAGTAGGAGATTCAAAATTGAAAATGTGTTATTCGGTAGTGTTGTCAAAGTGGGTGTGGGGGGGGGATTCCCCCCTTCCTACGCTCCTGTACAGCAGTAGTAAGTCCAATAGCTACTTCGTACTAGTTGCTAGTTAGTTTTTAGTAGTTACTAACAGCACCGGTAGAGGTGCATGGCTAGAGTAACGAATAACGAGATAGGGGTCATTAGTTCGATATCCGGCACCGGCAATCATCACTGAATAACTGCATACGAACAATCAATAGTTATTGAACCATTTTTAATTTATTCAAATAGCAATGTAAAATAATAATAAAAAATCTAGGACGTAATATTTAAAATTAATTAAAATTAATCAAATTCGAATAAATTAAATTTGAAATAAATAAAATAGAACAAATTTAAACACGTGCAATAAGAGAAAACACTATGACTAGAACTGGACAAAAATAGCAAACCCGTTAGTTCCTGGCACTCAAGTATTTAATAATACAGACATCAATAATAAAAATTACAATGCAGGTATAAGTAGTTTGTTTACTAAATAATGTTTGTGTCAGTGTCACACAAACAGCAAATAACATTGAGGAATTGTATAATAAAATTAATGTTTGTTGTTCCACGTGTCATGCAGTGCAGTGTGGAGTAGCTAGTCGAACAGGTGGGTTCCCAGTGCATGGTTGATAGCTGATGACAACTACCAGCAGCCGAGCTCGAACCCCGGACTAATTCATGTACTACTACTATATATTAATTTATTGGATGAGCGAAGAGAAGATTAAATCTGAAATGGGGGCTGAAATGGGTTTGTTTGTTTATTTGTTCGCTCTTGTACGCAAAAGCAGATACTCCAATTCTGATGACAGTTTCAGAGCACTTTCAAAATACACGAACTTCACATCTTTTGGTACAACCATTGCAGACAGAATGAGGTTCTATACAATATAAATGCATCCTATGAAAAACTTACTTTAGCAAAACTTTTCGAGTTTTAGTGCAATGTGGGTCTGGTTCTACGCTCTGTGCCAGACCAACTGCTACTCCAAAATTTTAGGGGACCTTAAAAACTTAATCATTGAAAGTGTGCTGATGACAACCCCAATTTTTCGAATGTAGGAATACAGGGCCAGGTAGCTAAATGCCACACGCTATCCCTATGAGGCTGTGACATAAGACTAAGAGAGCTCCAGTGTTGCCTTATTAGGCCGTCTCTTTCTGCCACGCTACGATACAAGACGAGACACTTTGACCTGGATCCCACTCTCTGTAGACGAGCTGGCGCCAGACTCAGGCTGAAGCTCAGGCGCCTCAGACTTCATGCATACACGTTAGCAATCCTCTAGGGTGACCAGACGTCCGGTTATCAGACACCACCAGGCACCAGGGACGTCCAAATATCCCGGTTTTCCATTTTAAAACTCATTCAGACCATAGTTAAATTGGCTCAAATTAGGATGTTTTAAGTTTAAAATTAACATTCCGTAATTTTTTCTGATATTTTTAGTATTTTTTAAAATATTTTTTATTGTAATATTTAAAGAAATTTTGGGAAATTTTGGATTTCGAATAAAAGCCACATTTGATGTTTAAATGTAGATTATAAGTGCATTTCTAAAACTAGATTTTTTACGAAATTTTTTTGCGTATTTTGAATTTTCTGGAAAAAAAACAAAAAAACTTTTTTTTGCCTGTTTTGCACATTTCAATTTTCAATCTTCTCTAAAAAGGACACAAATCGTCCTATCGAAATGAGGTTTAAAAAATGTGAATTTGAATTCCACAATTTTTTTTTTTTGCCAAATTTAAAAAACAAGTCTAATTTTTCAAAAATCAAAATTGTTATGTCCATTATAATGGACGCCTGGTAGTGGTCTGAATGAGTTAAGACGTTTATATTAATTTAATCGTCAGTTCTTTGGTAAATATACACGTTAAATGTCCCTGTAAAACATGTTTCAGTACTAGAAGAACGGGTAAATGAAGGCCATGTTCATGTTTAACTAACACATGAATGTTTTTTTTGGACGAGTATCACTGAAACGCGATCTTTAACTCAATTATAGTCGCAGATAATAATTATGTTCCGCGAAAATTATGGGTTCAGATAAAGCCTATTAAATTAACGATTTCTCAAAAAGCATTTACATGCGGCTGACTTACACCACAGATGTTTGAAAATTTTGACGCGGAAGCATAAATGGAGAGCTCTACCTACAGTAACACGTATATTAAATAGTTGTTACGACTTTGTATTTTTTAGTTCAAAATTGACCATATTCATGATTTTCTGACTGATTACCGCAAAATATTGATAATCTGCGAATTTTTGGCTGTCCAGTGTCCATGTAGGATGCTTTATTGACAACTTTGCAAAGTTACGTCGATTCTTCCTGGTCGGGCGAAAAGCTATTTTTAATTGCCAAGTGCCAATAAAGTGCCAAAATACATGGAGGAACACGAACACTACTATCGTTGAGTGACTAACCCTACTATTGTTGTCTTCTGTATGATCCCTGGGCTGTTTCGTCGTGTCGATGATGAGGCACTGCTCGACGTTTCGCCACCCATGTTGGTGGCTTCTTCAAGAATGGCTTCTTCAAGAATCATTCTTGAAGAAGCCACCAACATGGGTGGCGAAACCGCGAAACGTCGAGCAGTGCCTCATCATCGACACGACGAAACAGCCCAGGATCATACAGAAGACATTTACGGGTCGTGAAAGCCTACAACATCTCATCACTATAATTGTTATTCTATGCAAATGTACGTCAAAGTATTGAAATATGAATTGAATCAAATTGTTCACAATGTATGGATTGATCGAATGATTGATTAATTGATTGATTGACGAGTTCTAGATCACAGCACATTATAAGATCTTGTAGCTGGGCTCAGATACGTATACTAAATGTTTCCCTATACAATCGAAGTGCGTGTGAGTGTGTATAATAAGGGAAAGGGCAGGCGGGAAAGTCACTCGACTAAGACAAATAGTGGTGAGAACAGATCTTCCGAGACATTGAGCACCACAATTTAGTTCCCATCCTGAAAGTTTTCTTCGCCACCTATTGTTCAGGTTTCTAGATCGCGGCCCACATATTCGCATGGAAACTGAAACCCAACACAAGGTATTCTCACGCACTAGACGGTGCATGGAGTCTGGTTTCTCTAGAGTGCATGGGCTACTTCATCTAGGTACTTACTATACCATCACAATCAAACGTTTGGTACCTATTCATTGTTACAATTTAGTCTTTAGCATTGATTTCTCTCAAATTTCAATTTCGTGATATTAAATTGATATATTTTGCAAACCACATCTATCCCAGATCATCGCTGTTATTTCGTACACAGAAAATAGCCTATAACTTTGTTTGTGGCAATTTTATGAATTATACCATAAAATAAGCATTTTTTTCTGAATCACTTTCTGAAACTATAATAATTATCAGATTGGTACCAAACCTGAAACAAGAATAATTATCAGATTGGTATCAAACCTGAAACTATAATAATTATCAGATTGGTACCAAACCTGAAACTATGATCATCAGAATGGTACCAAACCTATTGGTACAAAACTTTGCACCGATGTTATGGTCATATTGAATAATGTATGTACACACCCTTCTATAGAGGCTATTTAAAAACATATCGCAAATAGTTATAAATAAATACAATTTATATTTAGGATTTAAGATTTTTGTAAAATTAGCAAGATTAAAAAAAATGTATTTGCAGAGTAATCTTTGACTATAGACGAGTGACCATATTTTTACTTGTCAAACCACGCAAAATTACATATAAATCAGATGACAACTGAATACAGTGCAGGAAAAGTCCCCCCCCCCCCCCCAAAAATATCAAACTATAGTCTATCTATCCATGAAGTACAAAGTGACCATCGACGGACGCGTCGGGTATGTGTATGAGGCAGCTGCTGAAGGTTGTCGCGTGTAGTCGTAAAATAGACCATCCTAGAAACTGAGGGTTTTATACCTGCTGTATCAATTAATTTATATGATATTTTTTGTTTAATTGCAAATATCTAATAACGTTGTTGAAATATTAAGCGTGCGTCTTGATATTTCATTTTTGGACGAAATTCTACGATAAAAACTGACTGAGTTACGGATAATGCTTCTACAACATATTTTGAAAATAATATAATAATATTTATGTATTTCAGTCAGTTTTGATCGTAGACACTAGGGAAAAAAACATATTTCATAACTCAAGCTACACATTTGAACCACGTTATGAAATATTTGCAATTATAAAAAAAATATTTGTTGAATAAATTATTTTCATCACAATAGATTTGAAATGGGCGAAGGCAGGTAGAAGTAGAAACAAACCCATGTTCGCTCCCAAGTTCGGTCACGCCAAAAAAAGGTGGAAAGGGAAAAATGCAGACAATAGACGGGACGACCGATCCCGGTCTATCCGCCGATGGTCACTTTGTACCTCAAAGATGGATAGACTTTTTTTAGTATAAAAGTTTCAGAAACAACTGCATTCAAGTCAATGCGGTTTATTTCAATTCATTAATTTCTTTTGTATGTATTTATAGTCTATCATAATGCTGAATATATTACAAATAACAAATAGTTGGCACTTCCTTGTCGTTTCCTAAATGTTGCCCCATCCTGTGTTGGAAGTGTGGTGGAACCGCAGCTCTGCGACGGAAGGAAGCGGTGCGGTGGGGAACGTCCGCAGAACATTTCCCTACGAACCGTTTAGTTCAGTTCAGTTGGACAACAAGTGCTTGTATCTGTCTCAAAGATGTATCACTTTTCTCTCAGCGGAACACGACGTCCGACTATATGAGTTGGTATTGCTCTTCAGCAAGGCTGGGGTCGTGGCTCTTCGTGTGCCCGGCACCTCCACCACAAGGCCTGATGAACGAGGAACATTTTTAAACCGCACCGGTTTGAGAGGCGGACTTTTTCTCTTGAATCGTTTTTTACGATTAGCAGAGCCATGCTCTGGGGCAATTCTACCCCGGGCCCAGACAGGGGTAGTTCTTTTAGTCACAGACGGTTGTACGTATTATGAATAATTTTCTCATTTACCAGCTGGTCGGAAATTCCAAAATATCCGGGAGAGTTAGTTGTGTTGTGAGCTTCCTCCACAAGCAGCAGCACTTGCCACTTCGCTCACCGAGTCCGACTGTGAAACACAAAATATACTAACGAATAACAACTAATCTTATACCGAGAGTATAACATGGCGCATCTAATGCAACAATAATGCAAAATAAATGTTAATGTTCAACTGTTTTTATTACGTTTTATGTTTTTATAATATGATTTTAAATTTATTCAATGTAAAATGGCAGCAATGCTGTATTTGAGTGAACCAATAAATAAATGAACAACTTGTACTTGATTACTTAATATAAACCGTGAGGAAATATATATAGTTGGTATATGGGCGCGTCAGCTGTAAGACCATAATGTGCCACTCTAGCCTACAATGCTGGATCCAGCTTTAGGTAGGGAGGGGTAGGTAAGGGAATGTTTCCGGGTACTCAACGCATGACTCGCTCACTCGATTAACAACGACTTCGGCGTTTTCCTAGTACTTAAAACCGTTTTTTTAGGCCTACATCTAAGCTTATATGCCCTTCAGAAGTTGATTTATATAAAATGTATTTACTAAATAATACACCAAAGATGAGGAGAAGAAGAAGATTGTCTAAAATACATTTTTTTTTATATACATAAAAAAAAAAAAAAAACAAGAAAACTATATTGAAAATTTAATAGCATTGCGAAGCTTAGATCCGGCTTTCCTTTGCAATTCAGACTTTACATAAGTCTTCTGGCTCTATTCGTTTGGCAATCAGACTTTTACTGTGAGCTATGTTTTATGCTCAATTCTGGCAGGGAAGAGGCTGTTCCGAGTCCATGTATACTAGCTCACACTCACAGCGAGGCTGAAAGTGTGACAGTCGCGCCAATTATTAATAAACTGGATAATTAGTTCAACTTCTTAGGTTGCACCGGATGGATGAACGTATAATCTAATTAGGAATTAACGTCGGATCAATTATAAACTAGCTTCGTCTGGAGCTGGAGTCATGCATTATTAGCAGGAGAAAAATAAGGAGGAGGAAATAAAATGAGGAAACAGTTTGCACCATCCTAAACTGTACCAGACACATTGCTGAACATATTTTTAAATAAAATACCACTAGTAATAACCGTTTCTTGACAACAATAATAAGCATAAACAATACCATAAAACATGTAACATAACTAGGAAGCTTCGCAAACGCTTTTTCAGGCGCGTTGTTGGGTGAGCGTAATTGGGACATTAAACTGCAATGTGTTATGCGGATTTTCTGTTGTTCTGTGAAAAAAATCATTTTTTTTGTAAGCCGAAGAAATGTTTTGAATTAAATTAAATTAGATAGAAAATTAATTTAAATTTTTAAAAAAATTAATCGTTATTTTAAAAAAAGAAAAAAAATCGTAAAATTGCGATTTTCATAAGATATAATTATTCGATTGCGCTCAAAAACGTGACAGTTCTAAGTTTAGGGATTCCGAAGGCCTCCAGAAAATTTCATCGCAATTGGAGTATCGGTTTAGCCGGAATCGTGTGGACAAACACACAAAAATACAGAAAGAAAAAAAAAGAAAAAAAAAACAATCCGGATTATTTTCTTCAGTGTAGTAGAATGGAATCTTCGCTTCGCTCGCTACGCTCTATATAGTTATACAGGTAAACACCAGGCTATATGTATACAGGGCCGTACCCGGGTATTATTGGGTAACGTACATGTTGAAGGTCCCCAGCTAATGCGGGTCCGGGGCGCAGAGACCCGTACGTTTTTTTCGATTCTGAGAGTGTTGGGAGTATTTTAACGAGTTTTATTTTGTATTTTTATATTTTAACATTTGTAACTTTGTAAGTGGTTATTTACATTATAATTCAAAATGGTCTACATATATCGTTGGTCTTGTTGTTAGCGTATCTGCTTCCAATGCAGAAGGTCCAGGGTTCGATTCCCGCTAAAGTCAGAAGTTTTTTAACTTCTGATTTGGACTTGAGTCCATCAGTTCTTGTCTTAGGAGTTTGTAAACGGTGACTTTAGAGCCGTCCTAGCAACGAAGCACATAATAAATTTCAGAGTTGTTTCTGAATCGGCCTTGTTGATTCTGGCGTTGATTCGCGGGTGTTCGCACTGTCCATACCACTGATTGCTATATTTCCTATTAAAATATCGATCTTTGGTTGGTTATTGCTCACTCGTCGATTGCGTCGGGGCCTACATGGTTGGCTTGGTCGCTTTGATTTAAAGTCCCCCACTGAAAATCAGTTATATAACTGAGTGGGGCAGACTCTAAATAAAATTTATTTTATTTATTTTATTTATAGACATTAGCCCTGGTTATACTGCGGTGTATACACGGAGAACTGTTTTGTATTCTAGGAGGATTTAAAAAATATTTTTAACCGTAGTTAAATAGCATATGAATTATGAATATAATATATTCACTAAAGTTTTAAATCTAGCAATTGATGACACATGTCCCAGTTCTTCGTATCGTATAGGTAAGTAGATAGTTATACCCAGTGTGCGTGCGAAGTGAAGGAAAAGATAACACTTTTAAATGACCCAGTTTTCACTTGCGAGCGACTCGCTGATAAGCCACTGATAACACTGCTACCAGTCACGTCCTGTATGAGAGCGGGTGGTCGCGGGTTCGAACCCCGACACTGAGAGCAGCTCTTCAAATAAACTAGGAGCAGCACAGAAATATTCTATTCATCCTCCAACATTCTTCCCTAGCAGGAACATACCTTTTGAGAAACCCAACAGGCTTGTACTGCGGGGTAACTAAGAACTGAGGTTAGCCTTGTTTTATTTGATTTTGTGATTTTTTATTTTGATTAATTTCATTTCGAATCACTTCATTTCTAATTTTCTTATGTTGTCTTATTGTATTTTTGTAATTCTTTTGTTTGAAAATTGGACTGTTTATTACTTTGTACATATGTAGGGCCTAATATTAGTTAGGGCCTAAATGTCCTCCTTTCTAAGTCAATACATACATCCTGAAGGGTAGCTACTAGCGGCTACTAGCTAGGAATAAAGTCTCAAGTCTCTACAGACCGACTACAGACGGCAGATGGGTGTTCAGTGTGTTGTGTACGAGGTAACACCTCGTGGTTGTAGTTTCAACACTTGTCATCTCTGTCCCCCCCCCCCTTTCTGATGTTGGTGTGACCAGGACCTGGAGGTATTCGTGTCCTGTCCTTGAGCCCAGGTCAACACGACGCGCGAGGAATCACAAACTCAAAATTATAATCTTTCGTAGGAAACCTGTCCAGGGACGACACGAGTCTCTTGAGATGATGTCACTGTAGGTGCAGGTGTGACTGTGAGGAGGGTGTGACACGTGACAGTCTTGGACACCAGTTCTTATTGAAAAAAGGCACTGAGACGTTCATACAGGAACTTAGTTCCTTGAACGTTCTTTTTAAAATAATTGATTTAGTAAATGTATCAATATCATTACTTTTTATTATTTAGTAAAGTGATGAATATAAATTAAAAACACTCACGACATTTTCCCCAGTGCTGTCTGCTGACACATAGATGCACGTGTCGTGTGCAAAGTGCAACAAACACTTCCCGCCTTTTCCGATATTGTTCTCGGAAAGAACTATCTGTTTTGCAAAGGTCTGATATTAAATTATAGCATCTTTGCATTTAACAAGGTGACAAGGTCTAAATCCGCTGTTGTGTTCATGCACTGTCTAGACTTGACACGAAGCTGGTCTGGTTCAGAAGCCAGAAGTGTGCACGTAGATAGATAGACAGACAGACAGACGGACGGACAGACAGACAGACGGACAGACAGACAGACAGAGGGACAGACAGACAGACAGACAGACAGACAGACAGACAGACCAGACAGACAGACAGACAGACAGACAGACAGACAGACAGACAGACAGACAGACAGACAGACAGACAGACAGACAGACAGACAGCTAATGAAGCTCTAATATGGAGGTCACGCGCGTGAAACTTGATTCTTCTACTAATATATTTCCAACTTGTCACGAACCCGCGATCTCTAGGGATAACAACACAATATGAGCTCACCTCTGAATACCTCGCATAATATTATAATATGTCAGGAAACGAAATAATAGTCTCAGATATACCCACGCATTGCTGGTATGGTCGAGGTTGTGGTAGCGCAGAACACATCGTGACGTGAGGGTGGAACCGTGTCGCCAACAAAGGTATAGCTACTACACCACCGACAATTAATAAATCATGGGGTCTAGATGTATCTACTGTACAGACATGATTTACTTCTGGTCTTTGGTGTACTTAGTATATGACTCCAGGGCAACCCTCATCTAGAGTCAGGATTATACCGGGGCTCGAACCAGCGACGTCTGTGCTGTGTGTGAACCAGTCCGAGTCTCAACCAAGGAGGTTCTACGGGAGTAGAACTATGTAGAACCTCCTTGGTCTCAACTCACAGCCATGAGCTAATAATCAGGTACCTTGAGTAACATTTACAAAGTGGCCTCGAGTTCGTCTGTCTGATGGACGTCCCTTCTTAGACTAAACTACATTCCGGCTCATTTGGACTTTATAATGTTGGTACAGTTCAATTAGGGACGAAGCATAATGTGTGTCAATTGGAGAGGGGGGGAGGGTCGTGTTCATTATACACAATATACTAGGAAACGCTCAGTTGGACGCGTTTGATAAGCGAGCACGTGCTATAGCTAGACCCACATTGCACATTTTTTTAAATTTTAAAATTTGTGACGTTCGCTGTCCACAGGGCCATGTATCCAAAATTATTTATTATTGCCAAGGTGTGTAATCCTTTACTTTGTGGATAAAATCCACCGCCATCTAGAGAACCTGACTCCTTGGGTTAACTATTTAAACTCTTTGTTGACAAATAATAGACTGCGTCCTCGAAAGTATTTTGATTACTTCTAGGTGGCAGTGCATTAGAAACTTCGCGCGTCTTTTCGTTGCCATGGCAACGTTACTTTTGTTATAATGTAATTTCCATCTACACTACTTATCGGATTTAAAATAAAAATTAACGTATTCGTGACCGGACGGACATTCTAAATGATTTGGCGATCTCAGATTTGGTCGCCGGGTAGTTTAAAAAAAAAACGTTTCGATGAACTGGAATGTAACTTGGTAACTGGTTGAACGAGTTGGCCACAAAACTAATGGCATGCAAGCGAGAACGAAGCTGGCGGATGTCAAAATTTCAACTCGATCCGAGCCTCCGTTCGAACGTTTATGGCGAGACATACAAACAAAAAAAAACAAAAAAAAACAAAAAAACAAAAAACAAAAAAAAAAAAAAAAACCAGTGACTAATTTTTCCGGCAGAGTCAAATGGAAACGCTCGCTTCGCTCGCTTAATTAGATAAAGTTTGTATATATAATATACTTCCAAGAGTTGAGGGTGACGGTTGTGTGTGTGAGGAAATATCTAAACTCAAAGGAAGAAAGAAAGAACTAAATTAATTTTTCCACTCCTTGGTATGAAGTAGGTGCCATGTCTTTGTCTTTGAATCTTTTGATCCAATAATGGGTTACTCTAACTCCCTACGCTAAGAGGTATAGCTGAACGAGGGAGAGGTCGATGAGACCGAAGAAGCAGAGTTTATTTATTCGGAGCCAGAGAACTAAACCCGGCACTAATTCTGGCTAACAGAGTTGATCTGTCTATCAGCTACTTTCATCTGCGTGGCTGGCAGAGTGACAGACAGACAAGTACACAGACAGACAGGCGAGTAGTCAGACAGACAACAACTCGGAATCGGATACTCCAGTAAAAGATTCATTGAAGCTCGCCGAGTGCGAATCTAAATACTTTCTGCGTGGACCATGGATACTTGAAAAAGATCGCGAAATAATAACGAAAACACGATTTGTGAGTGAAAACCTCAGCCTACCACCACAGATAAAAATAACATTGACAGTCGTTTTAGAAAGTCCTTGTAAAAATTATTCTATGAAATAATAAATTAAACATTTTAAAAATTTTAATCGTCGAGCGAGTCAGTATGCTTTATCTGTTACTAAATGAAGGAAATGTTTCAAAAGAAACAAAATTTATTGCACCGAATGCGGAAATGATCCAAGCATTTTCCCTTTTATACTGAAATTGCTATGACTTCTGAAAATAAAATGTGTTCAAAGTTAAAAAAACTAACAAACGCATCTCACAACGTTACTTACTGTACAGAGCGAAGAGTCCCCCCCCCCCCCCCCCCATCAAACAGTAACCTCGCACCCATCTGTCTCCGCAAGGAAGGTGGTTCTTGTACTTTACAAACTGTTGTCCTGTCAGGTGTCTGCTAGTTATGCTGACACAACAGGTGGCTAGCGTTGTATAGTGTTGTGTGTTGCAAGAGTTTGCGAGTCCACCTGCCAAACTGGATGCACCGACTTTTTATCGTTATTCACACGTATACTTACACTTACTTACTTACATGTGAGTGGCGAAACTAGCCCTTGTTTTTTTTTTTGGGGGGGGGGGGGGGGAAAGGCGACATTGCCCATGAAACAATTGTTTCGGAAAATGTAAAATATATCCTGGTACAAAGGGGGTCTGTGGGCATAGCCCTTGCTTGAACTTTTAATTTGTTTAACATGGCAAATGGTGGTATTTGTTTTTAGAGTGGTTTCGTCGATATTTGATAAAATTGAGAGTTATTAATTAAAACTAGGAAAACGCTTAAGTCCCGCCGCGTTGTTGGATGAGCGTAATTGGTGAATTGAGCTGCCATGTGTTTTGCGGATTTTCTGTTGTTCTGTGAAAAAATCAGAACTTTATTGAAATTTTTTTAAAATTAAATCAAATTAATAAAAAATTAACTTATTTTTTTCAATTAATCGTAATTTAAAAAAGGAAAAAATCGTAATATTGAAATTTTCATAAGAAATAATTATTCGATTACGCACAAATTTAACACGAATATATCAATTCATAAAATTAAGGTTCTGTGAAAAAATCATTACAATCGGATAAAGCATGTAGGAGTTATAAGTCGAAGAAATTTTTTTAAAAATCGAAAAAAAATCGTCAAATTGCCGATTTTCATGAGAAATAATTTTTCGATTGCGCTCAAAAACGTGGCAGTTCTTAGTTCAGAGATTTCGAAGGCCTCCATAAAATTTCATCGCAATCGGAGTATCGGTTTAGCCGGAATCGTGTTAACAGACAGACAAAAATACAGAAAGAAAAAAAAAAAAAAAAAAAAAAAAAAAAAAAACATTCCGAAATTTTTCTTCAGTGTAGTGAAATGGAATCTTCGCTTCGCTCGCTACGCTCGCTACGCTCATCCAATTATTGTCAGTATACAAAATCTTACCACAGTATTGTGCCCCCCCCCCCAGGCCACTATTTGTCCAACTTTGGAGGGCGTTTGCCCCTCCCCCTCATCCTCTCCCGTAGTTCTTCACTGCAGATATTGTTATTTTATTTTTATTATTACTTTCCATTGTCATTATTATGAGATTTCTAATTAAGGTCAAATTTATTTCCAATAGTATTGTTTTAGTTACAAGTAGGCCTTACTTAATATTATTATTGTCATATTATGTACTATTACTATTTTAATTTCTATTTCTTACCTGTTTTTTAATCCACCATATATAAACATAATATACTATAAACTTATTGTGGCCCACACCCACGTCTACCCGACCTTTTTGGGCTTCCAGTAATTAACTACTTAGCTCTCATGTATTAATCTTATATAACAACTTTATTATGTATTACATATAGTACAAAATGTGTATCTATTTAAACTGGAATAAAACTCACTATTGAATTGAATTGAATTGAATTGTATCAGGTGCAAGGTGTGTATGTGTGTCAAGATAGTGGTACCCGGTGGTACCTCACGCGGTCTTCTGAGTAGGGAGGTCGTCGGAATCCCGACTGAAGATGCTTACAAGTTACAACGAGCTATGGGAGGGAACCAACTTACTTTAGCCTGCTTCGCAGCACTACTTACTCTAATCGATGTTTCAAATGCGGCAAGGAAAGTGAAGTGAGTTATCAGACTTTTCACTTTCAGATAGATTATAATATTTCTAAAAGATTCTTGGGCGTGGTCTTGATGGACGTAGCGACTATATTTAACCCGAACTTCCTAGCATATTTCATACTTCACTTTCCTGACATTTTAATACGAATTAATCTGTAGATTGCTGCCTGCTATCAGATGAATGCATGTTCTAAACTACAAACTTGATCATGCAAAAAATACTTTTTTTCCTTAGCGGCTCTGATTCAGGAGGTCCCGTGTTCAAATCCCGTCGAGACCGGCAATTCTGACTGAAGTTTTTTCCCGAGGTTTTCCTCGGTCGTTAATGCAAATGCAATGGATTGAGTCCTCCGACATCCCTTCACAATTGTCCTGTCCGCAACATACCTATAGACACCTGAAGAGGGGCATGCATTGCAAAGTATGTAAAGTCAGCAAACCAATACATACGTATACGTCCCAAGACAACACAAAACACAACACAAAAATTATTTGTTATATTAAATTGAATAATAATAAAGCGAAAATGTGATAGGTACAATTACTACTCCGATGAAACAACTTTTTATCCCGTAAAGCTCCTAAAGAATCAACAACCTTGTTAATTAAATATCTTCCCAGGTAAGTTGATCTTTATCTGGACCAATAACTATTTAACAACATGTGAAGTTAAAGGAATGTTAATCGGATTGTTATGGTGTAAAACTAGTTAGTTTCATTTGAATCAGATGATTTATGCTGCAAGTAATAAACTGTTTTTATTACCCACTCGTTTGAGATGTAAAGTAAAAGGCTATAATTCCGTCCACCTGCAAAGCAGTGTAGATTCACAACAACTGCATGCGAGAGCCAGCACGTCCGGTCTCAGGCTAGGGGGCAGATAAATAAATATATTCGTATTTAGAGTCTACCCAGTCAGTCATAGAACTGATTATCAGTGGTGGACCAAGTCAACCCTGCCATCGCCGATTCCACCCGCGGACAGCGCAAGAATCAACTAGTCTAATTCGGATAGTGTAACGGTGTCCAGGGGATAAAGTGCCCCAAAATGTTCAAAGTCAAGGTCATTTTGATTCAATTCTTTGCGTTTTTCTTATAATACTGCTACTTGATCTGTTAAAAGTTATAGAATTGTAAATT
Source organism: Sweltsa coloradensis (assembly GCA_024449915.1). Lineage (NCBI taxonomy): Eukaryota > Metazoa > Arthropoda > Insecta > Plecoptera > Chloroperlidae > Sweltsa > Sweltsa coloradensis. Next base: position 212,022 of record JAMZAV010000990.1, read on the forward strand.
GTCTAGAAATAAAGCGTAGGAATATGGATAATGTACGATAGATAATTGACAATGCCGATTTGATCGATATGATATTTAATTGATTTTATTGAATGATTGATCTAAAAAATTGATTAATTTGTTTGTTCTTAGGAATCGAATTCTTGAGGGAAAGTATTCATAGTAATGTACGTACAAATTCTGACAGAATGTTAAGCAATAATAAGGCCGTTACTATTAGAACGTTTTGTTGCGTCGCCATCTCTACCAAGCAGAGGATATTTTTGTTTCTGCTCCCCCACATGAGCCCCCAGTCCCCGGATATTTTTGTTTCTGCTCCCCCACATGAGCCCCCAGTCCCCGGATATGTTTGTTTCTGCTCCCCCACATGAGCCCCCCAGTCCCCGGATGTTTTCCCGCCAACTGCTCTGCCATGACCAGGCCGGCGGACAGTAATATTAATTTCTTTCTGGTTCGCTCGGCCAGACTTTTATCTACCATACAGAAACCGTGAACAGCCCCTAGTGCCCGGATGCCCGACTCCCGACACTCTCATTGCCTCTCCTACCGTCTGCTTGCTTTGCCTGGCCCCCCAATTCATATTTCAATCCTCCATCAATCAATAATGGTCCCATTGCATTGATCAACTGCTAAAATTTGTTAACGTCTCTATTACACTTTGCCTATTCGAACGATATGGTGATAGATGGTCCCGAATATGAAGAAGGGTGGCGCGGAAACTTTCCGTACCGGCACGTAGCCTACTTCTTTCGAAAGCACCAAGTTTTTTGCTCCCCCACATACGGGCCCGTTCTGTAACCTTGACAGCCATATAGGTCTCCAACCCGGACGGCCGAGCAGGACATACGAGGAGAACGAAGCCGGTTTACCAGCTCTCTGACCCTCCACTGCCTAACCAGGTTAGTGAGTTCAGGCCAACCTTCACACTCTACCCCTACCCGCTGCTGAACGGCCGTTAAATTCGTTTCAATCACAACCGGCACCATGCACTGTATTCTAAAAATGTTATTATTGATTATTGAACCTTTGTATTAGAAGGTGGTAAGAAAGGTAATCGAAATAAGAAGAGGGAAACGTCTGCAGTTAAAAACTTTCGAAATGCAAAAGGGTCCAATAGGCTATTAAAGGATACAAAATGTGGTATTAGATACATTTTTCACTAATCCAATAATGATCTCAAACAATTACGCGCCTAAACAAATAACACATTAACCCCTTTTCACATTACAAATTAGGACTTCCACAAAAACCATAAGGAAGGAACATATTGGTGTAGTCATCTCTACATCCTCGCACTCTTCATCCATTTTATTTTCTCTCTTAATAATAATTTCAAAACACAACCAATCGCAAATTAAAGAAATATCAACTCACCTCAAAAAATTAAAAAAATGCAAAACTCAAAACTCAAAAAATTTAAATTCGTTAAAAAATTACAGGCATTCCCGAACTATTAATGGCTCCCCATACCTCATTCCACAAAACGAAATAACCTAAAGACCGTTTTACCCAATTTACAAATTATTTTTAAAAAATAAAACTATAAAGGGAATAGGACACATATTGGTAGTTAGTCTCTCTCTCTCTCTCTTTGCAATCAATTCAATTTTGCAATCACAACCATCATCACCAGTCAGTATAGTCACCCTCACCTCAAACAAATGTTTAAAAAACACGCCTAAAACTCGTTAAAATACTCCAAACACACTCTAAGAATCGAAAAAAATTCAGGGGCTGTGCGCCCCGGACCCGAATTAACTGGGGGCCTGCCCCCATGACCCTCATTGTCACAAAATCACGCATACTTTAAAGACCGTTTACCCATATACAAAGAAAAATATATACAAACATATTTTTC